>OZ010653.1:56431072-56971072 GCA_963932375.1 Phania funesta | reverse complement strand
CTTTACTTTAAAGATTACATCCTTCATTAGCTCTGTTATTTGTGGACCTACAAATATTCTTTCTTTTAGTTCTGCATCGCTGATCGTTTAAAGCTATTGAAAGCATTCACCATTGTTGTTCATTGCTTTCACAAATTTTTTATTAGCCCTAGCTATAAATGAAGAGGAGGTAGAAGAATGTTTTGTTTCTAAACTAAAGGTTCATTTAGATACTTTACATTCGGTTTCGGATATTTTACAAAATATTTTTATGATGGACTCTTACATAATGATGGCGAAATACCTATAGAGCATAGGCCTTCCTTTAAGTCAACCTCTTAAAATCCATGACCAACTTCTACAACATAATTTCGGCAGCTAATGAATTTTTTTTCTCGATAGGAATCTCAAAGTAAAAGTGATCAGCATTTTTAGCCAGGGAAGTTATTGTATACCGTTGTGATTCTAATTAACTCATCAAAAGTGTAGCAGAATTATTGCTGGTCCTTGGCATTTCGTAATCTGAAATAAAATTCTAAGGAACTTTTGAACGTGGTTTTATGGATATGAATTGACTTTTTACAAACACTTGTTGAACGACAATTATACGAAAATATTATAACTAGTGTGTATTTTTTAAATAACGTAGTTAAAATCTTTTATTACAGTATTTATTGAAGTGGCGCTTAGAACAATGATAAAATAAGAAAGTTCCATTTGGTTTCAAAATATACTTTTGTGTGTTTTTTAACTATAAAATAATAAAATCATATGCTCTTATTATTACTATATTATTTAATTCCAGGAACCATAAAAAATCATTCCTTTACTTGGTATCGCTTTGCTAAGATCCATAAAATGCAGGTGTGTTACATACTGATAAAAGGATTCTAATTTGTTTGTCAAGCTTAGATTGTGAGTTAAACCCAGAATTGTGCAACGATTTTCATAATATATGCAATTTTTTATTAGTAAGACACTAATCTTTACAAATTTGAAGATAAAACATTTTTTCGCTACTAATTATCGAATTACCCCCAAACTGTTGAGCATATATAAAAACTATTAGAAGGTAATTTCATACCACATCTTTTGGAGTTTCGGTTAACGAAGTCGGACGAGCTGTTCTGCAGTTAGAGAACAATGAAGTATTAAGTGTAGTTTGTATTTACCATGAGGTATTGCTTTGGAGAAATCCTGTTGGTGATTTTCCTTAAATGAACCTGGTAACCACCAATTTTTTGTTTTTAGCATGAAATTGTTAGGATTTTCACCCTTAACAACTATTTTATTTAACTTTGCACAGCACGCCCTTATATATGTTTCTTTGTTTTCTCTTTTTAATAATGTTACCCGTTTCTTATCATCTGTTGGTATATCTGAGCACAATTTTAATTCATCGGTACTAGTAAGATCTGTAATATCGATGTCTGTTGATTCATTGTCAGCATTTTCATGACATTCTGCGTTTGAATATGTTCTTATAAACTGTTTGTTTGGCACGAGGTTACAGATACGAGTATTAAATTTATTTTTTAACCGGTTTTCCATTTTTGAACAACTAAATGATTCCATAACAAATTTTGAGAATTTATCCATATTTGATTTTACTGCCTTACAAGCGCCACAACTTTTATTTTATTGTTTCCGCCATGACGTCGAAAACGAACTATTGTTAATGGTAGCTAACGTAATAAATTTTTGGTTAATGGTAATCGCATCATAAGTGAAAATCTTGCGCATGTCAAAATCATGCATGATTCATACGTTTGAATTAATGTGTATTAGTTTATTACACATTTTTGAAAAGGATGGTACATATTGATATAGTGTATCCATTAAAGGCTATATTAAAAATATTTTTTAAGCTTTAATTTTATTTTATTGAATGTTTTTAAAAGAAAATTAAAAAAAAATATGTCAATTTAACGTTAAACTTTGTGAAAACCCGTTTAGAAATTTCACATTCTATTTATTTTGCATAATTCTGCAAGAGAATAAAATATTTCTGTCGATTATACCCAAGTAAGAATGTCTTTAATAGATTTTTTGTTTTTGATTATTTATCAATAATAGAGCCAGTAGTTAGAAGTGATATTTTATATTAAATATAAAGAGTTTTTAAATCAATATTATATGCTCTTCTAACATTAAAATTTTCCATCACATATAATTAAAATATTTATTTAGTTATTTGATAAGCAAAACATATTATGTAATTCATATTTCTACGAAATTACCTGTGCACTAATTCGGTAGGTATTATATAGATGGACAAAAATATATAGGTATTATATTACCTACTTATCGAAAGGCTTCAAAAACAAGGAAACTTGGATCATTCGACTAGCATGTTGGGGTGGTATAAATCCCGAGAGGAGAAGAAGTGCCTTATCGGCAGAAAAGTGAAAGTAAAAAAAATGTAAAACCCAAAAATTAATAATTAATACAAACCAAATTTTACCAAAAAAAAAAAATTATAATAATAATAATATATCACCATTTTCTCAAAATTCACCATAACATTTATATATTAAAAAAAAAAATTAAGTTATTTCACCAAAAATCTATATTTTATGCAAAACGTCGAAATTTTACCAAAAATCTACGTTGTACCAAATTATAACATTTACCAAAAAAAAATTTTTACCATAATTGGGAAAATAAGAGAAATTCGACAATTTCCCAAAAACCAAACATATTCACAAAATTGATATTAAGTAATTTAATTTCTAGGCATGAGTTCGTTTTTCTTTCTATTCAGAAAGAGAATTTAAATTACTTAATATTAATAATTATAGTTCATCAAAGTTAGCTCAAAAAAAACTTAAATTGCCAAAAAAAATCTGTATTTAAAACAATAAAAATTCAACCTTCTTCCTCATCACGGAGTCTCTTGTCATTGCTGGCATTTGTGTTTTGCGATTAACCTCTTCACCTATTGCGAGGCTTCATTGTACATCCGTAGTTAAACGTCACGGTCCAACGCTTTGAAAGTACCTTTGAAGATTAACCAGTCGACACTTTGCGAAGCATTCTTGTCTATTTCTTCCGGATTCCTCCCTTAACCAACTAAAACTGGAGTATGCGCAGAGGTTAACTGTTAAAATGACACCTAACCTCTCTATAACACCAACCAATATAATATAGCGCAACCTTATTTTTCCTTACTGAAGTCAACAAAAATCAGTGCCTCCCTATTTTCCGTATACATGCCAAAAAATTTTTTTTTTGGTTTACACGCAATTCATTAAGTTGAATTTTTATATTTTAATTTTACGTTTCCGTTTATTTCCTTTTTGTTACCAATAAATTTGTAAACAATTCCACAGAATTGCTTACTAAAATAATTAGTTAACAAACATAACGAAAGTGTTAAGATTGATGTATTTATTAGTATAAAAGATCTGGACTTACAATGTAAGAAACATTAACTAATAAATAAAGTAAAGTCAAGCAGCCAATGAATAAAATCAAGTGCATTCAGTCTATTAAGTTGGTGAATAAGATTATAGGTAAAAATAAGATAAGATAAGAAGAAGTGTAATTTTTAATAATTGATTCTTGATTTGAAAATCCGACAGGGAGTTTTGATGTAGATTTTTGAATTTTTGGTTTGGAGACAAACCGGTTTCGGCTATGTGCTATCTTCAGTGTCATTTTTCGTTCTTGTAGAACGAAACCAAACTAAACTTGACCAGGGATGACGGAAATTCGTTCCAAAAATCTATATTTTAATAATTATAAATAAATAAAACACTTAAAAAGAATATAGTTTTACTTGTAACCACTCAGCCTCTTACGCAGCTTTCTGATCCATCCCTGCAATGGAAAAAACGATGTCCATCCACAGAAAGTTTTATATGCGCGGGTAAGTCTGTCTGAAAACTGGACCAAGCACCTTTTTGGCCATGTATACCTGGAGTATGCTGTTTCACCGTGGGATTTTTATAAGAGCGTGTTAACTTCTTTTCGCTCGACTTTAGCCAGACTCCTTGTAGAGACAAGAACCTGTTAGCGGCCGTAGTCGGAACGTCTGACAGTGCTCTCTTGTGCCTGGCGACGTTTTCTAAGCATTGGTTTTCAATTTATTGAATCTATCCAAAAGTAATTTGCAATAAGTATTAAAATCTTATCTCTAAAATATTATATATTAATTATCACCAATATAGTAAATAATTTATTGTATTCAAATCTTAATAATAAAAAATACTATCTACTATTATGTAGGAAGAGCCGTTTTTCCAGGCTCAATATGTCAGTTTTTTTTAGCCTCTGGTGACCATCAAATTGCAGTGAATTGCGTACAATAATGTTGGGATGAACCACTAAATTGTTTACGTATTTGCACAAGTATGTTTTTACTTCTTGCTGGATAGTAGGAACTTCTATATCTTTTTTATATTTAGTATATACCAAGGGTCGCAAACGATAAGTCGTAAAATCCTAGACTGTTTTCTCTGTAGCTCCTGGATATTTGATGCGCAAGCAGTGTCCCACAGCTGAATATCATTAAAGACCTTTGTATTCCAAACCTAGGTTTGAGTTAGGTCATATTACCCAGTGTAGTTTATTTGTTCTATGTTTTATGGCCGTTATTTTTGCCTCAATGCAGCAGACCAAATAGGCCGTCAAACTAAGAGGATACGCAAATATTTAGCGTGGGTTTCCGCTGGAACTGCGGTATTTGTTATTCTTATACGTGGGCAATTTCGTCTTCTAGGGGAAAAAGCAGATTTTAATGAATTTACCTTTATTCGCCACTGTTTTAAAAAGTCCTCTAGCTCATTAATATGAGTCTGAGCACATATTGTAGGAGAATAAACTTTTTTAAATTTGTTAATTAAAATTTGAATTTTTTATTGTTTCATAGAGCTCAAAGATGATAAGAATTGGTGTGTATCTTAAACTAAAACAAATTCTTCTTTTATACTGAATTTTGATTGACTTGACAATTTTCAAGTCAATGCTTTTTTCTATATTAATTCTTTATTTTATATGTAAATACCATGGGATAATATGACAAGGGCCCATTGCATAATTATAACAAATCTTAATTCTCACGGTAAAGAATGAAGTGAGCCACACTATCACAAGTGTTGCTATACAACAACAACATGCATTATATGCAGAGTACGTTCATGAAGACGGTTAGTGGCACGACAACAAAATATGAAGTGATCGCCGCTTGTGTGCATACCAATGTGGTCAGCGGCGCAGCGACAGTAGCACATAGCTGCGTATACAGTGCGAAATATGACACTCTTTTGTTTTCATATATTGTTGATAACGACTTTAAAGTCATGCTATGTTGTGTCGGTATTACAGACTGTAGAATCATGCTACACCTCTACCCTTCGAAAGAATGTTCATATAACTTTTGTTTTATGGACATTCTTATACTCGCTAAAATGATTTTTCAGTTAAAATTTATTATCAGCCCTGCACATGTAAAGTAGTTTTTTTGTAATTAAAATTAAAAACTAATTTCCAAGTATAATTTTAAAATTTAAGTTTTTAAAATTAACATTTTAAAATATATTAGTTACATAATTAGATGTACTTAGATTTATATAGTTTAAGTCTATTCTTATGAACTATTTATTCTTTATTTACTTTCTTATCTACTATGGTTACATAATTTCTTAAACTTATGTTCTTTACTTTATATGGGTCCCTATAAGATATATCTAAGTTATATCCTGTTTCATTTTTAATTAAAACTAGATCTCTTATTTTAAAGTCATATTATATTGTATTCCTATCATAATTTATTTTTTGCTTAGTTTTATTTATATCTAGTAGGTGTTTAGCATTATATAGTGGTGTAATTCTATCTACTTCATTAAATTGCTTAAAATTATTTGGAATTTTGCCAAATACCAATTCATATGGACAGTAACAATATGGACAGAAACAACATCTGAGCGTACGTACTCATTAAAAGTTCTAAGACTTCTTTCTGTTGTTAAGGTCTGGTGATGATATGCTGTTGAAGTCAGTTTTTCAATTGTGTTCTTGTACTCTGTTCCCATGTCCGAAATGAACGTCTTCATTGGTTCATAGGTCAGTAAGAAATTTTCAAAACTCGCCTTAGCAATTGTCTCGGCCGATTTATCTGGTATTGGTATCGTTACTAAGTGTTTGTTTAAATCACATATTAGTGTGATCTTGGAAATGGTCCTATTGTGTCAACATAAGGTTTATCAGGTGTTTCTTTTATAAGCATTAAAAATTTTACGTGCTTATTTGTGTTTGTTGTTTATGACATATATGACATGCTTTCACATATTTAGCTATGTCTTTTGTCATATTTCCCCAGTAGTAATAACTTTTAATTTTCTTTGCGGTTCTATATATTATATATCATATCAGCGACATAGTTTTTTTTCCCTAAGATATTCAACTGTGAAATCAAATTCTTCCAAGTCTAGTCTCATTCTTGTTAACTTGGAGCTAAGGTTGTTCATAGAAAATAAATAAGAAAGTGGAGGGCCTGCAATGTGAGGTAGCCCAGCGTATGGCAGTTAATTCCTATTCAATGGTAGATTTATTACTTTCAGCCTTCGTAAATGTTTTTGGTGCATAAGCTATTGGTTGGTTGCCCTCATGATCCTGAGTTAGCACAGCACCGCACGCATGTTTACTCGCATCTGTTGTTATACAGGATTCCTTTGTGAAATCGGGATACTGAAGCAAAGTTGGACTCATTAATGCTTTCTTTTCATATTTAAATGCAAAATCACAATTTTTCGTTCATTCAAATGGTACACCCTTCCTTGACAATTTTGTAAGATGATGGAATGTTCAGATAAGTTTTTATTGAACCTCCGATAATAGTTACAAAATGCGACAAACCTTTTGGCGCTGCTCACGTCCTTAGGTTTCGGGTGATTTTCAATTACGGAATATTTGCTATCATCAGGTAGTATTCCATTATCTGCACATTTGTGTCCAAGAAAGGCAACTTCTTTCATAAAAAATGAACATTTCTTTGGATGTAATTTGAAATTGTGCTTGCGACAAACATCAAAAACGTCTTTTAAAATAGAACGTATGTGCTTTTCAGAACATCCCAGTACAACTAAATCATCCATGTAAAGGAATGCTTGCTCTGGTTTAAGACCACTAAATGCAAATGTCATCATTCTTTAAAAAGAGTTTGTTGCGATTTTTAAGCCGTAGGTTAATCTTGTGAATCTATATGTGCCGTTGTTTGTTGAAAACGATGTTAAATCTCTAGAGTTTTTCTCCGAACTGATTTCGTGAAAACCAGACATTAAATCTTAACAGGAAAAGTATTTTGCTCTGCCCAGTTGATCTAAAATGTCAGTGGGAATTTGTCTGATATAAGATTTTTATTTAATTGCCTATAGTCTATCACAATTCTTCATATTTTTTCATCTGAAATAAGATTGAGCTATTGTATTCCAAAATTGATGGTTCGATTATCTTGCCATCTACCAGCTTTTTAACGTGTTTGTATATTTCCTCTTTTTGAGATCCGGGTATACGATAGCTTTTAATATATGTTGGCTTGTCATCTCTTATTATTCTCAACTTTTGTTTATAGAAATTATTCGTTTCGGTTTCTAATCCGAAAACATCAGTGTATTCTGAGCAAAGTTTTGTTAGAATTGATTTAAATTGGTCTGGAAAGTTTTTTTTTACGAATTCATGATTTCTGATTTTCTTTGCTTATTATTTTATAATCAGAAATTTTTTCTGTTTTTATATTTTTTTCTTTGACTTTTACTATTGTATCTGTAGTGTTTAGAAAACTTTGTTTGATTTGACCAAGACATTTGGTATAAAGACACCCCTTGCGATATCTTGGTTAGGTATAAGTATTTTATTTTCAAGATTTACAAATTCAATGTGTCGGATTACTTCAGATCTTGGTGGTAAAATTATTTTGCTGTAATTATTTATATGGGGTATTTCTATTTTATGTGAAAGTTTTGGTGGACGTAGAACAAGGCAATCGTAGTCCTTATTGAAATCTAATATATATTGGTATTTCTTAAGGAAATCTATTCCCAAGATTCCGTCACAAGGAATTGGAACATTTTTCGGTACCACTTCGAATTTATGTGTGATCAAAGAATTTTTAGATTTTAAGTCTATGAACATATTTCCTATTGATTGAATTTTACCCTGTTATATTCCATTTAACGTGGTTGTTATATTTTTATTAATTTGTGTTGAACGAAAATATGTCTTTATAACTGATATGTCTGCGCCGGTGTCTACCAATAGTGTTACAATGTTATCTGTATTGTTAATTTTAAAGAACAAAGAAACTCAAGTTGAGGTTAAAGTTGTATATATTGCTACTTGATTTTATCTTAGGGGAGCTTCCGATTTTTCCGACCTATTTGTGTTTGTTACTTTTGTGTAGTTCCTGTTCCTGCTATTGCTTTGTTGATTTTGCCGGTATGTAAAACTTCCTTGTTGTAGCCTATTGTTGTAATTGTTACCACTGCCGTAGGCATTTCTCCAGTTGCTTCGGTGCAACTGTTTACAAATTTGCTGATGGCGTCGTTCATAGTGGAAAATTATCCTGCTTTTATAATAAATTTTTCCCTATCCAGAGTGCAGTTTTTACTCAAGGCTTCAACGGCAACTTCTGTTGAATATTTTGTTACCATCTCAAATGGTAAACAATCTGAGATGTAAGAATTTTCTAATGATTTTGTTAGGTTTTCAATTTCATTACAGTAATTGTTAGCGGTTTTATTATTTTGCTTAACGTTCATTTTTTTGGCAGTAATTACCTGAACTGATTTACCTTTAACGGAACTTTCTAATTTGTTTATTATTTCCATTATTGTTTCTTCGTTTCTAATTAAATTTCTACCATTTCCTTTAAGCTTGTCCTTTATTAGAGATACTGTTATTGTTTCATGGTTATTTTTGATTATCATTAGCGACCGTGTATGAGTACAGACGTACTTCATTCTAAGCGCATAATTTATATTTATTTAAGGTGACTTTTGATTTGTTTAAAAACTTGAACACAGTTCACAGTTAGTAAAAAAAAAAATAAATAACAAAAAATAAAAAAAACAATATAATAAAGTTTGTGATAAAAAACAATAACAAAGTGCATGGTTAAACCTGTTTAAACAATTGATAGTGAGTGCATGAGCGCACCAAACATTAATAAAAAAATATATAAAAGGTAATAACAACAATGCTTATTACTCTTTTAGTTATACAAATGCTAATAATGCAATGAACGATATAAATAATAATGAAAGAGGAGTGTTTTTTAACCGCCAGGCCAATTAACCGAACGCGTTCATTATCTGCAAATATAAATATATCTCCGACAGAAACAAAGAACTCAACAAATAAGACTCAACAAATAAACAATACAAAAAAAAAATATTACAAGAAAAAGAACTAGGTACGGTATATAAACGCGTGCAAGCTGGTATGGATCGGTACATAACCATAACCAAGCCAGTCCTAAGTCTTCGCAACGAGAGCGAACCGCCAAACAATACAAAGGTTCTCATCAAGTATCTGCAATATCGGTAAGTGAAAATAGATTCTCTATACTTGGTACCCCGGATAATGGAGATGCCGAACCCACTGTAAGGGAACAAAAACCCCCACCAATCTACTTGCGCGAACAAACAACAAATGCCATTGTCAATATGCTGTCCCAACTCGTAGGTAAAGAATATTTCTATGTGGCTTCTGTACGAAGACCACAGATACAAGAAACGAAGATCCAAGCCCACACTGAGAAGAATTATCGCCTAATCGCAAGTCGTCTTGATGCAGATAATAAGAGCTATTGTACGTATCAACTAAAAAGTGCTAAAGGTTTGATTGTCATTATAAAAGGCATTGACAGTTCTGTTTCTACTGAGGAAATAAAAAGTGCCATAGAGGTGGAAGGTTATGTCGTAAGGTCAGTGCACAATATTCTAAATAAGAATAAAGTTCCCCAACGTATGCACCGTGTTGAAATATTTAAAGCATTTTAGCTTAAATCGAAAAACTAGGTTAATCCTATATACAATTTGCGTTACCTTTTGAACAGAAGAATAACGGTGGAAGAGCATCTAAGACGTAATGATCCCCGTCAGTGTACTAACTGCTAGGAATTCGGACATACGAAAACCTACTGCAAGCTACCATCCGTATGCGTTGTTTGCGGTGATCCGCACCGGACTTTGGAATGCACTTCTTCCAAAAAGATCCTAAGGTCAAAAACTACAGCAACTGTGGTGAAAACCACACACGAAATTACAGGTGCTGCAAAGTCTTTCAACATGAAAAAATAATGCGAAAGTCGTACGTAGACCTGAATATGAGCAATATTGTTCTTCCTCGGCTTCATGCTGGTTCTATTGGTATTACACAAGTTACAGAGACTCATACTAAACCAAACATTTAGAAATGATTTACCAAATACGAATGCCAAAAGTTCTAATGCTCAAAAAACATTCATATGCCCACGACTTAAAAGAGGGTGCAAAGACACCCATCACTAACATTTCGAGCTGAATTGATAATTTAATACAAACAAAGAATAATTTTATTTTATTTATTATTCGGTTACAAAGCAATTCATATGTATATCATCCTAAGGTACCTCTGCGCCGTATATGCATTGTAGAAGTGAGTTAGCAATAACATCCTGACAACAGTTAAGCAAATAATAAAAATAATTTTGTTTAAATTAGAATAATTAAATTAAAAGATAATAGTAATTACATGCATTTATATATACTATTAAATATAAGAATACATAATTTTATCGAAACTTCAAAATTTTCAAGGCAATAAATCTTCCAAGTTACCTAGCAAAAATTTCGTTAAGGTTGTCTTAAATAATGGAATGTTATTAATTGATTTTACGGACTCTGGCAAGTTATTAAATTCCCGACTACCAATATATTCAATGCGTTGCTTAGTCATCTCAAGCCTACAGCGAGTTACTATTAAACTCGTACTATTTCTTGTAAATATCGTATGTTGATTTCGCGAAAATTTTATGGTATGATGACCAATGTTATGCAAGGACTTGAACACAAAAATTAAAAGTTTATAGTTGTATATTCCACATATTGGCAAAATCGTTTTGGAAACATTTCTGTATAGTGATATAGTTGAGTACGATAGACGAAGGTTGTACACTATCTTAAGAGCTTTGTTTTGTACACGTTGTAGGGATTTTAGATCATTTGTATGTCTACAGCCATACAAGATGGTTAAATATCCAAATTGACTTTGTATTAATGCATTGTAAATCAATTTTCATCAAATTTATGTTTGAACTTGTATAGTATTCTAATCACCGAATTTATTTTGGACTTAAGATATTGTATATGTATGTTCCAAGAAAGATTACTTTGCAAATATATTCGTAGATAATTTATTGAAGCTACTTCCTTAATTTCGGTACCGTCTACCATTACACTGGAATTATCATTTGGGCAATTAGGTGGCCTAAATTTAACCAGCTTTGTTTTATTAGCATTCAAAACGAGCTTATTTATTTTAACATATTCAACAATTAATGCAGCATCTCTTTCAATGTAGGCTTTAGCTACTGTGTCATATGGGTAAAATATGCAAATGTCATCAGCATACACAAAGAGTTTTTCCTTCAAATCAAGGTGAATAATATCATTTATATACAATGTAAACATTAATGGACCCAATACACTGCCCTGCGGTACACCATGATCAACGCTGCCAATAAAGCTTTTTCCTTTATTTATCTGAACAAATTGTTTTCTATTTGTTAGATAAGTTTCAAATAGATCCAGTTCACGATTACCAACTCCATATAGGCCAAACTTTTCAAGTAGAATGCCATGGTCAACAATATCGAATGCCTTCGTAAGATCAAAAAATAATCCTACAGCGCCACTGTGCCCATCATCTAAACATTTACATATATAATTAATGACATTTACCACAGCTTCCTCCGTGCCACAACCTTTTCTAAATCCATACTGATAATCATTTACGAGATTATGCTCCTCTAAATAATTTGTAAGCTGTTTGTGCAATATCCTCTCGATTACATTATCAATATCAGATAAAACAGCAATGGGACGATATAATTCGGCTGTAGTAGCATTGTTCACTTTGGAAATTGGAGTGATTTTATGGATCTTCAATATGTCTGGGTATATTCCCAAATCAATCATGTTAAATATGCGCATAAGATGATTTGATACATCATCTTTACAATATTGTAGCATTTCAGGAGAAACTTGATCGTGACCAGAACTTTTCAGAACATTTAAATTCAATAAGATATTATTTACTTCCGTCGAAGTTGTGTATCTCAATTTGAATATACTATCATAAAATCGCATTGTTCTGAGAGAATTATACGAATCAAGTGGATTTCATTCAATTATATACCTTAAATCCTTAACTGATTGAATAAAATAGGTATTTAAAGCTTCAGCTTTGCGAGAATCACTAGCAATAAGTTCTCCATTAGCATCTTTTATATTTATACATTTATTAGAATCTCTACCAAGTGTTTTATTTATAAAGTTCCAACTCTTTCGTGGATCATGCTTTACTTAATCCAAGACATCGCAATAATAGTTGTTCATGGATACTCTGCAATCTTGATGACAACTATGCAGGGTATATTTCAGTAAATGAAGCGAACCCAAAACATCCTTCTGCAAGTTTTGCTTAGTAACAAATGAACCAGTTGAAAATATGCTTCTGGGACCCTAACGGGCTCTCCCAACATTAATATGAAGTAGAACACTTCCTGTTAGCACATCATAAAGACATACTATTAGTCTCTGAAATACACTTGACTATAAAAAACAGCTTGGGAATTGATGGGTTTTTATATATGACACCAAACACCCAAGCGAAAGGGCATGTGGTGGGACTGCCATTATAGTCCGAAAAAACGTAAGCATTTTCCATTGCCTGAATTCATGGAGGACTTTTTGCAAGCTACGACTATAAATCTTACTGATTTTAAAATTGTATTCTCGTCACTGTATTGCCCGCCTAGGCGTAAAATCGAACACCATGAATATGCCAGGTTCTTTGCTACGCTAGGGCAATAATTTATATTCGCTGGCGATTACAATGCAAAGCACACATATTGGGGATCCAGACTCCTTAGTTCTAGAGGTATGCAGTTGTATTTTGCAGTTCAAGCGAACAAGCTGGACGTCGTATCTGCCGGTAAACCCACTTATTGGCCCACAGACTTTAATAAGTTGCCAGACCTTATTGATTTTGTAAAAAATCTCAAACGCGATCTACTCTTAGTTAGTTCATCCTATGGCCTATCTTCTGATCATTCACCTACAATTGTTATCTTACACGACTTTGGTCACTGCACCTGAAACCCTTAATTTCTACCCTACTAGCAACACGAATTGGTTAAACTATAAAATGTATGTGAGCTCTCACTTATCTTTGAACATCCCACTGAGAAGTCCAACTGATATTCAAGCAGCTGTAGATCATTTTACAGGCGTCGTGACAGCCGTAGTTACAACGCGAATAAAGCCACCAGCTAAAATAAATTTGTACCAGGCAACAGCAGATATACAGAGGCTCGTCATCGAGAAAAGAAGACTAAGAAGACAATGGCAAAATAGTCGTTCTCCACACATAAAAATGCAAATGAACTTATGCCAAAAAAATTTACGTAGTAAATTAAAACAGAAACACGAATTCGTTATCGAGAACTTTTTAAAAAACTTAGATCCAATGAAAAACACGGATTATAGCCTGTAGAAAGCTGTAATGCACTTACAATGTCCTATTGTTTACTAATCCCCACTAAGACTTGAAGACCATACTTGGCAAATGCGTTCGCAAATCAGTAAGAGAAGGTTTTTGCACCACATTATATAAGTAATTCCACTATTCCAATTATTAGTGACTCCGTGAATCTTCCTAGGAAATTTCCGTTATCTTCTGTACATATAGCTTTATCTTTCAACAAAAGAAAACGTTCGTAACACTTGTTGTTCTCGTAGGCGTCAGACGATGAATGTCGTTAATTTAAAAAAAAAGGAAAGATTCATTCTTGGTATAAAAACTATGTTTAATCATCAGCGCACAGGGTTGTATTACTGCCAGGGTTTTAAGTTAACATGACAGTTCGGCCAATCCTGGGGTTAAGTCGTCCTCGACTTCATCATCATCATCAAGGTCAGGGGAAGCACTACACCACCTTTTAATTTTATCTGAACTGAAAACTGAACAGAACTTGCGAGACGTCATCTGAATGCCGGGAATATCCGCAATTAGGTATCGATCATTTCCGATTACCCGTGCCATGATATATGGGCCTCGGTATTTGGGCAAAAGTTTCCTTGAATCACCGTTTGCCTGTGGCTCATTTTCAACTAACACTAAATCGCCTTCGTTGTATGTCGTAGGGAAGCTATGCTTGTTGTCAAACCTTTCCTTCCACTAATATGCGGTTTTGGGTTAAGTCAATTGGCTTAAAATCAAAAGTTAGTTCTGGACTAAAACCTGAAGTTTAATTTTCTTGAGAGTTAATTGACCACTGAACTTTAAAGACAAGTCCCACTTTTTAGGATCTTCGGTGAAAGTACAAAGATATGATAAAAATAATCTGGTTGAGACGCTCCACTTGTCCACTTACGCTGGGTGTACACACAGAATTCTTTACGTGTTGAATACAATGTTCGTTGCAATACTGTTCAAAAACCTTCGATGTGAAAGCAGTGCCACGGTCAGATATTATGCGCTTCGGTAAACCAAAATAGCTAGACAGCTCATTTAGGGTATAGATAACTGGTATTGATTTTGTATTTCTTACGGCCTTTATAAAAGCGAATTTTGCAAAAACATCCGAAAAAGCTAAAATGTGCGTGTTTGCTCGCTTACTTTTTACAAACGGTCCCAGATGATCCATATGTATCTGCCTGAAAGTCTAGGGTTCTAAGTCGCTGTAGTGTAAATTACCTTCAGCTTTTCCGCCCTTTGACTTGTTAAACAACACTCAATACACGTTGATATGTATTCTTTCACATATTTTCTCATACGGGGAAACCAAAAATTTCGCTGTACTCTTTCCAGAGTTTTTTCCAACCCAAAATGGCCTATGTCATCGTGACAATATTTTGCGATTCGCCATCGAACTACGGTTGTTTTTTATCTGACTAAACTATACTTACTTCGTGTGGAGGTGTCAGTCTTCCATCAGGCGCGTCCCCAGGTGGCGGATAGGGGCGTTCTGAATCAACGTCTGGACACATCTCAAAGTAGATGCTCTAGGGGATGATTAAGAGAGAAGCTAGCACGGAGCGACTGATACATTACGGTTAGTGGTCAGGCCGCTCTGGCAAAGCTCAGGTAAAGAAGTGAGGTTGGGGTATGGGACACGACAGGGTCACTGAGGGTAGGCTACTTAAGCGGTCACTCAGTGAACATTGCCGTTGCTCTAGGATGTGGCTGGCCGGTAACACTTCACTGGAATAGTCACATGGGTATCAGCAACCTTAACCCCAGCGGGAAGGCCCGGGGAAAGGTTGAATGTCATTGAGGGACTAGTTGTGCAAACCTCCCCTTTATGGCATACGACCGGTCCACAGAATGCACCAGAACGAATTGATGTCTCATATAAGAAATCAATGAAACTCTGGGCATTCTACACCCCCACCCCGCTTTGGAACTTCACTCTTGCCCGGGGACCAAAACTGGCCCACTTGTAAGGTTAAGGTGGTAGGAAGCAGTGCCGAGAACCTGAATGGCTAATTAGTGGTAAAAGATAATTAGTCGCTAACAGCTCCCCTCCGGTGCCTATGACACGGGCCGGTTGTAATGTTTGTCTAGTCCACGTACGCCATCACTGCGTGATGGTCCATTCCCTTACGTACCTACTAGTGGGACCAAAATTGATGAAAAATAAAGAAAGAAAAAAAGAAAAACAACAGGATGGGTTTGAAAACGCATCCGAAGAAGACCTTCTGGCCTCTAGTCAAGAGACCTTGGTCGAACTATCAGGCAGTGAGGGAACCAGACATAGTACCCTACTGCCCTCTGAGAGAACTCTTCAAATGGATGTCAAGGTTGATGACCAATTGAAGAAAAAATGCAAAAAGAAGAGCCAGCATGAGACTCTGAAGGCGAGGTACAGCAAGGCGGTGTTTATACTTGACAAGATAGCTCAAGAACGCCGCCAGTGGGGTAATTCATGAGCGCGATGAGGATGATCGGAAAAAGTATCAAGCTGTGTTAGACGAGTATCTTAAGTATAAGGACTCTCTACCCAGCACCTCTAAAGCAGCAACTGAGGAGAGGTCCAAGCGGAACCGATCTCAGTAAGAGGGATGTAAATCGCCTAAAAGGAAGAAGATCGCAGAGAAGGCGAACGCTCCAGGACCAAACATAGCAGCCACGTCAAAATCAGCCAGACGTCCTTTTAACGAGGTGGTAAGGGACCATCTTATTGTGGCTCTGGCTAGCAAAAAAGTTGGTGCCATCAATCCTGTGGTAACAGAATGGGGTGCCATAACTGGCGGAGCTCGTTATGGATTACGTGCACGCAGGGAAGAATGGACCGGTTCCCTCTTTTGACTCCGGCGAGATACACCGGGGCTACAGGGTAATCAAGTGCTTGGACGAGTTCTCAAAGGACTTTCTCAGCAAATGCATCGCTAATATTAGCGGTACATGGAAAGGCTTAAGCTCATCCCTCCTGCGGAGATCCCGATGAGACCACAGGCAAGAATTTGGTTACAAAAATGGCAACCGATGCAAAGAAGATGCTGGACTGTTCAAAGCGCCAGAACTCCAACATTTCCATGGATGACTGGTCGATAATCCGTACAGAGCAAGGGGATACCCACACATGCCTTATTCTCGCCATTACCGATAGGGGAACAGTGGAGCTGGAGAAGGCCGGCTTCAACTGTTTTTCGAAGTGCGGGATGCGAAGGTAAAGGTGTTCCGACCAACAGGTTCTGGTAGTGGTGAGACTGATGTTGTTGAAGCCGCCAACAATCCGCTCACCGAGATGAAACTTACAGAACCTTTCTCAAATATACAAAATGACGCTTAAGGTAGTTCAAATATATCTGCAGCACTCGAAATGTGGTACAGATAACCTCCAGGTGCTCTTAGCTGAAGAGGACTTGGATATTGGACCACTTCAGGAACCCTGGGTTGTTAACTCAGAGATAAAAGGGTTCCCAGCTTCAAAATATAACGTTCACTATGCAAAAGATAGTGGTAAGCCTAGATCATGTCTAATTGCCAAAAAACACATTAACATTTTTCTCTGCACACAGCTTAGTACAGCAGACCTTACGGTGGCAACGATCGAGCTGCAGCAGAACAGAAGCTTCATCATAGCCTCAAGCTACATGGCACATGAGAAGTCAGCTCCTCCAGTCGAAGTGAGTAATCTCTTGGCCTCAACAGGAGCATCTGACATAGTCCTGGGATGCGATGCAAATGCTAGGCATATAATCTGGGGCAGCAGCGACATTAATGAACGTGGTGAGTACATCCTTGATTTAATTAATAATAATAGATTAAGTATATGTAACTCCGGCTCCACCCCAACGTTTATTTTTCCGAGTGGGAACAAATATAAAGGTTGGTAGGAGGTACTGGATCTTACACTCACAAATGACAGATCTAATTTATCAGTTGATAAGTGGAGGGTATCTAGTAAAAGATCTTTTTCGGATCACAACTGGATTCTCTTCGAGATTAGATTACAGAGCAGAATAGAAAAGCCATTTTTCAGGAACCCAAGAAGGACCGACTGGTTTAAGTTTAATGGAATCCTGAAGCACAAACTACGCAAAACACCAGTTATTGAGGACACGATCACTGGTCTTGAGAGGATGGAGAAGACTTTCAGCAGTGCTATGGTGAAAGCCTTCAAAATCTCTTGCCCAATAATAAAGGCCAAGAAAAGCTTCCCTCCATGGTGGAATTCGGAGCTTTCTGAACTACGTAAGGAAACACGTAGAGCCTTTAGTAAGAGCTCTAACAATAAGTCATGGCAGCCATGCCGTGATAAGTTGAAGACATATAAAAAGGCTATAGTAGCCGCAAAACGAAGCTCATGGAGAATTTTCTGTGAGTCTATAGACAACACAAAGCATTCGGCAAGACTCGGAAGAATTTTAGCCAGAGGTCAGACAAATCCTTCCTATATTAAAAGGAAGGATGACTCATGGTCCGAATGCTCAGCGGAATCCCTTGAAATCTTGATGAACACTCACTTTCCGGGCTGCAAGGACATCGGTACGGAATATGTGAGCTCTAATGGAATTCTGTACACAATCCTGTCTCACGACAGGATTTCCTGGGCGATAGATACTTTTTTCCCTTACAAATCACCTGGGCCAGATGGCATTCTGCCAAGGACGCTACAGTGCTAAGAAAATTATCACTCCCTGGCTTCATAGGATATTCATGCTTTGTCTTGCTCTCAATCATGTGCCAGAAAATTGGAGAAATGTCAAGGTCGTTTTTATTCCAAAAACCGGCAGAAGAAGTCATGAGAATACGAAAGACTTTCGGCCAATAAATCTTTCATCTTTCCTGCTCAAGACTCTGGAAAGACTCATTGACTTTCATATACGGCATCAACTGGAAAGCACCAAGGGCATTTCGAGATGTCAGCATGCCTACCTTAAGGGTCGATCTACGGAAACAGCCCTACATGAGGTGGTAGTGGTCATAGAAAGGACCCTTGAATACAAACAATATACAATGGCATTCTTCGTGGATATAGAGGGAGCCTTCAATAAGGTGACTACTGTGGCCATTCAACATGCTCTTACTAGTCTGCGAGTGGAGGAGTACCTCAGTAACTGGCTGGTGTCCATGTTGAGGTCAAGAATTGTCACTGCAAATCTTGGTAACAGCAATATGAAAAAACTAGTGGATAGAGGTACACCTCAGAGTGATGTAATCTCTCCGCTACTCTGGCTTGTGGTTGTTAACACGATTCTTATGCAATTAGACGACAAAGGTATAAAGGTCGTCGCATATGCTGATGATGTTGTGATCTTGGTATCAGGACTGTTGCCAGACGTGATAAGCAATATCATGTCTGATGCGCTGGGGCTACTTAGCAACTGGGCGATGAGGAATGGCCTAGGAGTAAACCCGGACAAAACAAGTTTGGTACTATTTACAGCAAGGACCAAAATCCCTAGCTTCAGACAACCGCGGTTAGGAAACCGTGATATTCCTCTTACGAACAGTGCGAAATATCTTGGTGTCATCCTTGACTCTAAGTTGTCATAAAGGTTGAATATTCAGCACAGAGTCAAGAAGGCTACAGTAGCTTACTACACCTGTCGTAGGATGTTCGGTGCAAAATGGGGACTTAGTCCTTCTATAGTTAGATGGATGTACACAGCCATTGTACGACCGATTCTTACATATGGATCTTTGGTGTGGTGGCCTGCGACAAGGAGGAAATATGTGGTGGACCAACTGTACAGAATTCAAAGATCGGCATGTATTGGCATTACAGGTGCACTGCGTACTAGTCCATCAGAGTCACTGAATACTGACCGTGTTTAAGTACAGACGTACGTCATATCGAACGCATAACAAATATATATATATATTTTTTTTAAAGTATTCAATTGAACAGTGAACAGTTAGTAATAACAAAGAAATAAAGAACAAAAAATAACAACAATATAATATATTGTGTGTAAAAAAAAACAATAACAAATAGTGCATGGTTAAACCGGTTTGAACAATTGATAGTGAGTGTATGAGCGCACCAAATATTAATGAAAAAAATATAAAAGGTAATAACAACAATGCTTATTACTCTTTTTCTAACACAAATGCTAATAATGCAATGAACAATACAAATAATAAAAAAGATGACAGTGCTTTTTTAAGCGCCAGGCCAATTGACCGAACGCGTTCTTTATACGGAAATATAAACTTATCTTCGCAAATAACAACACCAGAAGAAATTACAATTCAAACAAAAAACAATTGGTACCTGACCATATCAAAAATAGTGCAACAAACAAACGAAACAGGTAATTTGAAAAATCCCGTAAAAAAAGTGCAAACAGGTATGGATCGTTATATAACCATAACCAAAAGGAAGGCCATTCCTAAGTCTTCGCAGCAAGAGCGCATTGCTAAACAATATAAAAGCTCCCAAAGTACTGTAATGCCGGTAAGCGAAAACAGATTCTCTGTACTTGCTACAGCGGATGATGAATCTGAACCCGCTGTCAGGGAACAAAAACCTCCCCCGATTTACTTGCGCGAACAAACATCTAACGAAATTGTTAACATGTTGTCTCAGCTTGTAGGTAAGGAAAGCTTTTATGTAGCTTCTATACGAAGAGGTCAAATTCAAGAAACAAAGATCCAAGCAAACACTGAGAAGAATTACCGCCTAATCGCAAATCGCCTCGATGCAGATAATAGGAGCTACTATACGTGTCAACTCAAAAGTGCTAAAGGTTTGATTGTCATTGTAAAGGGCATTGACAGTTCTATTCCCACTGATGAAATAAAAAGTGCCATAGAGGTGGAAGGCTATGTCGTAAGGTCAGTGCACAATATTCTAAATAAGAACAAAGTTCCCCAACCTATGCATCGTGTTGAAATCGTATTTAACGCATTGAAATTTAAATCAAAAAACTCGGTTCATCCAATAT
The DNA here is from genome assembly GCA_963932375.1 of Phania funesta. NCBI lineage: Eukaryota > Metazoa > Arthropoda > Insecta > Diptera > Tachinidae > Phania > Phania funesta. The sequence goes on along the minus strand of OZ010653.1, from coordinate 56,950,430 downwards.
ATAATTTGCGCTACCTTTTGAACAGAAGAATAACGGTGGAAGAGCCTCTAAAAGGTTGCGGTCCCCGTCAGTGTACTAATTGTCAGGAATTCGGACACACGAAAACCTACTGCAAGCTACCATCTGTATGCGTTGTTTGCGGTGATGCGCACCGGACTTTGGAATGCACTTCTTCCAAAACAGACCCCAAGGTAAAAAATGCAGCAACTGTGGTGAAAACCACACAGCAAATTACAGGGGCTGCAAAGTCTTTCAACATGTAAAAAATAATTCGAAGGTCGTACGCAAACCTGATTATGAGCAATATAGGTCATCCCAATTTCCTCGGCTTCATGCTGGTTCTGTTGCTAGTACACAAGCTACACAGCCACACAGCCACACACTAAGCCAAACTTTTCATATGCCCAAACATTGAGAAATGATTTACCTAATGCGAATGTCAAAAGTTCTAATGCGCATAAACATTCATATGCCCACGTCTTAAAAGAGGGTGCTCAGACACCCCTCACTACCAATTCGAGCTCAATCGATAATTTAATACAAACAATGAATAATTTCATGACAACTATGCAGGGTATGTTTCAGGAAATGATGCGAACCCAAAACATGCTTCTGCAAGTTCTGCTGAGCAAAAAATGAACCAGTTAAAAATATGCTTCTGGAACGCTAACGGGCTATCCCAACATAAATATGAAGTAGAACACTTCCTGCTAGCACATGATATAGACATACTATTAGTCTCTGAAACACACTTCACTATAAAAAACTGCTTTAGAATTGATGGGTTTTTTATATATGACACAAAACACCCAAGCGAAAGGGCATGTGGTGGGACTGCCATTATAGTCCGAAAAAACATAAGGCATTTTCCATTGCCTGAATTCAACGAGGACTTTTTGCAAGCCACGACTATAAATCTTACTGATTTTAAAATTGTAGTCTCGTCAGTGTATTGCCCGCCTAGGCATAAAATCGAACACCATAAATTTGACAGGTTCTTTGCTACGCTAGGACAAAAATTTATTGCCGCTGGTGATTACAATGCAAAGCACACATATTGGGGATCCAGACTCCTTAGTCCTAGAGGTAGGCAGTTGTATTATACAGTTCAAGCAAACAAGCTTGACGTCGTATCTGCCGGTAAACCCACCTATTGGCCCACAGACTTTAATAAGTTGCCAGACCTTATTGATTTTGCTATAGTAAAAAACATCAAACGCGATCAACTCTTAGTTAATTCATCCTATGACCTATCTTCTGATCATTCACCTACAATTGTTATTTTACAAGACAGTTTTGTCACTGCACCTAAAACCCTTAGTTTCTACCCGAACAGAAACACGAATTGGTTAAAATATAAAACGTATATGAGCTCTCACTTACCATTGAACATCCCACTTCTATACAGCGGATATGCCGACAAGCCAACATACATATACATCAACCTTTGCAGACGACACTGCAATTATAAGTGTCAGTAATGATCCAAAGGATGCATCTGAAAAGCTGCAGTCCCATATTCATAAGCTAGAAGACTGGCTAAAACAGTGGAGAATAAAGGTAAATCCATCAGAATGTGCTCATGTAACGTTTTCCCTTAGAAGGCAAAATTGTCCACCAATCACAATAACTAATACCACAGTTCCAGCAAATATTTAGGTATCCACCTAGATCGGCGCCTAACTTGGACCCGTCACATTGAGGCAAAAATAACGTCCATAAAGCTTCGAACAAATCAACTGCATTGGCTAATAAGTCCTAACTCAACTTTGGCTTTGGAATATAAAGTCCTATTATACAAATCCGTTATAAAGCCAATATGGTCATATGGTATTCAGCTATGGGGTACTGCCTGTGCATCAATCATCCAGAAGTTACAGAGTAGACAGTCTAGGATTTTACGTCATATCGTATGCGCCCCCTGGTACATAAGAAATGAAAACATACATAGGGATCTCAAAGTTCCCACTATCCACGAAGAAGTTAAAACATACACGTCCAAATACGTGAAAAAACTAGTCGCACATCCCAACACTCTAGCACGCAATTTATTGCAATTTGACGGCCACCAGAGACTAAAAAGAACTGACACATTGAGCCTGGCGAGGCGGCTCTCTCTACAGAATAGAAGATAGATTTTTAAGATTTGAATACAAAAAATTAGTTATTAAGTTGGTACTAACTAGTAAATAATAATTTAGAAATAAGATTTGAATACTTATTGTGAATTTCTTTTAATAGAAAGATTCAATAAAATAAAATACAGTATAAAAAAAAAAAAAAAAACTGAATACTATACTGCACCTAATTCCTATAAATCTTCACATCGTGGCCATATCTGCTAGTAGTGCAGTTAGGCTAAAGGCGACGGGAAGTTGGCGTGCGAGGACGTACGGCCATGCGAATATTTTGGGCGTACTCCCTCCGGATATAAATCAACTCCCTAACTACACTACGCCGCAGTTAGACTTTGATAGAGTGTTCAGAGTACTAATACCCCCCAGGAGGGAGTGGTGCGGTGGTAGTCTCGTGGAGAACTATAATGTCAGGATATACACGTACGGTTCTAAGATGAACAGCGATGTAGGCTCTGGCGTCTTTTCTAGTGATCTTGAGATAGGCATCTCATATCGTCTTCCGGATAATTGAAGCGTATTTCAAGCTGAAATACTTGCTATTATGAAGGTATGCAGGATTTTATACCACAGAAATATACGTGGGAATATTGGTATTTTCGTCGACAGTCAGGCGGCGCTTCTGTCACTCAGATCGTACAAAACTACGTCTCTGTTAGTCAGTCGATGTAAGAGAGAGCTGTCAAGGCTAGGGAGCCTGGCGGATGTTACTTTGGTTTGGGTCCCTGCGCATAGGGACCACTTTGGTAATGAACAAGCAGACAAACTAGCCAAAGGAGGAACCGCTCTAAATACTCCCAATGTGGAATCAGTTGCAATCCCCTTGGGGAAAATTAAGAGCGGCATCTTCAGTCACTTTCTTAAGGAGGCTGATAATAGGTGGCGGAGACTGATCACATTGATGCAACTGATAGGTCGTGATCGGAGGAACTTATCGAGATTGATGGCAATATTAACAGGTCACTGGGTGTTAGGAGAACATGCCAGGCGACTTGGACTTCCCTTATAATGACCACTGTCGCAGTTGTAAGGAATGCCCTGCCCTGGCTGTCAGGAGACACAAATTTCTTGGAGACTACATACTGGAGGATCTCAGTGAGATATCTAGGTCCTGTTTCAACGATATTTTAAGATATCTCACGGCTACGGGACGGATCTAGCTCCCTAGTCTTAGTGCGAGCATAGGCTCTAAGACAACATTTACCTGGCGAGTGGTATGGTCTTGTCAAAACGGGGTCAATCAGACCTTACTTGACAGCATGCGTGCAGCAGGCTACCATGTAAACCAACCAACCAAACTGGTCAGAGTCTATTTCTTTGCGCAGAATTTTTATAATGGTCAGAAGTTTTTCGTCCTTAAGTTACATTGTTAATACCCAGTCGTCACTTCCCACCTTCACGTTCAAGACAAAACCTGCCGATTCGGGCTCGACTGCCGGTAATTCCGGTGCTCTACTTAAAGCATCCACGTGGGCTAGGCGAGACCCTTCACGATGCACAAACTCGTAGTTAAATTCCAGTAGTTTTAGCAGTTAACGTGCTACTTTTGGTTGTAGTTCTTTAGTTCTAGTAATTGCGGCGCAATCCGTTACTACTCGGAAATGTTTACCTAAAAGGTAAATACGAAAACGTTGCAAAGTCTCCACCATTTTGCCTCAGCGTTCGAGCAATGTCTACTAGAATAAAATACAGGGTGCAACGCCCCATTTGAAACTACCCGCCTGACTTTTTCGTAAAAGTTCCGTAAGAGCTCTTGATATTATAGAATAGTTTTCTACAAACTTCCTGAAGAATCCTGTCAGTCCTAAGAAACGACGGCCCTCCGTGACATTTGTCGGTACCTTAAAATTTTTAAGGTCCAGGCGTAATACCGGACATACTAACCGTGTGACCAAGACACGAAAACGCCTCTGCCAGAAATTTGCATTTATCTAAACGCAAGGTGAGTCCACACTCCATCAGTACATCCAAAAATCTATCTTAGCGATCAATGCCTTCTTCTACACTTTTACTAGGGGTTATAACGTCGTCTAAATATGCCACCACTTCACCTAGTTTCATTAATTTTAAAATATAGGTCATCATAGCTTGAAAAACAGCAGGAGCGTTAACTAAACCAAATGGCATACGAGTATATTCGTAATGTCCCTCTGACGTGACAAAAGCTGTAAATTTTCTAGATTTCTCCTCAATTTCAATTTGGTGATAACCCATACGTAGATTTAATGTAGTAAAATAACAGTTTCCAGCAAGTTGAGCAAACTGTTCGTCCATTACTGGCATGGAATATGGTATTTTCACCGTAATTTTATTTAACCGCCGATAGTTCACACATAGGCGGTGTTCGCCATTTTTCTCTTCGTCCAGAACTATTCCAGATGCGTGAGGCGAATCAGACTTACGAATAATTTGATTTTTGAGTAGGTCTTGGACAATATCTGACACTACTTGACGCTTAGCGAATGAAATTTTATACGGCTTAGTACTTAATGGTTCGGAAGTGGTTACCTCTATTTCCATTCTCACCAGATTACATTTTCCCAATTCATGTATGTTATCCGCGAAACATTTCTTATGGTTTTTTTTGAAAGTCGTTTACTCTCCTCATATTTCTTCAGATTTGATTTCATTAATATTTTGAAGCCAACAATCATCTCCCTCTATAATTGTTTGTTTCCCATTTTGGTATAACAAATTTTGACCAATTAAGACGTTAGTAGGAATCATTTTATTTTCCACAACAAAAAAATTCTGCTTCACACCTAGTGTCATCTATTACAATACGCAAATGTATTCACCTCCTACGAATCCTTTCAAAACTATTTCACATTTTATTTTACTCCCAATTGTTGTTGAAAATGATTTTCTTACTAAAAAACGGTCACTTCCAGAATCAATAAACGCTTGAGTGACAACATTATTTATTTTGACGGCTTTACGAAGTTTTTCTGCCGGCTCAGCAGTTTGATATGTTATTTTGTTTACATTTGCAAATTAATTTCATTCCTCTATTCCCAAACGCGGTCATTTTGTAAGAATACTCCTGGGGAGTCTCGTGCGCTTCCCGTAGCATTGTGGACATTTTAATGTGTATATCAGCGATATTTTCAGTGTGAGGAAAATCTAAAAGAAACTTGTTAGTAAACTGTTGCCAAGTCATTAATACCTCTTTTAATGAATCGACCCAGTATTTAGCCGGGCGCTTCATTTTCTGCTGTACTGCGAATATGACGGAACGATCGTCCCATCCGTATGCAGACTTTAAAAGCTTAACTTGTTTAACAAATTGCGTTGCGTGAACAGATTCATCCACGGATGGATTAAAATCTGATAATAAGGAAATATTTTCCCGTACTTGGCCATATGAATTGATCATTTGCTGATTTTGTTGAAAAACCGGTTGTGTTGCAAAAAATGCAGACGTATTGTTACCCGCATTGGGCTGGAGTTGAACGTACAATTGTTCATGATGGGTATAGAAAGGATGTTGAACCTAGGTTGATGGTATTTGTTGAGTAAACGCTGTCGCTGAACGAATGGTGTGGAACGTGTGGCACGTTGCAGTGTGTTGGTACAGTGTGTGTCACTGTAGGAGTATTGTTAATGTAAATATCCGTTGCCCGAACGTCAGGTGTGTTGTAGTTCGGTAACAGAAGGGCATTACAGCTGTGACTGAACGTTGGGTACATTGTAATGTGATAAAAGAGACGTTTGAGAATTTAGTAACATCGTTGCCAAATTCTCGTGCACCTGCGAACGTTTCGGTGATACATCTGGTGGCATAAATGTTTGTTTCGGCGATGATACATCGACCGGATCAAAATCAGATGATCTATACTGCTCTATCAACGACCGGGTGTTGACCAGTTGGTTTTCTAATTCCAAAATTCGCTTTGCCATAACATGAGACGATGATTCTACAGCCATTTCGGAATCCATTGTGTTAGCGTTCTCGACGCGTTCAATTAGTTCCCAGAACAAGATACTCCAACTTCTCTGCATTTCGCCTACAGTTTCTTTACCGTCAATGTATGTATATTCTCCATCGTGAGAAAACTTTTCGTCGAAATTCTTGATCCCACTTTTGAGAATGTCAAGATAGCTTTATGTTTCGATAAAACAAAACGTTTAACTATTTATAGAGAAAATCTATTCAAATATACGTTGTTCGTAACACTTGTCAAACAATGAATGTCGTTAAATTAAAAAAAGGAAAGAGATTCATTATTGGTATAAAAAGTATGTTTAATCATCAGCGCACAGGGTTGTATTACTGCCAGGGGTTTGAGTTAATATGACACTTCTTTAAAATTGACAATTAAAAATACGGATATAAAGAAATCACCTGAACCTGATCGTATTACAGGATCAATGATAAAAAACTTACCTAATTCATTTGTAAGAATTTTTGCTTTACATATTTAATGTTATGTTGCGCGTTGGCTTCTTCCCATGCTCTTGGGAGATATCTGAAATTGTTATTATCCCGAAACCCAGACTCAAGCCAGACATACTACAGGCCCATTAGTCTACTCTCAGTTTTGTCAAAGATATTTGAAAAATTATTCGTCTCGAGTGTAACTCCTTTTCTAACTGAACAAAACGTTATCACAGAGCATTAGTTTGGTCTTCGAGCAAGGCATAGTACGATTGAACAAGTCCATAGAATCGTTACCATTATTAGATCGGCTTTTAAAAGAAAGCAATACTATTAATTTTTATACACATTTCCCAAGCATTTCATAAAGTCTGTCATGATGGGCTACTCACTAAAATAGCTCGGGTACTTCCTCCAAGTAAGGTCAAAGGAACAGCTTTCAAGAAATGGGAATATCAGTGCAGGAGTACCTCAAGGTAGTGTGCTAGGGCAGCTATTATATATCATCTATACAGCGGATATATCGAAAAGCCCACATACATATACGTCAACATTTGCAGACGACACTGCAAATATAAATCTCAGTAATGATTCAAGCGATGCATCTAAAAACTGCAGTCCCATATTCATAAGCTAGAAGACTGGTTAAAATAGGAGAAGGTAAAATTGCCTACCAATCACAATAACTAATACCACGGTTCCAGAGGAAACGCACGTTAAATATTTAAGTATCCATCTATATCGGCGCCTAACTGCGTCCCGTCACATTGAGGCAAAAATAACATCCATAAAGCTTCAAACAAATCAACTACATTGGCTAATAAGTCCTTACTCAACTTTGGCTTTGGAATATAAAGTCCTTTTATACTAATCATTTATAAAGCCAATATGGTATGGTATCGTATTCAGCTGTGGGGTACTGCCTGTGCATCAAACGTCCAAAAGTTACAGAGAGGACAGTCTAGGATTTTACGTCTTATCGTATGCGCCCCCTGATATACAAGAAACGAAAACATCCATAAGTTCCCAATATCCAGGAAAAAGTAAAACATACACGGCCAAATACGTAAACAAACTTAGTCCTACATCCCAACACGCAATTTATTGACATTTGATGGCCACCAGAGACTAAAAAGAACTGACACATTGAGCTTGGCGAGGCGGCTCTCTCTACACAATAGAAGATAGATTATTAAGATTTGAATACAAAAAATTAGTTATTACATTGGTAATAACTAGTAAATAATAATTTAGAAATAAGATTTGAATACTTATTGTGAATTTCTTTTAGTAGAAAGAATCAATAGAATAACATTAAGTATAAAAAAATCTATGATGGTGTATAGTATTTGCAGTAAATCAATAAATGAACGCAAATTTTCAGACCTGCCATCGAACTCAATCATCAGCTTTGAAGCTGTATTTAAAAAATCTACTATTGTTTGATTCATATTTGATTTTTGTATACCTTTGGGCAGTTCCGGTGGGTTTACAGTTGTTACTGCTTCTAAATATGAAGCTTTTGTTTTGTCTCTTCTTTGATTTATCTATCTATATTTAGGCATTTATATGACTTGTCAAAATCGTTTTTAATTAATCGTATTTCTTGCCAGTCCATAAAAAATTTTTTTTTATTTTGTCTAAATCGTTGGCTTTGCTCAAATATTTCTTTTTTAATTTTTTGTTGAGTATGACATAAATATGCAATACGAAATTCAAACTTATCCAAATATTGATAATTATTAAAGAATACTCAACTACATATAAATGTTTTGGTTCCTGCCTTAGTTTTATCTCATGGATTACATTAGCATCCGGTTTTTCTATTTTTTATTATTTTTTTAGTTCAGTTTATTTTCATTTTCAAAATATTTCTCAGAAACTATTATCATTCTAATTAGGTCTTATTCTATTGTTAACTTATAAATAATATCTCTAGTAGGAGTACCTTCTTTTCCAATCCATTTCCAAATATTTTTCTTTTATTTTCTTTTATCCATTAAAGCTTTAAATGTTACGAAATTTAATAAGATTAATAATTATTACAATTATCATTATTAAAATTTTACAATTGAAAGGTAATTAATGTGTGTAATTTTTCTTTGGTGTTATTGCCTCGAGCGACGTATTCGCTTATAGGCCCTACAAGTGCGGATGTAATGTACGCACTTCATTTATAAATTCTTTTTTTCCTATTATATTTTTTATTTTGAGGTTTATTTCCTCAATTGTGTGCCACATATATGCACCATTGTCCCAGGATAGCGGTTAGTTGACGCAAAAGGTTAGTTGACTTGTCCTCTTTTATACTCCTCTATGGTTAGAGGTGCAGGACCTTCCTTCATACTTAACTATCTCTTGGCCAGACAGTGTCTTTTTCGCAGCTGACGGAACGTTTTGTCTGATCCGTCAGGACCAGTACTATTAATATATAATATCTAGGAGCAAGAAATAATTCTTTTTAAGAACTCTAGAAATCAGCCAGGATTGCCATGTAGGAGAAATACCTTTTTTTTATTTGTTAGTTAAAATTTGGATTCTTTATTGTTTCACCGAACTCCGCGATTAGAGCTCAAAGATGATATGAATTGGTTTGTGTCTTCAACTAAAACAAACTCTTTTTTTATACTGAATTTTGGTTGACTTTCCATTTTCAAGTCAACGCTTATTTCTATATTACTTCTATATTTCTATTTACTATAATACATGTGCATGTATGTTCTTATCCTAATAGTTTATGTGTAAATACTACGGGATAAATGGGTGAAATATGAAACGAGCCCATTGAATAATTATTACAAATCTTAAATCTGACAGTATAGAATGAATTGAGCCACACGATCACAAGTGTTGCTATACAACAACAACATGCATCATATGCTGCTTGTGTGCCTACCAAATGTGGTCAGCGGCGCAGCAACAGTGTATCACATAGCGTCAAGTATTCGCTGCTTATACAGTTCGAAATATGACACTCGTTTGTTTTCATACATGGTTGATAACGACTATAAAGTCATGGTATGTTGTGTCGGTATTACAGAATGTAGAATCATGCTACATTATAATTGCTGAGTCGTCTGCAAATGTTGCCGTGTATGTATTAGAGCTTGTTGGCGTATCATCTGTAGAGGGGATATATAACAGTGGCCTATGAATACTAACTTGGGGGACTCTTGCATTGATTTTCCCATTTCTTTAAAGTTGATCCTTTGACCATACTTTAAGTGATGTATCTGTCAATAAGCTCCTCAGACGTTTTTGGGAGTTTTCAGAAAGAACTCGAGTTATTTTCTTCAGTAGCCCATCATACCAAATGTCAGTAAAAAAAACCTCAAGAGTATTGTTTACTTTCAAATGCCGATCTTCTTTATGTTATCTGAATTTTTAGCCCTAGTACGATTTTCCAGCCTTAGCTCTCGATAGCGGAATCGTGTTTTTGTCCCAATTTATTACATAAAGTTCTCTGGCAAAAATTCTTCTCTTCTCTCTGACACGAATCTGTATATCAGCTGATGATTGGTTCGAATTTCTTTTTATTTGTGATCTAGTTGGTGTTTCAACGCTAGCTGCTGCAGTCGCGACATCTTAAAAGTGATCCGCAGCTTCTTGAATATCAGCCGATATTTCAGAGCAATGTTCTGAGATAAGTCGGAGCTCACACACATTTTATATTTTAAACAATTCGTGTTCTTATTTGGGTAAGAAATAAGGGTTTGAGTTGCAGTGGAGCTACTGTCGTGTAAAATAACGATTGTCAGAAGATAAACTATTGGTAAACTGACTAATATTTGATCATGTTTTATGTTTTTTACAATGCCAAAATCGATCAAGTGTGGCAGATTGTTAAATTCGGTTGGCCAGTAGATGGGTTTGACAATAGGATGAATAGCTTATTATCTTGAACTGTATTATATAGCTGCTTCCCTCTAGGGCTAATAAGACTAGATCCCCAATGGGGGTGCATAAAATTGTAATCGCCAACTACAACGTTATGTCTAGAGTGCTTATGTGTTCGAAGTTGAGTACAGACATACATAATATTTCGCGAAAAAATATTATTAAAAAATACAAAGATGCAAGCACATACCGAAAAAAATTATCGGCTCATAGCAAGTAGACTTGATGATGAAAAAAGAGTAATTATACCTACCAACTAAAAGATGCAAGAAGTTTGATAGTAGTTATAAAGGGCATTGATAATTTGTAGCAGCAGAAGGGCTTAACGTAAGGTCAGTGCACAATATACTAAAAAAGCATAAGCTTCCCCAACCAATGCATCGTGTAGAGATTGTATTTAACGCAACTTATATAAAATCTATAAGCTCCATTCACCCTATTTACAACTTACGCTACCTTTTCAACAGACGGATAACTGTAGACGAGCCATTAAAATGTAATGGTATCCGTCAGTGCACTAATTACTAAGAATTAGGGCACACTTAAATATACTGCAAGTAACCTTCAGTATGTGTGGTTTGCGGCGATGTTCACCGAACTTCGGAACGCACTACTTCCAAAACAGACGCTAAGGTAAAAAAATGTAGTAACTGCGGTGAAAACTACTCTGCATATTATAAGGGCTGTAGTGTCTTCCTGCATCTAAAAAAAAGCGAAAATAGTAGGCCTCCCAATTTCCCAGGCTCCGTGCTGGTTCTATTGCTGGTTCACAACCCAGGAGTGTACAACACAATAGACTTAACTATTCGTATGCACAAATATTGAGAAATGATTTACCTAATGTTAACTTAAAAAGTAATGCGCAAAAACATTCATATGATGACGTATTAAAAGAAGGTGCAGAAATACTTATGACGAATAATTTGCTTAGCAAAAAATAAACCAGTTGAAAATAAGCTTCTGGAGCGGTAACGGGATCTCCCAGCATAGACATAAAGTAGAATATTTTCCGCTAACACAGGAAACATACATACGTGTAATCTCTGAAACACACTTTACTAGGAAAAATTGCTTTCCAAATAATGGGTACTTTACGTATGACATCAAACATCCAAGCGGAAGGGCATGTGGTGGCACCGCTGCCAAATTGCGCAAAAACGTAAGGCACTTTTCAATGCCAGAATTCAGCGAAAACTTTTTACAAGCTGCCACTATTAATATTACTGATTTAAAAATTGCAGTCTTATCTGTGTATTGCCCCCTGGCCATAAAATTAGACACAATCAATTCGCCACTACACTGGGCTCTAGACTTGTTAGCCCTAGAGGGAGGCAGCTGTATAACACAGTTCAAGAAAATAACCTAGACGTCGTATCTGAAGGCAAACACACCTATTAACCGACATACTTTAAACAGCTGTCGGACTTTATCGATTTTGTCGCTATAAGACGTGTTCAAATATTAGTCAGTATATGCTACGATTTATCTTCTGACTATTCACCTACAATCGCACTTTACATGACAGTTTCTCAACTGCACCTGAAACTAAAATTTTTTATCCAAATAAGAACACGAATTGATTAAAATATTAAATGTATGTAAGATCTCACCTATGTCAGAACATTGCTCCGAGACATTCACCTGATATTCAAGAAGCTGTCGATCACTTTCCAGATGTTGTGATTCTAGCAGCTAGAGTTGCAACACCAACAAAACCACCAGTAAAAAGAAATTCGTACTAGTCATCAGCTGATAATGAGATTCTTGTCAGGGAGACGAAAAGCTTAGAAGACACTGGCAGTGTAGTTGTACTCCAGACATAAAGATCAAAATTAAATTGTGACAGAGAACTTTACGCAATATACAGAAACATGATTCTGCTATCATTGAGATCTTTTTAAAAAACTGGGATCCAACGATAAACACGAATTATACCCTGTGGAAAGCTGTGAAGCACTTACAATGTCCTGTTGCTTACGAATCTTCACTAAGGCTTGAAAACCGCGCTTGTGCTAAAAACTATGATGAAAAAGTAAATGCTTTCGCAAATCACTTGGAAAAAGTTTCCATACCACATGATATAAATGGTTTCACTACTCCAAATATCGCCGACACTGTAGATATAAGAAAATCACCCGGACGTGATCTTATTAAAGGATCAATGATTTTAGAATTTTACTATTCTTATTTAATGCGATGTTGCGAGTTGGTTTCCTGCCATGCTTTTGGAAGATGTCTGAAATCAGTATGATGCCCAAAGCAGGAAAGGACTTAAATCAGATTACGTCATACAGGCCTATTAGCCTGCTGTCAAATGTATCAAAATTTTTTGAAAAACTATTCGTTTCGTGCTCAAAACCTTATCTTACTGAGAAACACGTTATCTCAGACCATCAATTAGGTTACCATTATTAGATCGGAATTTGAATATAAGCAATAATGTTCAGTGTTATTTATTGACAATTCCCAGTCGTTTGATAAAGTCTGGCATGATGGGCTGCTTACGAAAATAACTCGAGTTCTTCAGGAAAACTCCCAGAATCTTCTTAAGAGCTATTTGACAGATAGAATGTTTAAAGTAAGGTCAAAGAACCAACTTTCTAAAAATGGTAAAATCTATGCAGGAGTCCCCCATAGTAGTATTCTAGCACCGCTGTAATATATCCTTTATACAGCGGATATACCAACAAGCCCAAATACATATACGTTAACGTTTGCAGAAGACACGGCATTCATAAATATTAACGAAGATCCGAAGATTGCCTTCGAACAACTTTAATCTCATATCAATAAGCTAGAGTACTGGCGAAAAAAGCGGAAAATTAAGGTAAGTCCAACAAAATGTGTTCACGTAACGTTTTCCCTCAGAAGGCGAAAGCGCCCCCGTATAACAATAACAAATACTACGGTTGCTGCGGAAACCCACGTTAAAAATGTTGGTATCCATTTATATCGAGGCCTTACTTGGTCCTACAACATTGAGGCAAAATAACGGCCATAAAACTTAAAGAAATTCAACTACACTGGTTAATAGATCCTAACTCAACACTGGCTTTGGAATACAAAGTCCTTTTATACAAAATCATTATAAAGCCAATATGTTCATATGACATTCAGCTGCAGAGTACTGCTTGCCCACCAAACATGCAGAAGTTACGAAGAAAATAATCTGGGATCTTACGACTTATCTTTTGCGCCCCTTGGTGTATACGAAATCAAAATATCCATAGAGATGTAGAAATTTCTACTCTCCAGCAGGAAGTAAACACAAACTTGTGCAAATACGTAAACAAAATAGTGGTCCTTTCCAACACGCAATTTGATGGCCACCAGAGACGACTCTCTGTACCTAATAGTTGAAAGTAATTTTTTTTAAAGATTCGAATACAATAAATTAGTTATTGTATTAGTGATAACTACTATACAATATTTTAGAAATAGGATTTAAATACTTATTGTGAATTTCTTTTGGAAAGATTCAATAAAATAAAAAGAAATAAAAATCTTATGTATATAAACAGGGTGTCCGCCGGAAGGTATAGTTCTTTGTTTGTTTATAATTTTTGATTAAATGAAAGAGAATGGATCGTATATTGATAAATGTGTCATGTTTGTTTAATTTTTCCACGCTCCACAAAGGCGTAGCGAAATATTGAATAAAAAATAAAATTAATATTTATTATACTATATAATAAAGGAAATTTTATTGAAGACCTGGAGCTTGGAAAAATTAGACAAATATAATTATAATAAAGGTCAAAAAACTAGAATAAAGATAAATGTTTTATTTAATGTCGGCAAAAATGTATGGAATAAAATATCAGATAAATGTCCGCCTCTGTTAGCTTCACAAATGTGAGCCCTTTTGAACAACTTTTTCGTTACGGTCTCACACATTTCACGCGGTATTTCATTAATTTTATCACGAATATTTTGTTTGAGTTGCTTCAGCGTTTCTGGTTTGTTTGCATAAACCTTGCTTATCAGATATTCCCAGAAAATAAGTCCGGAGCAGTCAAATCAGGCGACCGTGGAGGCCAATCAACATCATCATTGCTTGAAATAACTTGTCTTGTAAAAAGGTCTCGCAGTAATTCCATTGTAATCCTGGCTGTATGCGATGTGACACCGTCTTGTTGAAAATACATGTTAGTTAAGCCCAAACCATGCAGTTGTGGCGTTAAAAATTTTTCAGTCGATATCGCTACCCATTGACATTTACCGTTACGCCGTTTTCAGTTTCAAAGAAGTAAGGTCCAATGATTCCTCCTGACCAAAAAGGTGACTGATGGATAATTTGAGGGTTTTCCATTGCCCAGAACCGAATATTCTTTTTATTCACATATCCATTCAAATGAAAATGTACCTCGTTACTCATTATGATTTTTTCATGAAAATCGGGGCATAATTGGGATATGTTCGGCGGGGTAATGGTCTTCTGGAAGAAGCTCTTGTGTCAACTGGCTCTTAAATGGAAACAATTGCAAATCTTTGTGCAACAATATTGTTCTTTGAAGACCTAGCTCCTGAGCACGGTGTCGAAGCAGTAATGTTTTTAGTCGATCTTGCAGTACGTTGTGCTCCATTCTTGGGCCTATCAGCTACAGTCCCCCTTTCTTCAAAATCATTCACTACATAATAAATAGTGCGTCTTGTGGGCACGTTGTTTTTCCCAGAAATTTCACGTAACTTTCTCATCGTTGCAGTAATCGATTCTTGAATTGGTTTACCGAATAAATTTGATACGTCTCTACTTCACGATTACCAAATATTAGCTCCCAAGACTAATGTTTACCAAAATGGCGGCAAAACAAAGTAGCATACCTTCCAGGCGGACATCCTGTGTTTGTGAAAATGTGAAATAATTGAACTAAAACTTCGTTTTTTATTATGCCAAACTTATTTAAAATTTTCTTGATTCTTAAACGAATTTTTTATATCATAATTTATTTCTTGATGATGCTACAGAAAGTGAAATATCGAATTTAAAAAATAAAAATATATTATAAAAAGACATTTTATTAAAAACCTAGAGTTTAAAAGATAACTTATATTTTTTTGTTTCCTTCTGAAATCCAATGTTAATCCATATTTTTTAATTTAATTTTTTTGCCAGGCTAAACGACCGTATTTGTGACAAAGAACTTCTTATTGATAAATCTAGTAGTGTGAACAAAGCATGGTAAATGTAGTGAATCACCAATAGTTTTTTAGACATGGGGATTTTCAAAACTTTTGAAATATCAGAAAATAATTTAAAACAAATTCTGTAGTCTGATTAGAAGGGAATTTTCTGGTGGCAATACTGGCACTTATAAACATGTTTTTCTCCAAATAATAAATCGGCCCTACCAATAACAGGTTTGTATTCAATGCCCCCGTCCATATAACAAGTGTAATACAGATTCCTTTTTATTCCTTTTTTTTACAATCCTGCCCTAAGCTCGCCGTTTTATGGCAACGCCGTAATCAAATAAAATTACACAAATTGTCTCGTGTATTTGTGTAATTTTATATCAATTTTTGGTGCTACATCAAAATCAGTGCAACAAACCAACTAAACAGTTAATACAACAAATCCCGTACAAAAAGTGACAACAGGTATGGATCGATATATAACCGATACCCAAAGGAAGGCAAATCCTTTTTGCAACAAGATCGCACAGCGAAGCAATATAAACGTTCTGAAGTAAATACAAAGCCGGTAAGTGAAAATAGTTTCTCCATACTTGCTAGCCCTGACGATAGGGATGTCCAACCCGCCGTCAGGGAACAAAAACCTCCACCATGCCATTATATTTACTATGGCTGACCCAACTCGTAGGAAAGAAAAACTTTTACGTGGCCTCCATTCGAAAAGGGCAAATACTAGAAACAAAGATCCAAGCACATACGGAAAAAAATTATCGGCTCGTCGTTAGACCAATTAAAAATTGCTAAAGGTTTAATGATTGTTATTAAGGAAATCGACAGTTATGTTTATACTGAGGATATAAAAAGTGCAATAGAAGCGGAAGGTTGCATAGAACAGTGCGCTATCTCCAAAATAAGAATAATTGAGGTTGTATTTAATGCAACTCAGTTAAAATCAAGGAATTCCGTTCATCCTATCTACAACTTACGTTACCTCTTAAATAGAAGAATAACTGTAGAGGACCCGCTATAACGTAATGGTCGCCGCCAGTACACTAAGTGTCAAGAATTCGTGCACACTAAAACTTACTGCAAGTTATTATTCGTTAGTGTTGTTTGCGATGACGCCCACCCAACATCGGAATGCAAATCTCCCAAAACTGATTCTGAGATTAAAAAATGGAGAAACTGCGGTGAAAACCATACTGCCAACTATAGGGGCTTTAAAGTCTTCCAATACGTAAAAATAGCTCAAAGATAGTACGTAAGCCTGAATATGAACAATCACTCCTATCGTGAATAGCAAGTGGAATTTTTGTTCACGCGAAATTTTCATTTCAATCGAAGAGAAAAATGGTATCGTGAATCTCCCGTGAAAAATTATTCCCGCTCTCAATTCTCACTGAATTTAAAAAAGGAAAGAAGCTGAAACCAACATACAAAATCAAAGAAATTTATTACATGTGTTAAAGTAATTTGCACATATTTTGGAACTTAAAAAAAGATTAACAACAAAAGTGGCCATAATGTTCGGCATTGGAGCAGCATTATTATTGCAAATTTTGCGTCGACGCTTACGAAAGGCATATGTTTTTATTTGGGCCACCTTTTAGATTTTTTAGGTTCGCTGCAGCTTTTGAGCGAACATATGGCTTTTGATCTGTCCACACCCAAAATGCAATACATAAAATCAAACGTAAATAATATACAATCCGTTACGTTTTTGGGGGGGGGGGGGGGGGGGGGGGGGTGCAGCACTGTTCAGGTCTTCTGCAATGCAATTCCAAAAATCTGCCACTACGTGTTTTGAAAGCTTCACAAAGTCGCAGGCAATTGTTCGGTTGCTTTGCATTTTTTGGAGCATTATGTCAGTTTGTGCCTTAATAACAGAAAAAATAAAATTTGCAAAGTTAAATATTCAAGTAATAATAAAAACTACTTACATTTTTTGCTCTGTTCACCACCAAAATCAAAGCGAATAAATTAAAGGGAAAAGTGAAAAAAATCAGGGGAAAAAATTCATTCATGATAAGGGGAATTTTATGTTAGCATGAAATCATCCACGAGGAATGTCTTCACGATTGCAAATTTAGGGAACAGGGAAAAATTCCGAGGGAAAAAATATTCATGATAGGGGTGAATATAAGGCTTCCCAATTTCCTAGGATTCGTGCTCCATAGCTAGTAAGCCTAGTAAGATACCACACACTAAACCAAATTACACGTATGCCCAAGCACTGAAAAATGATGCACAATTACCTACTGCTAATCGTGAGACGAAAACTGAGTTTGAGCGACAATACTCTTATACCCATATGCTAACACCGTTTACATACAATTGAAATTCGTTCGAAAATCTAATACAATCAACTACTTTACGACAGTGTTTCAAAAAATGATGCGCACCCAAAACATGCTTCTGCTAATTTTCTTAATAATAAACCAGTTGAAAATATGCTTCTGGAACGCAAACGGGCTTTCCCAATATAAATATGAAGTTGAATATTTTCTGCCTACACAGGAAATAGATATACTTTCAGTCTTTGAAACACATTTCACTATAAAAAACTGCTTTAGAGTCAATAAATTTTTCAAGTACAACACAAAACACCATCATAGTTCCACCGCCAACATAGCGCGCAAAAAAGTAAGGCACTTTCTAATACCAGAATTCAGCAAAGATTTTATACAAACTACGTCTATTAATCTTACTGATTTGAAAATTGCATTGTCATCACAACACTGTCCGTCCAAGCACAAAATCGAACACCATCGATTCGCCATGGTTTTTGCAACACTGAATGCAAAGCAGACCTTTTTGGGATCTTGACTTCTTAGAACAAGATGGAGACATCTATACAATACAGTTAAAGCAAAGAAGCTTGACGTCCTATCTAATGGTAAGCCCACCTATTGGACAACAGACCTTAATAGGGGGCCAGATCTCATTAATTTTGCCATTGCCGAAAATATTAGACGTGGTAATTTATTTGTCAGTTCGTCCTATGACTTATCTTCTGATCATTCACCCTATCTTCTTGCCAACGAATCCCCACTAAGACTTGATAACCACGCATGGCCTAAAACTCAATAGAAAATTTCAATTCCTTCACAAATCACTTAGAAATGGTTTGCACGCCACATGACATAATTAGTTTCACTATTCCAAATATCAGTGACACTGTGATTAATCCTAAGAAATTCCGCTTATCATTATTAAAGAACACAATTAAAAATATAGATATGAGAAAATAAACCGGACCTGATCGTATTACAGGATCCATGATAAGAAATTTACCTAATTACCGTGTGAGAATTTTACTATTCGTATTTAATGCCATGTTATGAGTTGGCTTCTTCCCATGCGCTTCGAAGATGTCTGAAGTTGTTATGATCCCTAAACCAGGTAAGGACCTTACTTAGATTAAATCATACAGGACCATTAGCCTACTGTTAATAATATCAAAGTTCTTTGAAAAATTATTCGTTTCACCTTTAAAACCTTACCTTAATGAATAAAACATCATTCGGGCTCAGCAGTTTGGTTTTCGATCAAACCAATAGTACAATTGAGCAAGTCCACAAAATTGTCACCGTTATTAGATCTGCACTTGAAAATAAGCAATATTGTTCAGCTTTATATATTAACATTCCCCTGGCATAAGGGGGGCCACTTACGAAAATAACTCAAGATCTTCCACAAACTTCTAAAGAGCTATTGACCAAATATAACATTTAATATAAGGTCAAAGGAACAATTTTCTAAAAACTCTGCAGGGGTCACTCAAGGTCACTATATACAGCGGATATGCCAATAAGCGCAAATAACTATACGTCAACGTTTGCAGATGACACTGCACTTATAAGTGCTTATAATGATCCGAAGCTTGCATCTCAACAACTTCAGTCGCACATTTATGAGCTAGAGGAAAGGTTCAAAAAGTTGCAAATAAAGGTAAGGCCATCGAAAGAAGTGAATATTGTCATAAAGGGCATAGACAGTTCTGTTCCACCAGAGAATATAAAAACTGCTTTAGAGGCTGAAGGATATGTAGTGAGGTCCGCCATCATAAGAACAAAGTACCGCCTTGAGATTGCATTTAATGCATTTCATTTAAAGAATAAAAACTCTGTTCACCCCATCTACAACTTCCACATTTTTTAAATATATCTCTCTAGCGGAGTCTTGTTTCTGTCTTAGTTTATTACGTAAAGTTCTTTGATATAAGTTCAATTGGGTCTTGACGTCAGGAGAACGACTATGTTGCAATAACCTTCTGAGCCTTTTTTTCACTGACGAGAGTGTTGCATTTCCAACTGCTACAGCTGCTTGAATATCAGCCGGATTTCTTAAAGGGATGTTCGGAGGTAAACGAGAGTTTGCATACATTTTATACTTCAACTAATTCGCGTTTCTATTTGGATACGAAGTAAGCGTTCCACGTGCGTTGTCAATACGCTCTTGAAAAACAACAATTGTAGGCAAAGTTGTTCATTGTTTCTTTTAGGTTTTCAATTGAATCCGAATTGTGTATAAACGGTATCTGTGAGCCCTCTTTTAAGAGTGTTTTCGCGCGAACTGACTTTTCGCCTCACGATAAGCATTAGGTAATTGTGTATCATAAAGAATATTTTAGTCTAGTCTTTAACTCATTAGCATAATTTTCAAAATTGTAAACCTTTGGATGATTCATGACTTCATCTCCGGGTAAACTTGGTAATTTTCCAAAAATTAGCTCAAACGGTGAATATTCAGTATCTACATGAGGAGTTATGTTATATGCGAAAGTGAAATAAGGTATGCATTGATCCCAATTATCATTGTGCACAAACGATAAAAAGTATTCATTCAAAACCCTGTGATTTCTTTCGACTGTACCTAACGTCTCATGGTGATACGGCGTGGAAAAAATTTGTTTAATTTTTAATAATTCACATATTTCTTTTAATAATTCATTTCTAAATTCTGTACCGTTATCTGATTTTAATGTACTAAATAAACCATATTTGAGTATTAAATTTTCTACTAATGCTTTTGCTATAGATCTTGCTTCTTTTGTCTCTATAGGACATGCTATTATATATTTCGTTAATTCGCATTGCATAGTCAAAATATATCTATAGTTGTTTATTGGACGTAAAGGACCTATTGTGTCGATTACTATCGTTTTAAAACTGTCTGTAGGAGTATCTGTAATCTTTAATTGTCCTCTCGTATGTCTAGTTTGCTTATTTCGTTGGCATAAATCGCATTTAGATATGTAGTCATTAACATTTTTGTTCATGTTTTTCCAGATATATTTTTGTTTTAATTTTAGTAAAGTTTTCTTCCTTCCAAAATGTCCTCCTTGTGGTGTATCATGGTATAATTTTATTAATTCTTGTCTTCTTTCTTCATTTGTTATATTTTGAGGTTTATTGTATAATAATATAATTATGTCATCTTTAATGTTCTTATTTACTTCATTATATTTGGCCTTAAATTCATCTGCAGGTATAATACTAAATATTGCATCATTTCTATCGATAGCAAACTTCTTATTTCTTGTATTTTTTAAATATGATGATAGCTTCTCCAAAAGAGTACCTAAATACTTTGGATTATCACTACATCTAACACGTGTTTCATTATTAAATTTATCATTTTCTACTATATATTTATATAATTCTTTTATATCATTTTCTGGCCTTTTGTCTAATATAAATTTTAATTTCGTAGCGCTTTTTATATCCTTTATCGATGTGCAATCCCACATATAGAGTTGATCAGTCTCCTTATGAGATTCACTCGTAATATTTTCTTTTTCTGATGACTTCTTGCTCATACCTCTTGTAATTACTAGTGTTTTCTTTACGTTTTCGTCATTTTCTAACGGTATCATATTTTTAAGTGTAGTAGAATCTATTTTGATTCTTGATAATGCATCCGCATTAGTGTTATTTAACCCTTTTTTATATATTATGTCAAAATCATAGTCAGAGAGTTCTAATCTTATCCTTGTTAGTTTAGAACTTGGATTTTTGTGTGAGAATAGTGAAATCAAAGGTCTATGGTCTGTTACGACTGTGAATTTCCTACCGTATAAATATGGTCTAAAGAATTGTATGCCCCAATAAATACCTAATAATTCTTTTTCAATTACGGGTTTATTCTTTTCGTGTTTGTTTAAAGATCTACTTGCGTAAGAAATAGGTAAATCTTCTCCTATCGGACCTTGTGACAAAACTGCGCCTAATGCAAAATCTGATGCATCTGTCGTCAGGATGAATGTTTTGTCAAAGTCTGGATATTGTAAAATAGGGGGTTCAACTAGTTTGTTCTTTAGTGTTTCAAATGCAGTCTGACATTCTTGTGACCATTCGAATTTTGTGCCCTTTTTTTAGCAAATTGTTTAGGCAGTTGGCAATGTTTGCAAAATTTTTGATGAATCTTCTGTAATAATTACAAAATGCAATAAATCTTCTCACGTCATCAGCATTTTTAGGAGTAGGGTATTTGGAAATAACATCATGTTTACTTGGGTCTGGTTTAATACCATTCGATGTAATTAAGTGTCCCAAATAAACAACTTCCTATTTCAAAAAACAACATTTATTCGCATTTAATTTTAAATTGTACTTGGATAATCTATCGAAAACATTACATAAGTTATTGTTGTGATGTTTCAAACTACATCCAAAAACTATAATATCATCAACATACAAGAAAGCTTTGGATTTTAGTCCAGCTAGCGCTATCGTTAGCATCCTTTGAAAACTATTTGAAGATATTTTTAGTCCAAACGGTAATCTTGTATATTGGTAATGACCATTGGGTGTTGAAAATTCTGTATACGGTCTTGATTGTTGATCGAGTTTAATTTGGTGAAACGAACTAGTCATATCCAACGTGGAAAAATATTTAGCTCTTCCTAGTTTATCTAGAACATCATCTAAGCGCGTCAGTGGAAATTTATCATTTATTATTTTGTCATTTAGTTTTCTGAAATCAACGACTAATCTCCATTTTTGTTTATCGCTTTGCCCCTTCTTAGGTACTAATAAAAGTGGAGCGTTGTAAGGACTTGTAGATGGTTCTATTATTCTTTGTTTCAGTAAGTCCTTCACTTGGTTATTAATTTCCTCTGTATGTATTTGTGGTAAACGATAGTGCTTTATGTAAACTGGATTTTTGTCATTTAGTTGAATATTCTGATTGTAAAAATTATTGGTTGTCAAGTTCTCGCCTTCTAAATGAAAAATGTGTTGATATCTCTTTAATATTTCAAATAACTCTTTTGTTGCTTTTTCATCATTCTTTTCTATATTGAATTCATTTAACAGTTTTTTAAAACGTTCCTCATTGTATTCAGTAACTTTTCCACTATGATTTGTATTATATATACCAAATTGTTTAAAGGGATAGTTTCTACTTTTAAATTTTCTATTCTTGCAGTCTCGTCTAATACGTTTAATAATTTTATATGTTTGTAGCCATCTCTAGGAATTATGGTATTTGCTAAAAATACACCTTTTCCAATTTCACGGTTGCATATTACACTATCTTCTTCAATATTTATTTCCCAAGGTATAATTATTTCACTTCTTGGAGTAATTCTTATTACATTTATCTCGAATGTGTCGTTGTGAATAGGTAATGTCAATGTCTCATTTCTTGTGTTGACGGTTAAAGTGAATGTTTCATAATCTATATTACAGTTGTATTTTAATAAAAAATCTCGTCCAAGTATACCATCTGTATGGATAGGAAAATTTTAATGTAATTGTATTTTATGTTTAATTAGTGTTTCGTTAATTTGTATAGATATGTTAGTGGAACCTAAGGATTTTATTTTCTCTTTTGTAATTCCTGTTAAACAGCAGAAATCATCTGGATCTTCATCATATTTATGTAATAAATCTTCTTTGCATAGTGAGATGTCAGCGCCTGTATCTATCAAAAATGTCAATACACGGTGTGTATTTTTTATATTTAGTCTCACATAATTTTTCAGATCTGATGAAATGCTAAATACTGCCCTCGAGGTTACTGGTTTTGTTCCGGAGAACCTTGGTATTCTATTGTCTCCGGACCACGGGAATTTCCCTGGTCTCGTTCCATACAATTCACATTCCGATTTCTGTTATTGTTTTGGTCATTATTGTATATATTACGACTATTTGCATTATTATTAGGATTACCATTGTAATTGTTACCATTATTGTAGCCATTATTACGGTAATTATTGTTATTGCCATTGTTATTGTTGCGATAGTTGTTACCACTATAATTGTTACTTCGGTAGTTATTGTTATTATAACTATTTTCCATATTGCGGCTTCTTCTATTATCAAAGTTATTTCTATTATTATTTCTGTGATTATTGTTGTTATATCTGTTATTTGAATTATTGTTATTCCTGTAATTTGCGTTGTTTCTGTTGTTTGTGTAACTGTTCCCGTTTCGTGTTGTTTGGAACATTACCTGATTTTGTCTAATATCCGTTGATGCGTCTATTGCTATTTCAATAGCCTCGTTTAAGGTTTTTACTCTACTGGTCCTAACGATTTCTTGATTTTTCAGTCCGTTTTTGGAAGAATTGAATGCTATTACAGCATTTGATTTGCTAATTGCGTTTCTATGATCCTCGCCTAAAGAAGTTATTTGGATCTCATTTAATTCCATAGTTAAGTGTTCTATTTTGTCCGCAAATTTTCTAATTTTGTCTATCTGTGTAATTTTTGTCAATTCATTCAAAATAACATTTGGCGATTTTTTTGTAAGTCTCTTTCAATGTCGAAATTAAGGAATTTAAGTCAGTAGGAACTAATACCTGTCTTAGTTTGGTTTGCACTTTATTTGAAATTTTAGTCTTATATACAAAATTGAAAAATGAATTATGTTTTGCCGAAGGTAATGTATCTTTAATTATTTCAATATTTGCTATAAATGGATCTAATTCGTTTTTATTACCATCAAAAACAGTTAGCAATTTTGAGATGCTAATTCTGTTGTGTCTAAACTGTCGTTCGTCATGGTGGAATTTTCTAATCGTCCTTTTAGTGTCTCAATTGTAAGTTTGTCTTCGTGGCTCTGTAGTACCTGAAATGCTGTTTCCTTTTTTTCCTTAAATTTTAAGATATGTATTTGCCTTTGTTCTTCTGTTATTACTTTATTTCCTAATATTTCTATACACCTGTTTTCTAATTCTTTAAGTTCTATTCTTTTACTCTGAATCGTTTCATATGTATAACCTCTCACTAAGGATTTCTTTGCGTTTGATATAATGGAATCTATATGGTCATATATACTTTGCATAATTTACAATGATTTATTTTAATATAATTTTCTTGCTTTTATTTTCATTTTAAAATAATTTCGCAATAAAGTGTGTATATATGTATATCTTTTTTTTTTGTTTTATATTTTTAAATTCTACTATTTGAAGTTAGTAAAATTCTTTCTTTTACTCTGTTTTGAATAAATTCTTATACATTTTATGAATTTTAAATAAAATTATAATTAATTGTAAGATTATTATTAAATATAATAATGATGTTTGGCTTATGCCGATGTTGTTCGAGCCGTCATTGTTATTCGAAATTATAATTTCTTCATTTTTCGACTTTTCATTGCCCATTTTATATTTAATAATGCACTTCTTATATTTAATAATATACTTTACTAATGCACTTATTAAAAATTTTCTTTACCTCAGATTCTTATTCTTTTGTTGGTGACCCTTTTGTTTGTTGATGTCTCCTCTAGTTGCTGTTAGTGTTCATGATTTTGGTTAAGATGTCCACCGGGATCGAAATTTTCATTGGGTTCCTTCTTTGCGTGATTCTTTTGCTATTTGCCGAAAAATGAGTTTATCCTGGCATAACTACGGCCATTATCATCAACATTAAGCTTCAGATATATTGCTTTTGTTGGTTTTGACTTTTTATGTGCGTATATATGTACGTTTTAGTTCACTTTTTCTGTACACTTTACTTTTTTTTTTGTTTTAGTTCATTTTTTCTGTACACTTTACTTTTTTTTTGTTTTAGTTTATTTTTTCTGTACACTTTACTTTTTGTTTTAGTTCATTTTAGATTGGCAGGGTCGCCATGTGGTAAATCTATAAAGTCACTTATTACAAATTGTATTAATTTATAGTTTTTTCTTCAATATTTATTTTATTTATATTTACTTAAATTGTATTTTACAAGTCGTCCACTTGCTTTTACTTACAAATTCTTATTGTTATTAATTCTTAAAATTATTCTCTATATATACAATTTTAACTTACTTCCTATTACAATTACTTATTTTCAATTTTGCTTACTTATTATGTCAAGTACATGCAATTCAATAATTTTGAGTTATACTTTAATATCGATGTCAAGTACTTTTAACGGTGACACCGATCTACTTATGAAAGAAACAAAGAAACTAGGCCACACACTAGATAGTTACAAATTTTTGGTGAGAATAAGTTGCAGTTATGAATGGAATTTATATGCACACTACATGGGTATTCAGTAACAAACTTTCATTTTTCCCAAAATAAGGCCAAAATCCCCAGAATACTATTTTTCCTATAAAACCTAAACGAAACGATGTCCCAAACATTTGAATAGAGCAGTAGAAAGCTAAAACCAATAGCTATTGAATAGCATAGAGCTTTTATTCAAACAGACTTTAGTATACTGGGTATTCACTAACAAACTTTCATTTTTCCCAAAATAAGGTCAAAATCCCCAAATTACTATTTTTTCTATAAAACCTAAACGAAAAGACTTCCCAACAATATAAATACAGCAGTAAAAAGCTGAAACAAATGTTAATTGAATATCATAGAGCTTTTATTCAAAGAGACTTTAGTATACTGGGTATTCACTAACAAACTTTCATTTTTCCCAAATAAGGTCAAAACCCCCAAAATACTATCTTTCCTATAAAACCTAAACGAAACGATGTCCCAATGAATAGAGCAGTAGAAAGCTAAAACCAATAGCTATTGAATAGCATAGAGCTTTTATTCAAACAGACTTTAGTATACTGGGTATTCACTAACAAACTTTCATTTTTCCCAAAATAAGGTCAAAATCCCCAAAATTTTATTTTTCCTATACAACCTAAACGAAAAGACTTCCCAACAACATAAATACAGCAATAGAAAGCTGAAACAAATCTCAATTGAACAGCATAGAGCTTTTATTCAAACAGACTTTAGCGTAGTGGGTATTCATTAACAAACTTTCATTTTTCCCAAATAAGGTCAAAATCCCCAAAATACTATTTTTCCTATAAAACCTAAACTAAACGATGTCCCAAAAATTTGAATAGAGCAATAGAAAGCTAAAGTCAATATTAATTGAATAGCATAGAGCTTTTATTCAAACAGACTTTAGTATAGGGGGTATTCAGTAACAAACTTTCATTTTTCCCAAAATAAGGCCAAAATCCCCAAAATACTATTTTTCCTATAAAACCTAAACGAAACGATGTCCCAAACATTTGAATAGAGCAGTAGAAAGCTAAAACCAGTGTTAATTGAATAGCATAGAGCTTTTATTCAAACAGACTTTAGTATAGGAAGTATTTAGTAACAAACTTTCATTTTTCCCAAAATCCCCAAAATACTATTTATCCTATAGAACCACAAACCAAGTGATGTCCCAACAATTTTAACACAGCAATGAAAAGCTTAAGCCAATAATAATTGAACGGTATAGGGGTTTTATTCAAACAGACTTCAATATAGGGGGTATTCACTAACAAACTTTAATTTTTTCCAAAATAAGTTCAAAATCCCAAAATACTATTTTTCCTATAAAACCTAAACGAAACGATTTCCCTAAAATTTTAATAGAGAAATAGAAAGCCAAAACCAATGACTATTGAATAGCATAGAGCTTTTATTCAAACAGACTTTAGTATACTGGGTATTCACTAACAAACTTTCATTTTTCCCAAAATAAGATCAAAATCCCAAAATACTATTTTTCCTATAAAACCTAAACGAAACGATTTCCCAAGAATTTTAATAGAGCAATAGAAAGCTAAAGTCAATATTAATTGAATAGCATAGAGCTTTTATTCAAACAGACTTTAGTATACTATACTACAGAATACTATTTTTCCTATAAAACCTAAACGAAACGATGTCCCAAACATTTGAATAGAGCAGTAGAAAGCTAAAACCAGTATTAATTAAATAGCATAGACCTTTTGTTCAAACAGACTTCAATATAGGGGGTATTCACTAACAAACTTTAATTTTTCCCAAAATAAGATCAAAATCCCCAAAATACTATCTTTCCTATAAAACCTAAACGAAACGATGTCCCAAAAGTTTGAATAGAGCAATAAAAAGCTAAAACCAATAGCTATTGAATAGCATAGAGCTTTTTTTCAAACAGACTTTAGTATACTGGGTATTCACTAACAAACTTTCATTTTTCCCAAAATAAGGTCAAAATCCCCAAAATTTTATTTTTCCTATAAAACCTAAACGAAACGATGTCCCAAAAATCCGAATAAAGGAGTATAAAGCTAAGATCAATATTAATTGAATAGCATACAGCTTTTATTCAAACAGACTTTAGTGTACTGGGTATTTACTAACAAATTTTCATTTTTCCCAAATAAGGTCAAAATCCCCAAAATACTATTTTTCCTATAAAACCTAAACGAAACGATGTCCCAAAAATTTGAATAGAGCAATAGAAAGCTAAAATCAATATTAATTGAATAGCATAGAGCTTTTATTCAAACAGACTTTAGTATAGGGGTATTCAGTAACAAACTTTCATTTTTCCCAAAATAAGGCCAAAATCCCCAAAATACTATTTTTCCTATAAAACCTAAACGAAACGATGTCCCAAAAATCTGAATAAGGCAATAGAAAGCTAAGATCAATATTAATTGAATAGCATACAGCTTTTGTTCAAACAGACTTTAGTATAGGGGGTATTCAGTAACAGACTTTCATTTTTCCCAAATAAGGTCAAAATCCCCAAAATAATATCTTTCCTATAAAACCTAAACGAAACGATGACCCAAAAATTTGAATAGAGTAATAGAAAGCTAAAACCAAAAGCTATTGAATAGCATAGAGCTTTTATACAAACAGACTTTAGTATACTGGGTATTCACTAACAAACTTTCATTTTTCCCAAAATAAGGTCAAAATCCCCAAAATTTTATTTTTCCTATAAAACCTAAATGAAACGATGTCCCAAAAATTTGAATATAGCAATAGAAAGCTAAAACCAAAAGCTATTGAATAGCATAGAGCTTTTATACAAACAGACTTTAGTATACTGGGTATTCATTAACAAACTTTCATTTTTCCCAAAATAAGGTCAAAATCCCCAAAATTTTATTTTTCCTATAAAACCTAAATGAAACGATGTCCCAAAAATTTGAATAGAGCAATAGAAAGCTAAAACCAATAGCTATTGAATAGCATAGAGCTTTTATTCAAACAGACTTTAGTATATTGGGTATTCACTAACAAAATTTCATTTTTCCCAAATAAGGTCAAAATCCCCAAAATACTATCCTTCCTATAAAGCCTAAACGAAACGATGTCCGAAAAATATGAATAGAGCAATAGAAAGCTAAAACCAATAGCTATTGAATATCATAGAGCTTTTATTCAAACAGACTTTAGTATACTGGGTATTCACTAACAAACTTTCATTTTTCCCAAATAAGGTCAAAATCCCCAAAATACTATTTTTCCTATAAAACCTAAACGAAACGATGTCCCAAACATTTGAATAGAGCAGTAGAAAGCTAAAACCAGTATTAATTGAATAGCATAGAGCTTTTATTCAAACAGACTTTAGTATAGGAAGTATTTAGTAACAAACTTTCATTTTTCCCAAAATCCCCAAAATACTATTTATCCTATAGAACCACAAACCAAGTGATGTCCCAACAATTTTAACACTGCAATGAAAAGCTTAAGCCAATAATAATTGAACGGTATAGGGGTTTTATTCAAACAGACTTCAATATAGGGGGTATTCACTAACAAACTTTCATTTTTTCCAAAATAAGTTCAAAATCCCAAAATACTATTTTTCCTATAAAACCTAAACGAAACGATTTCCCTAAAATTTTAATAGAGAAATAGAAAGCCAAAACCAATGACTATTGAATAGCATAGAGCTTTTATTCAAACAGACTTTAGTATACTGGGTATTCACTAACAAACTTTCATTTTTCCCAAAATAAGATCAAAATCCCAAAATACTATTTTTCCTATAAAACCTAAACGAAACGATTTCCCAAGAATTTTAATAGAGCAATAGAAAGCTAAAGTCAATATTAATTGAATAGCATAGAGCTTTTATTCAAACAGACTTTAGTATAGGGGGTATTCAGTAACAAACTTTCATTTTTCCCAAAATAAGGCCAAAATCCCCAGAATACTATTGTTCCTATAAAACCTAAACGAAACGATGTCCCAAACATTTGAATAGAGCAGTAGAAAGCTAAAACCAGTATTAATTAAATAGCATAGACCTTTTGTTCAAACAGACTTCAATATAGGGGGTATTCACTAACAAACTTTAATTTTTCCCAAAATAAGATCAAAGTCCCCAAAATACTATCTTTCCTATAAAACCTAAACGAAACGATGTCCCAAAAGTTTGAATAGAGCAATAAAAAGCTAAAACCAATAGCTATTGAATAGCATAGAGCTTTTATTCAAACAGACTTTAGTATACTGGGTATTCACTAACAAACTTTAATTTTTCCCAAAATAAGGTCAAAATCCCCAAAATTTTATTTTTCCTATACAACCTAAACGAAAAGACTTCCCAACAACATAAATACAGCAATAGAAAGCTGAAACAAATCTTAATTGAACAGCATAGAGCTTTTATTCAAACAGACTTTAGCGTACTGGGTATTCACTAACAAACTTTAATTTTTCCCAAATAAGGTCAAAATCCCCAAAATACTATTTTTCCTATAAAACCTAAACGAAACGATGTCCCAAACATTTTAATAAAGCAATAGAAAGCTAAAGTCAATATTAATTGAATAGCATAGAGCTTTTATTCAAACAGACTTTAGTATAGGGGGTATTCAGTAACAAACTTTCATTTTTCCCAAAATAAGGTCAAAATCCCCAAAATACTATTTATCCTATAAAACCACAAACCAAGTGATGTCCCAACAATTTTGACACAGCAATGGAAAGCTTAAGCCAATGTTAATTGAACGGTATAGGAGTTTTATTCAAACAGACTTCAATATAGGGGGTATTCACTAACAAACTTTCATTTTTCCCAAAATAAGGTCAAAATCCCCAAAATTTTATTTTTCCTATAAAACCTAAATGAAACGATGTCCCAAAAATTTGAATAGAGCAATAGAAAGCTAAAACCAATAGCTATTGAATAGCATAGAGCTTTTATTCAAACAGACTTTAGTATATTGGGTATTCACTAACAAAATTTCATTTTTCCCAAATAAGGTCAAAATCCCCAAAATACTATCCTTCCTATAAAGCCTAAACGAAACGATGTCCGAAAAATGTGAATAGAGCAATAGAAAGCTAAAACCAATAGCTATTGAATATCATAGAGCTTTTATTCAAACAGACTTTAGTATACTGGGTATTCACTAACAAACTTTCATTTTTCCCAAATAAGGTCAAAATCCCCAAAATACTATTTTTCCTATAAAACCTAAACGAAACGATGTCCCAAACATTTGAATAGAGCAGTAGAAAGCTAAAACCAGTATTAATTGAATAGCATAGAGCTTTTATTCAAACAGACTTTAGTATAGGAAGTATTTAGTAACAAACTTTCATTTTTCCCAAAATCCCCAAAATACTATTTATCCTATAGAACCACAAACCAAGTGATGTCCCAACAATTTTAACACTGCAATGAAAAGCTTAAGCCAATAATAATTGAACGGTATAGGGGTTTTATTCAAACAGACTTCAATATAGGGGGTATTCACTAACAAACTTTCATTTTTTCCAAAATAAGTTCAAAATCCCAAAATACTATTTTTCCTATAAAACCTAAACGAAACGATTTCCCTAAAATTTTAATAGAGAAATAGAAAGCCAAAACCAATGACTATTGAATAGCATAGAGCTTTTATTCAAACAGACTTTAGTATACTGGGTATTCACTAACAAACTTTCATTTTTCCCAAAATAAGATCAAAATCCCAAAATACTATTTTTCCTATAAAACCTAAACGAAACGATTTCCCAAGAATTTTAATAGAGCAATAGAAAGCTAAAGTCAATATTAATTGAATAGCATAGAGCTTTTATTCAAACAGACTTTAGTATAGGGGGTATTCAGTAACAAACTTTCATTTTTCCCAAAATAAGGCCAAAATCCCCAGAATACTATTTTTCCTATAAAACCTAAACGAAACGATGTCCCAAACATTTGAATAGAGCAGTAGAAAGCTAAAACCAGTATTAATTAAATAGCATAGACCTTTTGTTCAAACAGACTTCAATATAGGGGGTATTCACTAACAAACTTTAATTTTTCCCAAAATAAGATCAAAGTCCCCAAAATACTATCTTTCCTATAAAACCTAAACGAAACGATGTCCCAAAAGTTTGAATAGAGCAATAAAAAGCTAAAACCAATAGCTATTGAATAGCATAGAGCTTTTATTCAAACAGACTTTAGTATACTGGGTATTCACTAACAAACTTTAATTTTTCCCAAAATAAGGTCAAAATCCCCAAAATTTTATTTTTCCTATACAACCTAAACGAAAAGACTTCCCAACAACATAAATAGAGCAATAGAAAGCTGAAACAAATCTTAATTGAACAGCATAGAGCTTTTATTCGAACAGACTTTAGCGTACTGGGTATTCACTAACAAACTTTAATTTTTCCCAAATAAGGTCAAAATCCCCAAAATACTATTTTTCCTATAAAACCTAAACCAAACGATGTCCCAAACATTTTAATAAAGCAATAGAAAGCTAAAGTCAATATTAATTGAATAGCATAGAGCTTTTATTCAAACAGACTTTAGTATAGGGGGTATTCAGTAACAAACTTTCATTTTTCCCAAAATAAGGTCAAAATCCCCAAAATACTATTTATCCTATAAAACCACAAACCAAGTGATGTCCCAACAATTTTGACACAGCAATGGAAAGCTTAAGCCAATGTTAATTGAACGGTATAGGAGTTTTATTCAAACAGACTTCAATATAGGGGGTATTCACTAACAAACTTTCATTTTTCCCAAAATAAGGTCAAAATCCCCAAAATACTATTTTTCCTATAAAACCTAAACGAAACGATGTCCCAAAAATCCGAATAAAGGAGTATAAAGCTAAGATCAATATTAATTGAATAGCATACAGCTTTTATTCAAACAGACTTTAGTGTACTGGGTATTTACTAACAAATTTTCATTTTTCCCAAATAAGGTCAAAATCCCCAAAATACTATTTTTCCTATAAAACCTAAACGAAACGATGTCCCAAAAATTTGAATAGAGCAATAGAAAGCTAAAATCAATATTAATTGAATAGCATAGAGCTTTTATTCAAACAGACTTTAGTATAGGGGTATTCAGTAACAAACTTTCATTTTTCCCAAAATAAGGCCAAAATCCCCAAAATACTATTTTTCCTATAAAACCTAAACGAAACGATGTCCCAAAAATCTGAATAAGGCAATAGAAAGCTAAGATCAATATTAATTGAATAGCATACAGCTTTTGTTCAAACAGACTTTAGTATAGGGGGTATTCAGTAACAGACTTTCATTTTTCCCAAATAAGGTCAAAATTCCCAAAATAATATCTTTCCTATAAAATCTAAACGAAACGATGACCCAAAAATTTGAATAGAGTAATAGAAAGCTAAAACCAAAAGCTATTGAATAGCATAGAGCTTTTATACAAACAGACTTTTGTATACTGGGTATTCACTAACAAACTTTCATTTTTCCCAAAATAAGGTCAAAATCCCCAAAATTTTATTTTTCCTATAAAACCTAAATGAAACGATGTCCCAAAAATTTGAATAGAGTAATAGAAAGCTAAAACCAATAGCTATTGAATAGCATAGAGCTTTTATTCAAACAGACTTTAGTATATTGGGTATTCACTAACAAAATTTCATTTTTCCCAAATAAGGTCAAAATCCCCAAAATACTATCCTTCCTATAAAGCCTAAACGAAACGATGTCCGAAAAATATAAATAGAGCAATAGAAAGCTAAAACCAATAGCTATTGAATATCATAGAGCTTTTATTCAAACAGACTTTAGTATACTGGGTATTCACTAACAAACTTTCATTTTTCCCAAATAAGGTCAAAATCCCCAAAATACTATTTTTCCTATAAAACCTAAACGAAACGATTTCCCTAAAATTTTAATAGAGAAATAGAAAGCCAAAACCAATGACTATTGAATAGCATAGAGCTTTTATTCAAACAGACTTTAGTATAGGGGGTATTTAGTAACAAACTTTCATTTTTCCCAAAATAAGGCCAAAATCCCCAGAATACTATTTTTCCTATAAAACCTAAACGAAACGATGTCCCAAACATTTGAATAGAGCAGTAGAAAGCTAAAACCAGTATTAATTGAATAGCATAGAGCTTTTATTCAAACAGACTTTAGTATAGGAAGTATTTAGTAACAAACTTTCATTTTTCCCAAAATCCCCAAAATACTATTTATCCTATAGAACCACAAACCAAGTGATGTCCCAACAATTTTAACACTGCAATGAAAAGCTTAAGCCAATAATAATTGAACGGTATAGGGGTTTTATTCAAACAGACTTCAATATAGGGGGTATTCACTAACAAACTTTCATTTTTTCCAAAATAAGTTCAAAATCCCAAAATACTATTTTTCCTATAAAACCTAAACGAAACGATTTCCCTAAAATTTTAATAGAGAAATAGAAAGCCAAAACCAATGACTATTGAATAGCATAGAGCTTTTATTCAAACAGACTTTAGTATACTGGGTATTTACTAACAAACTTTCATTTTTCCCAAAATAAGATCAAAATCCCAAAATACTATTTTTCCTATAAAACCTAAACGAAACGATTTCCCAAGAATTTTAATAGAGCAATAGAAAGCTAAAGTCAATATTAATTGAATAGCATAGAGCTTTTATTCAAACAGACTTTAGTATAGGGGGTATTCAGTAACAAACTTTCATTTTTCCCAAAATAAGGCCAAAATCCCCAGAATACTATTTTTCCTATAAAACCTAAACGAAACGATGTCCCAAACATTTGAATAGAGCAGTAGAAAGCTAAAACCAGTATTAATTAAATAGCATAGACCTTTTGTTCAAACAGACTTCAGTATAGGGGGTATTCACTAACAAACTTTAATTTTTCCCAAAATAAGATCAAAATCCCCAAAATACTATCTTTCCTATAAAACCTAAACGAAACGATGTCCCAAAAGTTTGAATAGAGCAATAAAAAGCTAAAACCAATAGCTATTGAATAGCATAGAGCTTTTATTCAAACAGACTTTAGTATATTGGGTATTCACTAACAAAATTTCATTTTTCCCAAATAAGGTCAAAATCCCCAAAATACTATCCTTCCTATAAAGCCTAAACGAAACGATGTCCGAAAAATGTGAATAGAGCAATAGAAAGCTAAAACCAATAGCTATTGAATATCATAGAGCTTTTATTCAAACAGACTTTAGTATACTGGGTATTCACTAACAAACTTTCATTTTTCCCAAATAAGGTCAAAATCCCCAAAATACTATTTTTCCTATAAAACCTAAATGAAACGATGTCCCAAAAATTTGAATAGAGCAATAGAAAGCTAAAACCAATAGCTATTGAATAGCATAGAGCTTTTATTCAAACAGACTTTAGTATATTGGGTATTCACTAACAAAATTTCATTTTTCCCAAATAAGGTCAAAATCCCCAAAATTTTATTTTTCCTATACAACCTAAACGAAAAGACTTCCCAACAACATAAATACAGCAATAGAAAGCTGAAACAAATCTTAATTGAACAGCATAGAGCTTTTATTCAAACAGACTTTAGCGTACTGGGTATTCACTAACAAACTTTAATTTTTCCCAAATAAGGTCAAAATCCCCAAAATACTATTTTTCCTATAAAACCTAAACGAAACGATGTCCCAAACATTTTAATAAAGCAATAGAAAGCTAAAGTCAATATTAATTGAATAGCATAGAGCTTTTATTCAAACAGACTTTAGTATAGGGGGTATTCAGTAACAAACTTTCATTTTTCCCAAAATAAGGTCAAAATCCCCAAAATACTATTTATCCTATAAAACCACAAACCAAGTGATGTCCCAACAATTTTGACACAGCAATGGAAAGCTTAAGCCAATGTTAATTGAACGGTATAGGAGTTTTATTCAAACAGACTTCAATATAGGGGGTATTCACTAACAAACTTTCATTTTTCCCAAAATAAGGTCAAAATCCCCAAAATTTTATTTTTCCTATAAAACCTAAATGAAACGATGTCCCAAAAATTTGAATAGAGCAATAGAAAGCTAAAACCAATAGCTATTGAATAGCATAGAGCTTTTATTCAAACAGACTTTAGTATATTGGGTATTCACTAACAAAATTTCATTTTTCCCAAATAAGGTCAAAATCCCCAAAATACTATCCCTCCTATAAAGCCTAAACGAAACGATGTCCGAAAAATGTGAATAGAGCAATAGAAAGCTAAGATCAATATTAATTGAATAGCATACAGCTTTTATTCAAACAGACTTTAGTGTACTGGGTATTTACTAACAAACTTTCATTTTTCCCAAATAAGGTCAAAATCCCCAAAATACTATCCTTCCTATAAAGCCTAAACGAAACGATGTCCGAAAAATGTGAATAGAGCAATAGAAAGCTAAAACCAATAGTTATTGAATAGCATAGAGCTTTTATTCAAACAGACTTTAGTATACTGGGTATTCACAAACAAACTTTCATTTTTCCCAAATAAGGTCAAAATCCCCAAAATACTATCTTTCCTATAAAACCTAAACGAAACGATGTCCCAAAAATATGAATAGAGCAATAGAAAGCTAAAATCAATAGCTATTGAATAGCATAGAGCTTTTATTCAAACAGACTTTAGTATACTGAGTATTCACTAACAAACTTTCATTTTTCCCAAAATAAGGTCAAAATCCCCAAAATTTTATTTTTTATATAAAACCTAAATAAAACGATGTCCCAAAAATTTGAATAGAGCAATAGAAAGCTGAAACAAATGTTAATTGAATAGCATAGAGCTTTTATTCAAAGAGACTTTAGTATAGGGGGTATTTAGTAACAAACTTTCATTTTTCCCAAAATAAGGTCAAAATCCCCAAAATACTATTTTTCCTATAAAACCTAAACGAAACGATGTCCCAAAAATTTGAATGGAGCAATAGAAAGCTAAAATCAATATTAATTGAATAGCATAGAGCTTTTATTCAAACAGACTTTAGTATAGGGGGTATTCAGTAACAAACTTTCATTTTTCCCAAAATAAGGCCAAAATCCCCAAAATACTATTTTTCCTATAAAACCTAAACGAAACGATATCCCAAAAATCTGAATAAAGCAATAGAAAGCTAAGATCAATATTAATTGAATAGCATACAGCTTTTATTCAAACAGACTTTAGTATAGGGGATATTCAGTAACAAACTTTAATTTTTCCCAAAATAAGGTCAAAATCCCCAAATTACTATTTTTTCTATAAAACCTAAACGAAAAGACTTCCCAAAAATTTTAATAGAGCAATAGAAAGCTGAAACAAATGTTAATTGAATATCATAGAGCTTTTATTCAAAGAGACTTTAGTATACTGGGTATTCACTAACAAACTTTCATTTTTCCCAAAATAAGATTAAAATCCCAAAATACTATTTTTTCCTTAAAACCTAAACGAAACGATTTCCCAAAAATTTTAATAGAGCAATAGAAAGCTGAAACAAATGTTAATTGAATATCATAGAGCTCTTATTCAAACAGACTTTAGTATACTGGGTATTCACTAACAAACTTTCATTTTTCCCAAAATAAGGTCAAAATCCCCAAGATTTTATTTTTCCTATACAACCTAAACGAAAAGACTTCCCAACAACATAAATACAGCAATAGAAAGCTGAAACAAATCTTAATTAAACAGCATAGAGCTTTTATTCAAATAGACTTCAATATAGGGGGTATTCACTAACAAACTTTAATTTTTCCCATATAAGGTTAAAATCCCCAAAATACTATTTTTCCTATAAAACCTAAACGAAACGATGTCCCAAAAATTTGAGTAGAGCAATAGAAAGCTAAAATCAATATTAATTGAATAGCATAGAGCTTTTATTTAAACAGACTTTAGTATAAGGGTATTCAGTAACAAACTTTCATTTTTCCCAAAATAAGGTCAAAATCCCCAAATTACTATTTTTCCTATAAAACCTAAACGAAAAGACTTGCCAACAATATAGATACAGCAGTAGAAAGCTGAAACAAATGTTAATTGAATAGCATAGAGCTTTTATTCAAACCGACTTTAGTATAGGGGGTATTCACTAACAAACTTTAATTTTTCCCAAAATAAGATCAAAATCCCAAAATACTATTTTTTCTATAAAACCTAAACGAAACGATTTCCCAAAAATTTTAATAGAGCAATAGAAAGCTGAAACAAATGTTAATTGAATATCATAGATCTTTTATTCAAAGAGACTTTAGTATACTGGGTATTCACTAACAAACTTTAATTTTTCCCAAAATAAGATCAAAATTCCAAAATACTATTTTTCCTATAAAACCTAAACGAAACGATGTCCCAAAAATCCGAATAAAGCAATAGAAAGCTAAGATCAATATTAATTGAATAGCATACAGCTTTTATTCAAAGAGACTTTAGTATACTGGGTATTCACTAACAAACTTTCATTTTTCCCAAAATAAGGTCAAAATCCCCAAAATACTATTTTTCCTATAAAACCTAAACGAAACGATGTCTCAAAAATTTGAATAGAGCAATAGAAAGCTAAAATCAATATTAATTGAATAGCATAGAGCTTTTATTCAAACAGACTTTAGTATAGGGGTATTCAGTAACAAACTTTCATTTTTCCCAAAATAAGGTCAAAATCCCCAAATTACTATTTTTCCTATAAAACCTGAACGAAAAGACTTCCCAGCAATATAGATACAGCAGTAGAAAGCTGAAACAAATGTTAATTGAATAGTCTAGAGCTTTTATTCAAACCGACTTTAGTATAGGGGGTATTCACTAACAAACTTTAATTTTTCCCAAAAAAAAGATCAAAATCCCAAAATAGTATTTCTTCTATAAAACCTAAACGAAACGATTTCCCAAAAATTTTAATAGAGCAATAGAAAGCTGAAACAAATGTTAATTGAATATCATAGAGCTTTTATTCAACGAGACTTTAGTATACTGGGTATTCAGTAACAAACTTTCATTTTTCCCAAAATAAGATCAAAATCCCAAAATACTATTTTTCCTATAAAACCTAAACGAAACGATTTCCCAAAAATTTTAATAGAGCAATAGAAAGCTGAAACAAATGTTAATTGAATATCTTAGAGCTTTTATTCAAAGAGACTTTAGTATACTGGGTATTCACTAACAAACTTTAATTTTTCCCAAAATAAGGTCAAAATCCCCAAAATTTTTTTTCCTATAAAACCTAACGAAACGATGTCCCAAAAATTTGAATAGAGCAATAGAAAGCTAAAACCAATATTAATTGAATAGCATAGAGCTTTTATTCAAACAGACTTTAGTATAGGGGGTATTCAGTAGCAAACTTTCATTTTTCCCAAAATAAGGCCAAAATCCCCAAAATACTATTTTTCCTATACAACCTAAACGAAAAGACTTCCCAACAACATAAATACAGCAATAGAAAGCTTAAACAAATCTTAATTGAACAGCATAGAGCTTTTATTCAAACAGACTTCAATATAGGGGGTATTCACTAACAAACTTTAATTTTTCCCAAAATAAGATCAAAATCTCCAAAATACTATCTTTCCTATAAAACCTAAACGAAACGATGTCCCAAAAATTTGAATAAAGCAATAGAATGCTAAAACCAATAGCTATTGAATAGCATAGAGCTTTTATTCAAGCAGACTTTAGTATACTGGGTATTCACTAACAAACTTTCATTTTTCTCAAATAAGGTCAAAATCCCCAAAATACAATTTTTCCTATAAAACCTAAACGAAACGATCTCCCATAAATTTGAATAGAGCAATAGAAAGCTAAAGTCAATATTAATTGAATAGCATAGAGCTTTTATTCAAACAGACTTTAGTATAGGGGGTATTCAGTAGCAAACTTTCATTTTTCCCAAAATAAGGCCAAAATCCCCAAAATACTATTTTTCTTTTAAAACCTAAATGAAACGATGTCCCAAACATTTGAATAGAGCAGTAAAAAGCTAAAACCAGTATTAATTGAATAGCATAGAGCTTTTATTCAAACAGACTTTAG
Organism: Phania funesta; assembly: GCA_963932375.1. Lineage (NCBI taxonomy): Eukaryota > Metazoa > Arthropoda > Insecta > Diptera > Tachinidae > Phania > Phania funesta. The sequence goes on along the minus strand of OZ010653.1, from coordinate 56,910,384 downwards.
TATAGGGGGTATTTAGTAACAAACTTTCATTTTTCCCAAAATAAGGTCAAAATCCCCAAAATACTATTTTTCCTATAAAACCTAAACGAAACGATGTCCCAAAAATCCGAATAAAGCAATAGAAAGCTAAGATCAATATTAATTGAATAGCATACAGCTTTTATTCAAACAGACTTTAGTGTACTGGGCATTTACTAACAAACTTTCATTTTTCCCCAATAAGGTCAAAATCCCCAAAATACTATTTTTCTTATAAAACCTAAACGAAACGATGTCCCAAACATTTGAATAGAGCAGTAAAAAGCTAAAACCAGTATTAATTGAATAGCATAGAGCTTTTATTCAAACAGACTTTAGTATAGGGGGTATTTAGTAACAAACTTTCATTTTTCCCAAAATAAGGTCAAAATCCCCAAAATACTATTTTTCCTATAAAACCTAAACGAAACAATTTCCCAAAAATTTTAATAGAGCAATAGAAAGCTGAAACAAATGTTAATTGAATATCATAGAGCTTTTATTCAAAGAGACTTTAGTATACTGGGTATTCACTAACAAACTTTCATTTTTCCCAAAATAAGATCAAAATCCCAAAATACTATTTTTCCTATAAAACCTAAACGAAACGATTTCCCAAATATTTTAATAGAGCAATAGAAAGCTGAAACAAATGTTAATTGAATATCATAGAGCTTTTATTCAAAGAGACTTTAGTTTACTGGGTATTCACTAACAAACTTTCATTTTTCCCAAAATAAGATTAAAATCCCAAAATACTATTTTTTCTATAAAACCTAAACGAAACGATTTCCCAAAAATTTTAATAGAGCAATAGAAAGCTGAAACAAATGTTAATTGAATATCATAGAGCTCTTATTCAAACAGACTTTAGTATACTGGGTATTCACTAACAAACTTTCATTTTTCCCAAAATAAGGTCAAAATCCCCAAAATTTTATTTTTCCTATACAACCTAAACGAAAAGACTTCCCAACAACATAAATACAGCAATAGAAAGCTGAAACAAATCTTAATTGAACAGCATAGAGCTTTTATTCAAATAGACTTCAATATAGGGGGTATTCACTAACAAACTTTAATTTTTCCCATATAAGGTCAAAATCCCCAAAATACTATTTTTCCTATAAAACCTAAACGAAACGATGTCCCAAAAATTTAAATAGAGCAATACAAAGCTAAAATCAATATTAATTGAATATCATAGAGCTTTTATTTAAACAGACTTTAGTATAGAGGTATTCAGTAACAAACTTTCATTTTTCCCAAAATAAGGTCAAAATCCCCAAATTACTATTTTTCCTATAAAACCTAAACGAAAAGACTTCCCAATAATATAGATACAGCAGTAGAAAGCTGAAACAAATGTTAATTGAATAGCATAGAGCTTTTATTCAAACCGACTTTAGTATAGGGGGTATTCACTAACAAACTAATTTTTCCCAAAATAAGATCAAAATCCCAAAATACTATTTTTTCTATAAAACCTAAACGAAACGATTTCCCAAAAATTTTAATAGAGCAATAGAAAGCTAAAATCAATATTAATTGAATAGCATAGAGCTTTTATTCAAAGAGACTTTAGTATACTGGGTATTCACTAACAAACTTTCATTTTTCCCAAAATAAGATCAAAATCACAAAATACTATTTTTCCTATAAAACCTAAACGAAACGATTTCCCAAAAATTTTAATAGAGCAATAGAAAGCTGAAACAAATGTTAATTGAATATCATAGAGCTTTTATTCAAAGAGACTTTAGTATACTGGGTATTCACTAACAAACTTTCATTTTTCCCAAAATCCCAAAATACTATTTTTCCTATAAAACCTAAACGAAACGATGTCCCAAAAATCCGAATAAAGCAATAGAAAGCTAAGATCAATATTAATTGAATAGCATACAGCTTTTTTTCAAAGAGACTTTAGTATACTAGGTATTCACTAACAAACTTTCATTTTTCCCAAAATAAGGTCAAAATCCCTAAAATACTATTTTTCCTATAAAACCTAAACGAAACGATGTCCCAAAAATCCGAATAAAGCAATAGAAAGCTAAGATCAATATTAATTGAATAGCATACAGCTTTTATTCAAACAGACTTTAGTGTACTGGGTATTTACTAACAAACTTTCATTTTTCCCAAATAAGGTCAAAATCCCCAAAATACTATTTTTCCTATAAAACCTAAACGAAACGATGTCTCAAAAATTTGAATAGAGCAATAGAAAGCTAAAATCAATATTAATTGAATAGCATAGAGCTTTTATTTAAACAGACTTTAGTATAAGGGTATTCAGTAACAAACTTTCATTTTTCCCAAAATAAGGTCCAAATCCCCAAATTACTATTTTTCCTATAAAACCTAAACGAAAAGACTTGCCAACAATATAGATACAGCAGTAGAAAGCTGAAACAAATGTTAATTGAATAGCATAGAGCTTTTATTCAAACCGACTTTAGTATAGGGGGTATTCACTAACAAACTTTAATTTTTCCCAAAATAAGATCAAAATCCCAAAATACTATTTTTTCTATAAAACCTAAACGAAACGATTTCCCAAAAATTTTAATAAAGCAATAGAAAGCTGAAACAAATGTTAATTGAATATCATAGATCTTTTATTCAAAGAGACTTTAGTATACTGGGTATTCACTAACAAACTTTCATTTTTCCCAAAATAAGATCAAAATCCCAAAATACTATTTTTCCTATAAAACCTAAACGAAACGATGTCCCAAAAATCCGAATAAAGCAATAGAAAGCTAAGATCAATATTAATGGAATAGCATACAGCTTTTATTCAAAGAGACTTTAGTATACTGGGTATTCACTAACAAACTTTCATTTTTCCCAAAATAAGGTCAAAATCCCCAAAATACTATTTTTCCTATAAAACCTAAACGAAACGATGTCCCAAAAATCCGAATAAAGCAATAGAAAGCTAAGATCAATATTAATTGAATAGCATACAGCTTTTATTCAAACAGACTTTAGTGTACTGGGTATTTACTAACAAACTTTCATTTTTCCCAAATAAGGTCAAAATCCCCAAAATACTATTTTTCCTATAAAACCTAAACGAAACGATGTCTCAAAAATTTGAATAGAGCAATAGAAAGCTAAAATCAATATTAATTGAATAGCATAGAGCTTTTATTTAAACAGACTTTAGTATAAGGGTATTCAGTAACAAACTTTCATTTTTCCCAAAACAAGGTCAAAATCCCCAAATTACTATTTTTCCTATAAAACCTAAACGAAAAGACATGCCAACAATATAGATACAGCAGTAGAAAGCTGAAACAAATGTTAATTGAATAGCATAGAGCTTTTATTCAAACCGACTTTAGTATAGGGGGTATTCACTAACAAACTTTAATTTTTCCCAAAATAAGATCAAAATCCCAAAATACTATTTTTTCTATAAAACCTAAACGAAACGATTTCCCAAAAATTTTAATAGAGCAATAGAAAGCTGAAACAAATGTTAATTGAATATCATAGATCTTTTATTCAAAGAGACTTTAGTATACTGGGTATTCACTAACAAACTTTCATTTTTCCCAAAATAAGATCAAAATCCCAAAATACTATTTTTCCTATAAAACCTAAACGAAACGATGTCCCAAAAATCCGAATAAAGCAATAGAAAGCTAAGATCAATATTAATTGAATAGCATACAGCTTTTATTCAAAGAGACTTTAGTATACTGGGTATTCACTAACAAACTTTCATTTTTCCCAAAATAAGGTCAAAATCCCCAAAATACTATTTTTCCTATAAAACCTAAACGAAACGATGTCCCAAAAATCCGAATAAAGCAATAGAAAGCTAAGATCAATATTAATTGAATAGCATACAGCTTTTATTCAAACAGACTTTAGTGTACTGGGTATTTACTAACAAACTTTCATTTTTCCCAAATAAGGTCAAAATCCCCAAAATACTATTTTTCCTATAAAACCTGAACGAAAAGACTTCCCAGCAATATAGATACAGCAGTAGAAAGCTGAAACAAATGTTAATTGAATAGCCTAGAGCTTTTATTCAAACCGACTTCAGTATAGGGGGTATTCACTAACAAACTTTAATTTTTCCCAAAAAAAAGATCAAAATCCCAAAATAGTATTTCTTCTATAAAACCTAAACGAAACGATTTCCCAAAAATTTTAATAGAGCAATAGAAAGCTGAAACAAATGTTAATTGAATATCATAGAGCTTTTATTCAACGAGACTTTAGTATACTGGGTATTCAGTAACAAACTTTCATTTTTCCCAAAATAAGATCAAAATCCCAAAATACTATTTTTCCTATACAACCTAAACGAAACGATTTCCCAAAAATTTTAATAGAGCAATAGAAAGCTAAAACCAATATTAATTGAATAGCATAGAGCTTTTATTCAAACAGACTTTAGTATAGGGGGTATTCAGTAGCAAACTTTAATTTTTCCCAAAATAAGGCCAAAATCCCCAAAATACTATTTTTCCTATACAACCTAAACGAAAAGACTTCCCAACAACATAAATACAGCAATAGAAAGCTTAAACAAATCTTAATTGAACAGCATAGAGCTTTTATTCAAACAGACTTCAATATAGGGGGTATTCACTAACAAACTTTAATTTTTCCCAAAATAAGATCAAAATCTCCAAAATACTATCTTTCCTATAAAACCTAAACGAAACGATGTCCCAAAAATTTGAATAAAGCAATAGAATGCTAAAACCAATAGCTATTGAATAGCATAGAGCTTTTATTCAAGCAGACTTTAGTATACTGGGTATTCACTAACAAACTTTCATTTTTCTCAAATAAGGTCAAAATCCCCAAAATACAATTTTTCCTATAAAACCTAAACGAAACGATCTCCCATAAATTTGAATAGAGCAATAGAAAGCTAAAGTCAATATTAATTGAATAGCATAGAGCTTTTATTCAAACAGACTTTAGTATAGGGGGTATTCAGTAGCAAACTTTCATTTTTCTCAAATAAGGTCAAAATCCCCAAAATACAATTTTTCCTATAAAACCTAAACGAAACGATGTCCCAAAAATCCGAATAAAGCAATAGAAAGCTAAGATCAATATTAATTGAATAGCATACAGCTTTTATTCAAACAGACTTTAGTGTACTGGGCATTTACTAACAAACTTTCATTTTTCCCCAATAAGGTCAAAATCCCCAAAATACTATTTTTCTTATAAAACCTAAACGAAACGATGTCCCAAACATTTGAATAGAGCAGTAAAAAGCTAAAACCAGTATTAATTGAATAGCATAGAGCTTTTATTCAAACAGACTTTAGTATAGGGGGTATTTAGTAACAAACTTTCATTTTTCCCAAAATAAGGTCAAAATCCCCAAAATACTATTTTTCCTATAAAACCTAAACGAAACGATTTCCCAAAAATTTTAATAGAGCAATAGAAAGCTGAAACAAATGTTAATTGAATATCATAGAGCTTTTATTCAAAGAGACTTTAGTATACTGGGTATTCACTAACAAACTTTCATTTTTCCCAAAATAAGATCAAAATCCCAAAATACTATTTTTCCTATAAAACCTAAACGAAACGATTTCCCAAAAATTTTAATAGAGCAATAGAAAGCTGAAACAAATGTTAATTGAATATCATAGAGCTTTTATTCAAAGAGACTTTAGTTTACTGGGTATTCACTAACAAACTTTCATTTTTCCCAAAATAAGATTAAAATCCCAAAATACTATTTTTTCTATAAAACCTAAACGAAACGATTTCCCAAAAATTTTAATAGAGCAATAGAAAGCTGAAACAAATGTTAATTGAATATCATAGAGCTCTTATTCAAACAGACTTTAGTATACTGGGTATTCACTAACAAACTTTCATTTTTCCCAAAATAAGGTCAAAATCCCCAAAATTTTATTTTTCCTATACAACCTAAACGAAAAGACTTCCCAACAACATAAATACAGCAATAGAAAGCTGAAACAAATCTTAATTGAACAGCATAGAGCTTTTATTCAAATAGACTTCAATATAGGGGGTATTCACTAACAAACTTTAATTTTTCCCATATAAGGTCAAAATCCCCAAAATACTATTTTTCCTATAAAACCTAAACGAAACGATGTCCCAAAAATTTAAATAGAGCAATACAAAGCTAAAATCAATATTAATTGAATATCATAGAGCTTTTATTTAAACAGACTTTAGTATAGAGGTATTCAGTAACAAACTTTCATTTTTCCCAAAATAAGGTCAAAATCCCCAAATTACTATTTTTCCTATAAAACCTAAACGAAAAGACTTCCCAATAATATAGATACAGCAGTAGAAAGCTGAAACAAATGTTAATTGAATAGCATAGAGCTTTTATTCAAACCGACTTTAGTATAGGGGGTATTCACTAACAAACTTTAATTTTTCCCAAAATAAGATCAAAATCCCAAAATACTATTTTTTCTATAAAACCTAAACGAAACGATTTCCCAAAAATTTTAATAGAGCAATAGAAAGCTAAAATCAATATTAATTGAATAGCATAGAGATTTTATTCAAAGAGACTTTAGTATACTGGGTATTCACTAACAAACTTTCATTTTTCCCAAAATAAGATCAAAATCACAAAATACTATTTTTCCTATAAAACCTAAACGAAACGATTTCCCAAAAATTTTAATAGAGCAATAGAAAGCTGAAACAAATGTTAATTGAATATCATAGAGCTTTTATTCAAAGAGACTTTAGTATACTGGGTATTCACTAACAAACTTTCATTTTTCCCAAAATCCCAAAATACTATTTTTCCTATAAAACCTAAACGAAACGATGTCCCAAAAATCCGAATAAAGCAATAGAAAGCTAAGATCAATATTAATTGAATAGCATACAGCTTTTATTCAAAGAGACTTTAGTATACTGGGTATTCACTAACAAACTTTCATTTTTCCCAAAATAAGGTCAAAATCCCTAAAATACTATTTTTCCTATAAAACCTAAACGAAACGATGTCCCAAAAATCCGAATAAAGCAATAGAAAGCTAAGATCAATATTAATTGAATAGCATACAGCTTTTATTCAAACAGACTTTAGTGTACTGGGTATTTACTAACAAACTTTCATTTTTCCCAAATAAGGTCAAAATCCCCAAAATACTATTTTTCCTATAAAACCTAAACGAAACGATGTCTCAAAAATTTGAATAGAGCAATAGAAAGCTAAAATCAATATTAATTGAATAGCATAGAGCTTTTATTCAAACAGACTTTAGTATAGGGGTATTCAGTAACAAACTTTCATTTTTCCCAAAATAAGGTCAAAATCCCCAAATTACTATTTTTCCTATAAAACCTGAACGAAAAGACTTCCCAGCAATATAGATACAGCAGTAGAAAGCTGAAACAAATGTTAATTGAATAGCCTAGAGCTTTTATTCAAACCGACTTTAGTATAGGGGGTATTCACTAACAAACTTTAATTTTTCCCAAAAAAAAGATCAAAATCCCAAAATAGTATTTCTTCTATAAAACCTAAACGAAACGATTTCCCAAAAATTTTAATAGAGCAATAGAAAGCTGAAACAAATGTTAATTGAATATCATAGAGCTTTTATTCAACGAGACTTTAGTATACTGGGTATTCAGTAACAAACTTTCATTTTTCCCAAAATAAGATCAAAATCCCAAAATACTATTTTTCCTATACAACCTAAACGAAACGATTTCCCAAAAATTTTAATAGAGCAATAGAAAGCTAAAACCAATATTAATTGAATAGCATAGAGCTTTTATTCAAACAGACTTTAGTATAGGGGGTATTCAGTAGCAAACTTTCATTTTTCCCAAAATAAGGCCAAAATCCCCAAAATACTATTTTTCCTATACAACCTAAACGAAAAGACTTCCCAACAACATAAATACAGCAATAGAGCGCTTAAACAAATCTTAATTGAACAGCATAGAGCTTTTATTCAAACAGACTTCAATATAGGGGGTATTCACTAACAAACTTTAATTTTTCCCAAAATAAGATCAAAATCTCCAAAATACTATCTTTCCTATAAAACCTAAACGAAACGATGTCCCAAAAATTTGAATAAAGCAATAGAATGCTAAAACCAATAGCTATTGAATAGCATAGAGCTTTTATTCAAGCAGACTTTAGTATACTGGGTATTCACTAACAAACTTTCATTTTCCTCAAATAAGGTCAAAATCCCCAAAATACAATTTTTCCTATAAAACCTAAACGAAACGATCTCCCATAAATTTGAATAGAGCAATAGAAAGCTAAAGTCAATATTAATTGAATAGCATAGAGCTTTTATTCAAACAGACTTTAGTATAGGGGGTATTCAGTAGCAAACTTTCATTTTTCCCAAAATAAGGCCAAAATCCCCAAAATACTATTTTTCTTTTAAAACCTAAATGAAACGATGTCCCAAACATTTGAATAGAGCAGTAAAAAGCTAAAACCAGTATTAATTGAATAGCATAGAGCTTTTATTCAAACAGACTTTAGTATAGGGGGTATTTAGTAACAAACTTTCATTTTTCCCAAAATAAGGTCAAAATCCCCAAAATACTATTTTTCCTATAAAACCTAAACGAAACGATGTCCCAAAAATCCGAATAAAGCAATAGAAAGCTAAGATCAATATTAATTGAATAGCATACAGCTTTTATTCAAACAGACTTTAGTGTACTGGGCATTTACTAACAAACTTTCATTTTTCCCCAATAAGGTCAAAATCCCCAAAATACTATTTTTCTTATAAAACCTAAACGAAACGATGTCCCAAACATTTGAATAGAGCAGTAAAAAGCTAAAACCAGTATTAATTGAATAGCATAGAGCTTTTATTCAAACAGACTTTAGTATAGGGGGTATTTAGTAACAAACTTTCATTTTTCCCAAAATAAGGTCAAAATCCCCAAAATACTATTTTTCCTATAAAACCTAAACGAAACGATTTCCCAAAAATTTTAATAGAGCAATAGAAAGCTGAAACAAATGTTAATTGAATATCATAGAGCTTTTATTCAAAGAGACTTTAGTATACTGGGTATTCACTAACAAACTTTCATTTTTCCCAAAATAAGATCAAAATCCCAAAATACTATTTTTCCTATAAAACCTAAACGAAACGATTTCCCAAAAATTTTAATAGAGCAATAGAAAGCTGAAACAAATGTTAATTGAATATCATAGAGCTTTTATTCAAAGAGACTTTAGTTTACTGGGTATTCACTAACAAACTTTCATTTTTCCCAAAATAAGATTAAAATCCCAAAATACTATTTTTTCTATAAAACCTAAACGAAACGATTTCCCAAAAATTTTAATAGAGCAATAGAAAGCTGAAACAAATGTTAATTGAATATCATAGAGCTCTTATTCAAACAGACTTTAGTATACTGGGTATTCACTAACAAACTTTCATTTTTCCCAAAATAAGGTCAAAATCCCCAAAATTTTATTTTTCCTATACAACCTAAACGAAAAGACTTCCCAACAACATAAATACAGCAATAGAAAGCTGAAACAAATCTTAATTGAACAGCATAGAGCTTTTATTCAAATAGACTTCAATATAGGGGGTATTCACTAACAAACTTTAATTTTTCCCATATAAGGTCAAAATCCCCAAAATACTATTTTTCCTATAAAACCTAAACGAAACGATGTCCCAAAAATTTAAATAGAGCAATACAAAGCTAAAATCAATATTAATTGAATATCATAGAGCTTTTATTTAAACAGACTTTAGTATAGAGGTATTCAGTAACAAACTTTCATTTTTCCCAAAATAAGGTCAAAATCCCCAAATTACTATTTTTCCTATAAAACCTAAACGAAAAGACTTCCCAATAATATAGATACAGCAGTAGAAAGCTGAAACAAATGTTAATTGAATAGCATAGAGCTTTTATTCAAACCGACTTTAGTATAGGGGGTATTCACTAACAAACTTTAATTTTTCCCAAAATAAGATCAAAATCCCAAAATACTATTTTTTCTATAAAACCTAAACGAAACGATTTCCCAAAAATTTTAATAGAGCAATAGAAAGCTAAAATCAATATTAATTGAATAGCATAGAGCTTTTATTCAAAGAGACTTTAGTATACTGGGTATTCACTAACAAACTTTCATTTTTCCCAAAATAAGATCAAAATCACAAAATACTATTTTTCCTATAAAACCTAAACGAAACGATTTCCCAAAAATTTTAATAGAGCAATAGAAAGCTGAAACAAATGTTAATTGAATATCATAGAGCTTTTATTCAAAGAGACTTTAGTATACTGGGTATTCACTAACAAACTTTCATTTTTCCCAAAATCCCAAAATACTATTTTTCCTATAAAACCTAAACGAAACGATGTCCCAAAAATCCGAATAAAGCAATAGAAAGCTAAGATCAATATTAATTGAATAGCATACAGCTTTTATTCAAAGAGACTTTAGTATACTGGGTATTCACTAACAAACTTTCATTTTTCCCAAAATAAGGTCAAAATCCCTAAAATACTATTTTTCCTATAAAACCTAAACGAAACGATGTCCCAAAAATCCGAATAAAGCAATAGAAAGCTAAGATCAATATTAATTGAATAGCATACAGCTTTTATTCAAACAGACTTTAGTGTACTGGGTATTTACTAACAAACTTTCATTTTTCCCAAATAAGGTCAAAATCCCCAAAATACTATTTTTCCTATAAAACCTAAACGAAACGATGTCTCAAAAATTTGAATAGAGCAATAGAAAGCTAAAATCAATATTAATTGAATAGCATAGAGCTTTTATTCAAACAGACTTTAGTATAGGGGTATTCAGTAACAAACTTTCATTTTTCCCAAAATAAGGTCAAAATCCCCAAATTACTATTTTTCCTATAAAACCTGAACGAAAAGACTTCCCAGCAATATAGATACAGCAGTAGAAAGCTGAAACAAATGTTAATTGAATAGCCTAGAGCTTTTATTCAAACCGACTTTAGTATAGGGGGTATTCACTAACAAACTTTAATTTTTCCCAAAAAAAAGATCAAAATCCCAAAATAGTATTTCTTCTATAAAACCTAAACGAAACGATTTCCCAAAAATTTTAATAGAGCAATAGAAAGCTGAAACAAATGTTAATTGAATATCATAGAGCTTTTATTCAACGAGACTTTAGTATACTGGGTATTCAGTAACAAACTTTCATTTTTCCCAAAATAAGATCAAAATCCCAAAATACTATTTTTCCTATACAACCTAAACGAAACGATTTCCCAAAAATTTTAATAGAGCAATAGAAAGCTAAAACCAATATTAATTGAATAGCATAGAGCTTTTATTCAAACAGACTTTAGTATAGGGGGTATTCAGTAGCAAACTTTCATTTTTCCCAAAATAAGGCCAAAATCCCCAAAATACTATTTTTCCTATACAACCTAAACGAAAAGACTTCCCAACAACATAAATACAGCAATAGAAAGCTTAAACAAATCTTAATTGAACAGCATAGAGCTTTTATTCAAACAGACTTCAATATAGGGGGTATTCACTAACAAACTTTAATTTTTCCCAAAATAAGATCAAAATCTCCAAAATACTATCTTTCCTATAAAACCTAAACGAAACGATGTCCCAAAAATTTGAATAAAGCAATAGAATGCTAAAACCAATAGCTATTGAATAGCATAGAGCTTTTATTCAAGCAGACTTTAGTATACTGGGTATTCACTAACAAACTTTCATTTTCCTCAAATAAGGTCAAAATCCCCAAAATACAATTTTTCCTATAAAACCTAAACGAAACGATCTCCCATAAATTTGAATAGAGCAATAGAAAGCTAAAGTCAATATTAATTGAATAGCATAGAGCTTTTATTCAAACAGACTTTAGTATAGGGGGTATTCAGTAGCAAACTTTCATTTTTCCCAAAATAAGGCCAAAATCCCCAAAATACTATTTTTCTTTTAAAACCTAAATGAAACGATGTCCCAAACATTTGAATAGAGCAGTAAAAAGCTAAAACCAGTATTAATTGAATAGCATAGAGCTTTTATTCAAACAGACTTTAGTATAGGGGGTATTTAGTAACAAACTTTCATTTTTCCCAAAATAAGGTCAAAATCCCCAAAATACTATTTTTCCTATAAAACCTAAACGAAACGATGTCCCAAAAATCCGAATAAAGCAATAGAAAGCTAAGATCAATATTAATTGAATAGCATACAGCTTTTATTCAAACAGACTTTAGTGTACTGGGCATTTACTAACAAACTTTCATTTTTCCCCAATAAGGTCAAAATCCCCAAAATACTATTTTTCTTATAAAACCTAAACGAAACGATGTCCCAAACATTTGAATAGAGCAGTAAAAAGCTAAAACCAGTATTAATTGAATAGCATAGAGCTTTTATTCAAACAGACTTTAGTATAGGGGGTATTTAGTAACAAACTTTCATTTTTCCCAAAATAAGGTCAAAATCCCCAAAATACTATTTTTCCTATAAAACCTAAACGAAACGATTTCCCAAAAATTTTAATAGAGCAATAGAAAGCTGAAACAAATGTTAATTGAATATCATAGAGCTTTTATTCAAAGAGACTTTAGTATACTGGGTATTCACTAACAAACTTTCATTTTTCCCAAAATAAGATCAAAATCCCAAAATACTATTTTTCCTATAAAACCTAAACGAAACGATTTCCCAAAAATTTTAATAGAGCAATAGAAAGCTGAAACAAATGTTAATTGAATATCATAGAGCTTTTATTCAAAGAGACTTTAGTTTACTGGGTATTCACTAACAAACTTTCATTTTTCCCAAAATAAGATTAAAATCCCAAAATACTATTTTTTCTATAAAACCTAAACGAAACGATTTCCCAAAAATTTTAATAGAGCAATAGAAAGCTGAAACAAATGTTAATTGAATATCATAGAGCTCTTATTCAAACAGACTTTAGTATACTGGGTATTCACTAACAAACTTTCATTTTTCCCAAAATAAGGTCAAAATCCCCAAAATTTTATTTTTCCTATACAACCTAAACGAAAAGACTTCCCAACAACATAAATACAGCAATAGAAAGCTGAAACAAATCTTAATTGAACAGCATAGAGCTTTTATTCAAATAGACTTCAATATAGGGGGTATTCACTAACAAACTTTAATTTTTCCCATATAAGGTCAAAATCCCCAAAATACTATTTTTCCTATAAAACCTAAACGAAACGATGTCCCAAAAATTTAAATAGAGCAATACAAAGCTAAAATCAATATTAATTGAATATCATAGAGCTTTTATTTAAACAGACTTTAGTATAGAGGTATTCAGTAACAAACTTTCATTTTTCCCAAAATAAGGTCAAAATCCCCAAATTACTATTTTTCCTATAAAACCTAAACGAAAAGACTTCCCAATAATATAGATACAGCAGTAGAAAGCTGAAACAAATGTTAATTGAATAGCATAGAGCTTTTATTCAAACCGACTTTAGTATAGGGGGTATTCACTAACAAACTTTAATTTTTCCCAAAATAAGATCAAAATCCCAAAATACTATTTTTTCTATAAAACCTAAACGAAACGATTTCCCAAAAATTTTAATAGAGCAATAGAAAGCTAAAATCAATATTAATTGAATAGCATAGAGCTTTTATTCAAAGAGACTTTAGTATACTGGGTATTCACTAACAAACTTTCATTTTTCCCAAAATAAGATCAAAATCACAAAATACTATTTTTCCTATAAAACCTAAACGAAACGATTTCCCAAAAATTTTAATAGAGCAATAGAAAGCTGAAACAAATGTTAATTGAATATCATAGAGCTTTTATTCAAAGAGACTTTAGTATACTGGGTATTCACTAACAAACTTTCATTTTTCCCAAAATCCCAAAATACTATTTTTCCTATAAAACCTAAACGAAACGATGTCCCAAAAATCCGAATAAAGCAATAGAAAGCTAAGATCAATATTAATTGAATAGCATACAGCTTTTATTCAAAGAGACTTTAGTATACTGGGTATTCACTAACAAACTTTCATTTTTCCCAAAATAAGGTCAAAATCCCTAAAATACTATTTTTCCTATAAAACCTAAACGAAACGATGTCCCAAAAATCCGAATAAAGCAATAGAAAGCTAAGATCAATATTAATTGAATAGCATACAGCTTTTATTCAAACAGACTTTAGTGTACTGGGTATTTACTAACAAACTTTCATTTTTCCCAAATAAGGTCAAAATCCCCAAAATACTATTTTTCCTATAAAACCTAAACGAAACGATGTCTCAAAAATTTGAATAGAGCAATAGAAAGCTAAAATCAATATTAATTGAATAGCATAGAGCTTTTATTCAAACAGACTTTAGTATAGGGGTATTCAGTAACAAACTTTCATTTTTCCCAAAATAAGGTCAAAATCCCCAAATTACTATTTTTCCTATAAAACCTGAACGAAAAGACTTCCCAGCAATATAGATACAGCAGTAGAAAGCTGAAACAAATGTTAATTGAATAGCCTAGAGCTTTTATTCAAACCGACTTTAGTATAGGGGGTATTCACTAACAAACTTTAATTTTTCCCAAAAAAAAGATCAAAATCCCAAAATAGTATTTCTTCTATAAAACCTAAACGAAACGATTTCCCAAAAATTTTAATAGAGCAATAGAAAGCTGAAACAAATGTTAATTGAATATCATAGAGCTTTTATTCAACGAGACTTTAGTATACTGGGTATTCACTAACAAACTTTCATTTTTCCCAAAATAAGATCAAAATCCCAAAATACTATTTTTCCTATAAAACCTAAACGAAACGATTTCCCAAAAATTTTAATAGAGCAATAGAAAGCTGAAACAAATGTTAATTGAATATCTTAGAGCTTTTATTCAAAGAGACTTTAGTATACTGGGTATTCACTAACAAACTTTAATTTTTCCCAAAATAAGATCAAAATCCGAAAATACTATTTTTTCTATAAAACCTAAACGAAACGATTTCCCAAAAATTTTAATAGAGCAATAGAAAGCTGAAACAAATGTTAATTGAATATTATAGAGCTTTTATTCAAACAGACTTTAGTATACTGGGTATTCACTAACAAACTTTCATTTTTCCCAAAATAAGGTCAAAATCCCCAAAATTTTATTTTTCCTATACAACCTAAACGAAAAGACTTCCCAACAACATAAATACAGCAATAGAAAGCTGAAACAAATCTTAGTTGAACAGCATAGAGCTTTTATTCAAATAGACTTCAATATAGGGGGTATTCACTAACAAACTTTAATTTTTCCCAAAATAAGATCAAAATACTATCTTTCCTATAAAACCTAAACGAAACGATGTCCCAAAAATTTGAATAGAGCAATAGAAAGCTAAAACCAATAGCTATTGAATAGCATAGAGCTTTTATTCAAACAGACTTTAGTATACTGGGTATTCACTAACAAACTTTCATTTTTCCCAAAATAAGGTCAAAATCCCCAAAATTTTATTTTTCCTATAAAACCTAAACGAAACGATGTCCCAAAAATTTGAATAGAGCAATACAAAGCTAAAACCAATAGACATTGAATAGCGTAGAGCTTTTATTCAAACAGACTTTAGTATACTGGGTATTCACTAACAAACTTTCATTTTTCCCAAAATAAGGTCAAAATCCCCAACATTTTATTTTTCCTATACAACCTAAACGAAAAGACTTGCCAACAACATAAATACAGCAATAGAAAGCTGAAACAAATCTTAATTGAACAGCATAGAGCTTTTATTCAAACAGACTTCAATATAGGGGGTATTCACTAACAAACTTTAATTTTTCCCAAAATAAGATCAAAATCTCCAAAATACTATCTTTCCTATAAAACCTAAACGAAACGATGTGCCAAAAATTTGAATAAAGCAATAGAATGCTAAAACCAATAGCTATTGAATAGCATAGAGCTTTTATTCAAGCAGACTTTAGTATACTGGGTATTCACTAACAAACTTTCATTTTTCCCAAAATAAGGTCAAAATCCCAAAATACTATTTTTCCTATAAAACCTAAACGAAACGATTTCCCAAAAATTTTAATAGAGCGATAGAAAGCTGAAACAAATGTTAATTGAATATCATAGAGCTTTTATTCAAAGAGAGTTTAGTATACTGGGTATTCACTAACAAACTTTCATTTTTCCCAAAATAAGATCAAAATCCCCAAAATACTATCTTTCCTATAAAACCTAAAAGAAACGATGTCCCAAAAATTTGAATAGAGCAATAGAAAGCTAAAACCAAAAGCTATTGAATAGCATAGAGCTTTTATTCAAACAGACTTTAGTATACTGGGTATTCACTAACAAACTTTCATTTTTCCCAAAATAAGGTCAAAATCCCCAAAATTTTATTTTTCCTATAAAACCTAAACGAAACGATGTCCCAAAAATTTGAATAGAGCAATAGAAAGCTAAAACCAATAGATATTGAATAGCGTAGAGCTTTTATTCAAACAGACTTTAGTATACTGGGTATTCACTAACAAACTTTCATTTTTCCCAAAATAAGGTCAAAATCCCCAAAATTTTTTTTTTTCCTATAAAACCTAACGAAACGATGTCCCAAAAATTTGAATAGAGCAATAGAAAGCTAAAACCAATATTAATTGAATAGCATAGAGCTTTTATTCAAACAGACTTTAGTATAGGGGGTATTCAGTAGCAAACTTTCATTTTTCCCAAAATAAGGCCAAAATCCCCAAAATACTATTTTTCCTATACAACCTAAACGAAAAGACTTCCCAACAACATAAATACAGCAATAGAAAGCTTAAACAAATCTTAATTGAACAGCATAGAGCTTTTATTCAAACAGACTTCAATATAGGGGGTATTCACTAACAAACTTTAATTTTTCCCAAAATAAGATCAAAATCTCCAAAATACTATCTTTCCTATAAAACCTAAACGAAACGATGTCCCAAAAATTTGAATAAAGCAATAGAATGCTAAAACCAATAGCTAGTGAATAGCATAGAGCTTTTATTCAAGCAGACTTTAGTATACTGGGTATTCACTAACAAACTTTCATTTTTCTCAAATAAGGTCAAAATCCCCAAAATACAATTTTTCCTATAAAACCTAAACGAAACGATCTCCCATAAATTTGAATAGAGCAATAGAAAGCTAAAGTCAATATTAATTGAATAGCATAGAGCTTTTATTCAAACAGACTTTAGTATAGGGGGTATTCAGTAGCAAACTTTCATTTTTCCCAAAATAAGGCCAAAATCCCCAAAATACTATTTTTCTTTTAAAACCTAAATGAAACGATGTCCCAAACATTTGAATAAAGCAGTAAAAAGCTAAAACCAGTATTAATTGAATAGCATAGAGCTTTTATTCAAACAGACTTTAGTATAGGGGGTATTTAGTAACAAACTTTCATTTTTCCCAAAATAAGGTCAAAATCCCCAAAATACTATTTTTCCTATAAAACCTAAACGAAACGATGTCCCAAAAATCCGAATAAAGCAATAGAAAGCTAAGATCAATATTAATTGAATAGCATACAGCTTTTATTCAAACAGACTTTAGTGTACTGGGCATTTACTAACAAACTTTCATTTTTCCCCAATAAGGTCAAAATCCCCAAAATACTATTTTTCTTATAAAACCTAAACGAAACGATGTCCCAAACATTTGAATAGAGCAGTAAAAAGCTAAAACCAGTATTAATTGAATAGCATAGAGCTTTTATTCAAACAGACTTTAGTATAGGGGGTATTTAGTAACAAACTTTCATTTTTCCCAAAATAAGGTCAAAATCCCCAAAATACTATTTTTCCTATAAAACCTAAACGAAACGATTTCCCAAAAATTTTAATAGAGCAATAGAAAGCTGAAACAAATGTTAATTGAATATCATAGAGCTTTTATTCAAAGAGACTTTAGTATACTGGGTATTCACTAACAAACTTTCATTTTTCCCAAAATAAGATCAAAATCCCAAAATACTATTTTTCCTATAAAACCTAAACGAAACGATTTCCCAAAAATTTTAATAGAGCAATAGAAAGCTGAAACAAATGTTAATTGAATATCATAGAGCTTTTATTCAAAGAGACTTTAGTATACTGGGTATTCACTAACAAACTTTAATTTTTCCCAAAATAAGATCAAAATCCGAAAATACTATTTTTTCTATAAAACCTAAACGAAACGATTTCCCAAAAATTTTAATAGAGCAATAGAAAGCTGAAACAAATGTTAATTGAATATTATAGAGCTTTTATTCAAACAGACTTTAGTATACTGGGTATTCACTAACAAACTTTCATTTTTCCCAAAATAAGGTCAAAATCCCCAAAATTTTATTTTTCCTATACAACCTAAACGAAACGATTTCCCAAAAATTTTAATAGAGCAATAGAAAGCTGAAACAAATGTTAATTGAATATCTTAGAGCTTTTATTCAAAGAGACTTTAGTATACTGGGTATTCACTAACAAACTTTAATTTTTCCCAAAATAAGATCAAAATCCGAAAATACTATTTTTTCTATAAAACCTAAACGAAACGATTTCCCAAAAATTTTAATAGAGCAATAGAAAGCTGAAACAAATGTTAATTGAATATTATAGAGCTTTTATTCAAACAGACTTTAGTATACTGGGTATTCACTAACAAACTTTCATTTTTCCCAAAATAAGGTCAAAATCCCCAAAATTTTATTTTTCCTATACAACCTAAACGAAAAGACTTCCCAACAACATAAATACAGCAATAGAAAGCTGAAACAAATCTTAGTTGAACAGCATAGAGCTTTTATTCAAATAGACTTCAATATAGGGGGTATTCACTAACAAACTTTAATTTTTCCCAAAATAAGATCAAAATACTATCTTTCCTATAAAACCTAAACGAAACGATGTCCCAAAAATTTGAATAGAGCAATAGAAAGCTAAAACCAATAGCTATTGAATAGCATAGAGCTTTTATTCAAACAGACTTTAGTATACTGGGTATTCACTAACAAACTTTCATTTTTCCCAAAATAAGGTCAAAATCCCCAAAATTTTATTTTTCCTATAAAACCTAAACGAAACGATGTCCCAAAAATTTTAATAGAGCGATAGAAAGCTGAAACAAATGTTAATTGAATATCATAGAGCTTTTATTCAAAGAGAGTTTAGTATACTGGGTATTCACTAACAAACTTTCATTTTTCCCAAAACAAGATCAAAATCCCAAAATACTATTTTTTCTATAAAACCTAAACGAAACGATTTCCCAAAAATTTTAATAGAGCAATAGAAAGCTGAAACAAATGTTAATTGAATATCATAGAGCTTTTATTCAAACAGACTTTAGTATACTGGGTATTCACTAACAAACTTTCATTTTTCCCAAAATAAGGTCAAAATCCCCAAAATTTTATTTTTCCTATACAACCTAAACGAAAAGACTTCCCAACAACATAAATACAGCAATAGAAAGCTGAAACAAATCTTAGTTGAACAGCATAGAGCTTTTATTTAAATAGACTTCAATATAGGGGGTATTCACTAACAAACTTTAATTTTTCCCAAAATAAGATCAAAATCCCCAAAATACTATCTTTCCTATAAAACCTAAACGAAACGATTTCCCAAAAATTTTAATAGAGCAGTAGAAAGCTGAAACAAATGTTAATTGAATATCATAGAGCTCTTATTCAAACAGACTTTAGTATACTGGGTATTCACTAACAAACTTTCATTTGTCCCAAAATAAGGTCAAAATCCCCAAAATTTTATTTTTCCTATACAACCTAAACGAAAAGTCTTCCCAACAACATAAATACAGCAATAGAAAGCTGAAACAAATCTCAATTGAACAGCATAGAGCTTTTATTCAAATAGACTTCAATATAGGGGGTATTCACTAACAAACTTTAATTTTTCCCATATAAGGTCAAAATCCCCAAAATACTATTTTTCCTATAAAACCTAAACGAAACGATGTCCCAAAAATTTGAATAGAGCAGTAGAAAGCTAAAATCAATATTAATTGAATAGCATAGAGCTTTTATTTAAACAGACTTTAGTATAGGGGTATTCAGTAACAAACTTTCATTTTTCCCAAAATAAGGTCAAAATCCCCAAATTACTATTTTTCCTATAAAACCTAAACGAAAAGACTTCCCAACAATATAGATACAGCAGTAGAAAGCTGAAACAAATGTTAATTGAATAGCATCGAGCTTTTATTCAAACCGACTTTAGTATAGGGGGTATTCACTAACAAACTTTAATTTTTCCCAAAATAAGATCAAAATCCCAAAATACTATTTTTTCTATAAAACCTAAACGAAACGATTTCCCAAAAATTTTAATAGAGCAATAGAAAGCTGAAACAAATGTTAATTGAATATCATAGAGCTTTTATTCAAAGAGACTTTAGTATACTGGGTATTCACTAACAAACTTTCATTTTTCCCAAAATAAGATCAAAATCCCAAAATACTATTTTTCCTATAAAACCTAAACGAAACGATTTCCCAAAAATTTTAATAGAGCGATAGAAAGGTGAAACAAATGTTAATTGAATATCATAGAGCTTTTATTCAAAGAGACTTTAGTATACTAGGTATTCACTAACAAACTTTCATTTTTCCCAAAATAAGATCAAAATCCCAAAATACTATTTTTTCTATAAAACCTAAACGAAACGATTTCCCAAAAATTTTAATAGAGCAATAGAAAGCTGAAACAAATGTTAATTGAATATCATAGAGCTTTTATTCAAACAGACTTTAGTATACTGGGTATTCACTAACAAACTTTCATTTTTCCCAAAATAAGGTCAAAATCCCCAAAATTTTATTTTTCCTCTACAACCTAAACGAAAAGACTTCCCAACAACATAAATACAGCAATAGAAAGCTGAAACAAATCTTAGTTGAACAGCATAGAGCTTTTATTCAAATAGACTTCAATATAGGGGGTATTCACTAACAAACTTTAATTTTTCCCAAAATAAGATCAAAATCCCCAAAATACTATCTTTCCTATAAAATCTAAACGAAAGGATGTCCCAAAAATTTGAATATAGCAATAGAAAGCTAAAACCAATAGCTATTGAATAGCATAGAGCTTTTATTCAAACAGACTTTAGTATACTGGGTATTCACTAACAAACTTTCATTTTTCCCAAAATAAGGTCAAAATCCCCAAAATTTTATTTTTCCTATAAAACCTAAACGAAACGATGTCCCAAAAATTTGAATAGAGCAATAGAAAGCTAAAACCAATAGATATTGAATAGCGTAGAGCTTTTATTCAAACAGACTTTAGTATACTGGGTATTCACTAACAAACTTTCATTTTTCCCAAAATAAGGTCAAAATCCCCAAAATTTTATTTTTCCTATACAACCTAAACGAAAAGACTTCCCAACAACATAAATACAGCAATAGAAAGCTCAAACAAATCTTAATTGAACAGCATAGAGCTTTTATTCAAACAGACTTCAATATAGGGGGTATTCACTAACAAACTTTAATTTTTCCCAAAATAAGATCAAAATCCCCAAAATACTATCTTTCCTATAAAACCTAAACGAAACGATGTCCCAAAAATTTGAATAGAGGAATAGAATGCTAAAACCAATAGCTATTGAATAGCATAGAGCTTTTATTCAAGCAGACTTTAGTATACTGGGTATTCACTAACAAACTTTCATTTTTCCCAAAATAAGGTCAAAATCCCCAAAATTTTATTTTTCCTATAAAACCTAACGAAACGATGTCCCAAAAATTTGAATAGAGCAATAGAAAGCTGAAACAAATGTTAATTGAATATCATAGAGCTTTTATTCAAACAGACTTTAGTATACTGGGTATTCACTATCAAACTTTCATTTTTCCCAAAATAAGGTCAAAATCCCCAAAATTTTATTTTTCCCATACAACCTAAACGAAAAGACTTCCCAACAACATAAATACAGCAATAGAAAGCTGAAACAAATCTTAATTGAACAGCATAGACGTTTTATTCAAACAGCGTACTGGGTATTCAGTAACAAACTTTCATTTTTCCCAAATAAGGTCAAAATCCCCAAAATACAATTTTTCCTATAAAACCTAAACGAAACGATGTCCCATAAATTTGAATAGAGCAATAGAAAGCTAAAGTCAATATTAATTGAATAGCATAGAGCTTTTATTCAAACAGACTTTAGTATAGGGGGTATTCAGTAGCAAACTTTCATTTTTTCCAAAATAAGGCCAAAATCCCCAAAATACTATTTTTCTTATAAAACCTAAACGAAACGATGTCCCAAACATTTGAATAGAGCAGTAAAAAGCTAAAACCAGTATTAATTGAATAGCATAGAGCTTTTATTCAAACAGACTTTAGTATAGGGGGTATGTAGTAACAAACTTTCATTTTTCCCAAAATAAGGTCAAAATCCCCAAAATACTATTTTTCCTATAAAACCTAAACGAAACGATGTCCCAAAAATCCGAATAAAGCAATAGGAAGCTAAGATCAATATTAATTGAATAGCATACAGCTTTTATTCAAATAGACTTTAGTATAGGGGTATTCAGTAACAAACTTTCATTTTTCCCAAAATAAGGCCAAAATCCCCAAAATACTATTTTTCCTATAAAACCTAAACGAAACGATGTCCCAAAAATCTGAATAAGGCAATAGAAAGCTAAGATCAATATTAATTGAATAGCATACAGCTTTTGTTCAAACAGACTTTAGTATAGGGGGTATTCAGTAACAAACTTTCATTTTTCCCAAATAAGGTCAAAATCCCCAAAATACTATCTTTCCTATAAAACTAAAATCAATGTTAATTGAATAGCATAGAGATTTTATTCAATCAGACTTTAGTATACTGGGTATTCACTAACAAACTTTCATTTTTCCCAAAATAAGGTCAAAATCCCTAAAATACTATCTTTCCTATAAAACCTAAACGAAACGATGTCCCAAAAATTTGAATACAGCAATAAAAAGCTAAAAGCAATAGCTATTGACTAGCGTAGAGCTTTTATTCAAACAGACTTTAGTATACTAGGTATTCACTAACAAACTTTCATTCTTCCCAAAATAAGGTCAAAATCCCCAAAATACTATTTTTCCTATAAAACCTAAATGAAACGATGGCCCAAAAATTTGAATAGAGCAATAGAAAGCTAAAACCAATAGCTATTGAATAGCATAGAGCTATTATTCAAACAGACTTTAGTATACTGGGTATTCACTAACAAACTTTCATTTTTCCCAAATAAGGTCAAAATCTCCAAAATACTATCTTTCCTATAAAACCTAAACGAAACGATGTCCCAAAAATTTGAATAAAGCAATAGAAAGCTAAAACCAATAGCTATTGAATAGCATAGAGCTTTTATTCAAACAGCCTTTAGTATACTGGGTATTCACTAACAAACTTTCATTTTTCCCAAAATAAGGTCAAAATCCCCAAAAGATTATTTTTCCTATAAAACCTAAATGAAACGATGTCCCAAAAATTTACATGGAGCAATAGAAAGCTAAAACCAATATTAATTGAACAGCATAGAGCTTTTATTCAAACAGGCTTTAGTATAGGGGGTATTCAGTAACAAACTTTCGTTTTTCCCAAAATAACTTCAAAATCCCCAAAATACTATTTATCCTATAAAACCGCAAACCAAGTGATGTCCCAACAATATAAATACAGCAATAGAAAGCTGAAACAAATGTTAATTGAACAGCTCAGAGCTTTTATTCAAACAGAGTTCAGTGTACTGGGTATTCACTAACAAACTTTCATTTTTCCCAAATAAGGTTAAAATCCCCAAAATACTATTTTTCCTATAAAACCTAAACGAAACGATGTCCCAAAAATTTGAATAGAGCAATAGAAAGCTAAAATCAATATTAATTGAATAGCATAGAGCTCTTATTCAAACAGACTTTAGTATAGGGGGTATTCAGTAACAAACTTTCATTTTTCACAAAATAAGGCCAAAATCCCCAAAATACTATCTTTCCTATAAAACCAAACGAAACGATATCCCAAACATTTGAATAGAGCAGTAGAAAGCTAAAACCAGTTTTAATTGAATAGCATAGAGCTTTTAATCAAACAGACTTTAGTATAGGGGGTATTTAGTAACAAGCTTTCATTTTTCCGAAAATAAGGTCAAAATCCCCAAAATACTATTTATCCTATAAAACCACAAACCAAGTGATGTCCCAACAATTTTAACACAGCAATGGAAAGCTTAAGCCAATGTTAATTGAACGGTATAGGAGTTTTATTCAAACAGACTTCAATATAGGGGGTATTCACTAACAAACTTTCATTTTTCCCAAAATAAGATCAAAATCCCAAAATACTATTTTTCCTATAAAACCTAAACGAAAAGACTTCATAACAATATAAATACAGCAATAGAAAGCTGAAACAAATGTTAATTGAACAGCATAGAGCTTTTATTCAAACAGACCTTAGTGTACTGGGTATTCACTAACAAACTTTCATTTTTCCCAAATAAGGTCAAAATCCCAAAAATACTATTTTTCCTATAAAACATAATCGAAACGATGTCCCAAAACTTTGAATAGAGCAATTGAAAGCTAAAACCAATAACTATTGAATAGCATAGAGCTTTTATTCAAACAGATTTTAGTATACTGGGTATTCACTAACAAACTTTCATTTTTCCCAAATAAGGTCAAAATCCCCAAAATACTATCCTTCCTATAAAACCTAAACGAAACGATGTCCCAAAAATTTGAATAGAGCAATAGAAAGCTTAAACCAATAGCTATCGAATAGCATAGAGCTTTTATTCAAACAGACTTTAGTATACTGGGTATTCACTAACAAACTTTAATTTTTCGCAAAATAAGGTCAAAATCCCCAAAATTTTATTTTCCTATAAAACCTAAATGAAACGATGTCCCAAACATTTGAATAGAGCAGTAGAAAGCTAAAACCAGTATTAATTGAATAGCATAGAGCTTTTATTCAAACAGACTTTAGTATAGGGGGTGTTCAGTAACAAACTTTCATTTTTCACAAAATAAGGCCAAAATCCCCAAAATACTATCTTTCCTATAAAACCTAAACGAAACGATATCCGAAACATTTGAATAGAGCAGTAGCAAGCTAAAACCAGTATTAATTGAATAGCATAGAGCTTTTATTCAAACAGACTTTAGTATAGGGGGTATTTAGTAACAAACTTTCATTTTTCCCAAAATAAGGTCAAAATCCTCAAAATACTATTTATCCTATAAAACCACAAACCAAATGATGTTCCAACAATTTTAGCACAGCAATGGAAAGCTTAAGCCAATGTTAATTGAACGGCATAGAGCTTTTATTCAAACAGACTTTAGTGTACTGGGTATTCACTAACAAACTTTCATTTTTCCCAAATAAGGTCAAAATCCCCAAAATACTATTTTTCCTATAAAACCTAATGGAAACGATGTCCCAAAACTTTGAATAGAGCAATTGAAAGCTAAAACCAATAACTATTGAATAGCATAGAGCTTTTATTCAAACAGATTTTAGTATACTGGGTATTCACTAACAAACTTTCATTTTTCCCAAATAAGGTCAAAATCCCCAAAATACTATTTTTCCTATAAAACCTAATCGAAACGATGTCCCAAAACTTTGAATAGAGCAATTGAAAGCTAAAACCAATAACTATTGAATAGCATAGAGCTTTTATTCAAACAGATTTTAGTATACTGGGTATTCACTAACAAACTTTCATTTTTCCCAAATAAGGTCAAAATCCCCAAAATACTATTTTTCCTATAAAACCTAAATGAAACGTTGTCCCAAACATTTTAATAGAGCAATAGAAAGCTAAAACCAGTATTAATTGAATAGCATAGAGTAGTTATTCAAACAGACTTTAGTATAGGGGGTATTTAGTAACAAGCTTTCATTTTTCCGAAAATAAGGTCAAAATTCCCAAAATACTATTTATCCTATAAAACCACAAACCAAGTGATGTTCCAACAATTTTAGCACAGCAATGGAAAGCTTAAGCCAATGTTAATTGAACGGTATAGGGGTTTTATTCAAACAGACTTCAATATAGGGGGTATTCACTAACAAACTTTCATTTTTCCCAAAATAAGATCAAAATCCCAAAATACTATTTTTCCTATAAAATCTAAACGAAAAGGCTTCCCAACAATATAAATACAGCAATAGAAAGCTTAAGCCAATGTTAATTGAACGGTATAGAGCTTTTATTCAAACAGACTTTAGTATACTGGGTATTCACTAACAAACTTTCATTTTTCCCAAATAAGGTCAAAATCCCCAAAATACTATTTTGCCTATAAAACCTAATCGAAACGATGTCAGAAAACTTTGAAGAGAAAATGGAAAGCTAAAACCAATAACTATTGAATAGCATAGAGCTTTTATTCAAACAGATTTTAGTATACTGGCTATTCACTAACAAACTTTCTTTTTTCCTAAATAAGGTCAAAATCCCCAAAATTTTATTTTTTCTATAAAACCTAAATGAAACGATGTCCCAAACATTTGAATAGAGCAGTAGAAAGCTAAAACCAGTATTAATTGAATAGCATAGAGCTTTTATTCAAACAGACTTTAGTATAGGGGGTATTCAGTAACAAACTTTCATTTTTCACAAAATAAGGCCAAAATCCCCAAAATACTATCTTTCCTATAAAACCTAAACGAAACGATATCCCAAACATTTGAATAGAGCAGCAGCAAGCTAAAACCAGTGTTAATTGAATAGCATAGAGCTTTTATTCAAACAGACTTTAGTATAGGGGGTATTTAGTAACAAACTTTCATTTTTCCCAAAATAAGGTCAAAATCCCCAAAATACTATTTATCCTATAAAACCACAAACCAAGTGATGTTCCAACAATTTTAGCACAGCAATGGAAAGCTTAAGCCAATGTTAATTGAACGGTATAGGGGTTTTATTCAAACAGACTTCAATATAGGGGGTATTCACTAACAAACTTTCATTTTTCCCAAAATAATATCAAAATCCCAAAATACTATTTTTCCTATACAACCTAAACGAAAAGACTTCCCAACAACATAAATACAGCAATAGAAAGCGTAAGCTAATGTTAATTGAACGGTATAGAGCTTTTATGCAAACAGACTTTAGTATACGGGGTATTCACTAACAAACTTTCATTTTTCCCAAATAAGGTCAAAATCCCCAAAATACTATTTTTCCTATAAAACCTAAACGAAACGATGTCCCAAAAATTTGAATAGAGCAATAGAAAGCTAAAATCAATGTTAATTGAATAGCATAGAGCTTTTATTCAAACAGACTTTAGTATACTGGGTATTCACTAACAAACTTTCATTTTTCCCAAATAAGGTCAAAATCCCCAAAATACTATTTTTCCTATAAAACCTAAACGAAACGATGTCCCAAAAATTTAAATAGAGCAATAGAAAGCTAAAATCAATATTAATTGAATAAAATACTATTTTTCCTATACAACCTAAACGAAAAGACATCCCAACAATATAAATACAGCAATAGAAAGCAGAAGCAAATGTTAATTGAATAGCATAGAGATTTTATTCAAATAGACTTTAGTATACTGGGTATTCACTAACAAACTTTCATTTTTCCCAAATAAGGTCAAAATCCCCAAAATACTATTTTTTCTATAAAACCTAAACGAAACGATGTCCCAAAAATTTGAATAGCGCAATAGAAAGCTAAAATCAATGTTAATTGAATAGCATAGAGCTTTTATTCAAACAGACTTTAGTATACTGGGTATTCACTAACAAACTTTCATTTTTCCCAAAATAATATCAAAATCCCAAAATACTATTTTTCCTATACAACCTAAACGAAAAGACTTCCGAACAACATAAATACAGCAATAGAAAGCGTAAGCTAATGTTAATTGAACGGTATAGAGCTTTTATGCAAACAGACTTTAGTATACGGGGTATTCACTAACAAACTTTCATTTTTCCCAAATAAGGTCAAAATCCCCAAAATACTATTTTTCCTATAAAACCTAAACGAAACGATGTCCCAAAAATTTGAATAGAGCAATAGAAAGCTAAAATCAATGTTAATTGAATAGCATAGAGCTTTTATTCAAACAGACTTTAGTATACTGGGTATTCACTAACAAACTTTCATTTTTCCCAAATAAGGTCAAAATCCCCAAAATACTATTTTTCCTATAAAACCTAAACGAAACGATGTCCCAAAAATTTAAATAGAGCAATAGAAAGCTAAAATCAATATTAATTGAATAAAATACTATTTTTCCTATACAACCTAAACGAAAAGACATCCCAACAATATAAATACAGCAATAGAAAGCAGAAGCAAATGTTAATTGAATAGCATAGAGATTTTATTCAAATAGACTTTAGTATACTGGGTATTCACTAACAAACTTTCATTTTTCCCAAATAAGGTCAAAATCCCCAAAATACTATTTTTTCTATAAAACCTAAACGAAACGATATCCCAAAAATTTGAGTAGCGCAATATAAAGCTAAAATCAATGTTAATTGAATAGCATAGAGCTTTTATTCAAACAGACTTTAGTATACTGGGTATTCACTAACAAACTTTTATTTTTCCTAAAATAAGATCAAAATCCCCAAAATACTATTTTTCCTATAAAACCTAAACGAAACGATTTCCCAAAAAGTTTAATAGAGAAATAGAAAGCCAAAACCAATGACTATTGAATAGCATAGAGCTTTTATTCAAACAGACTTTAGTATACTGGGTATTCACTAACAAACTTTCATTTTTCCCAAATAAGGTCAAAATTCCCAAAATACTATTTTTTCTATAAAACCTAAACGAAACGATGTCCCAAAAATTTGAATAGCGCAATAGAAAGCTAAAATCAATATTAATTGAATAGCATAGAGCTTTTATTCAAATAGACTTCAGTATAGGGGTATTCAGTAACAAACTTTCATTTTTCCCAAAATAAGGCCAAAATCCCCAAAATACTATTTTTCCTATAAAACATAAACGAAACGATGTCCCAAAAATCTGAATAAGGCAATAGAAAGCTAAGATCAATATTAATTGAATAGCATACAGCTTTTGTTCAAACAGACTTTAGTATAGGGGGTATTCAGTAACAAACTTTCATTTTTCCCAAATAAGGTCAAAATCCCCAAAATACTATCTTTCCTATAAAACTAAAATCAATGTTAATTGAATAGCATAGAGATTTTATTCAATCCGACTTTAGTATACTGGGTATTCACTAACAAACTTTCATTTTTCCTAAAATAAGGTCAAAATCCCTAAAATACTATCTTTCCTATAAAACCTAAACGAAACGATGTCCCAAAAATTTGAATACAGCAATAAAAAGCTAAAAGCAATAGCTATTGAATAGCGTAGAGCTTTTATTCAAACAGACTTTAGTATACTAGGTATTCACTAACAAACTTTCATTCTTCCCAAAATAAGGTCAAAATCCCCAAAATACTATTTTTCCTATAAAACCTAAATGAAACGATGGCCCAAAAATTTGAATAGAGCAATAGAAAGCTAAAACCAATAGCTATTGAATAGCATAGAGCTTTTATTCAAACAGACTTTAGTATACTGGGTATTCACTAACAAACTTTCATTTTTCCCAAAATAAGGTCAAAATCCCCAAAAGATTATTTTTCCTATAAAACCTAAATGAAACGATGTCCCAAAAATTTACATGGAGCAATAGAAAGCTAAAACCAATATTAATTGAACAGCATAGAGCTTTTATTCAAACAGACTTTAGTATAGGGGGTATTCAGTAACAAACTTTCGTTTTTCCCAAAATAACTTCAAAATCCCCAAAATACTATTTATCCTATAAAACCACAAACCAAGTGATGTCCCAACAATATAAATACAGCAATAGAAAGCTGAAACAAATGTTAATTGAACAGCTCAGAGCTTTTATTCAAACAGAGTTCAGTGTACTGGGTATTCACTAACAAACTTTCATTTTTCACAAAATAAGGCCAAAATCCCCAAAATACTATCTTTCCTATAAAACCAAACGAAACGATATCCCAAACATTTGAATAGAGCAGTAGAAAGCTAAAACCAGTTTTAATTGAATAGCATAGAGCTATTATTCAAACAGACTTTAGTATAGGGGGTATTTAGTAACAAGCTTTCATTTTTCCGAAAATAAGGTCAAAATCCCCAAAATACTATTTATCCTATAAAACCACAAACCAAGTGATGTCCCAACAATTTTAACACAGCAATGGAAAGCTTAAGCCAATGTTAATTGAACGGTATAGGAGTTTTATTCAAACAGACTTCAATATAGGTGGTATTCACTAACAAACTTTCATTTTTCCCAAAATAAGGTCAAAATCCCCAAAATTTTATTTTTCCTATAAAACCTAACGAAACGATGTCCCAAAAATTTGAATAGAGCAATAGAAAGCTGAAACAAATGTTAATTGAATATCATAGAGCTTTTATTCAAACAGACTTTAGTATACTGGGTATTCACTATCAAACTTTCATTTTTCCCAAAATAAGGTCAAAATCCCCAAAATTTTATTTTTCCCATACAACCTAAACGAAAAGACTTCCCAACAACATAAATACAGCAATAGAAAGCTGAAACAAATCTTAATTGAACAGCATAGACGTTTTATTCAAACAGCGTACTGGGTATTCACTAACAAACTTTCATTTTTCCCAAATAAGGTCAAAATCCCCAAAATACAATTTTTCCTATAAAACCTAAACGAAACGATGTCCCATAAATTTGAATAGAGCAATAGAAAGCTAAAGTCAATATTAATTGAATAGCATAGAGCTTTTATTCAAACAGACTTTAGTATAGGGGGTATTCAGTAGCAAACTTTCATTTTTTCCAAAATAAGGCCAAAATCCCCAAAATACTATTTTTCTTATAAAACCTAAACGAAACGATGTCCCAAACATTTGAATAGAGCAGTAAAAAGCTAAAACCAGTATTAATTGAATAGCATAGAGCTTTTATTCAAACAGACTTTAGTATAGGGGGTATGTAGTAACAAACTTTCATTTTTCCCAAAATAAGGTCAAAATCCCCAAAATACTATTTTTCCTATAAAACCTAAACGAAACGATGTCCCAAAAATCCGAATAAAGCAATAGGAAGCTAAGATCAATATTAATTGAATAGCATACAGCTTTTATTCAAATAGACTTTAGTATAGGGGTATTCAGTAACAAACTTTCATTTTTCCCAAAATAAGGCCAAAATCCCCAAAATACTATTTTTCCTATAAAACCTAAACGAAACGATGTCCCAAAAATCTGAATAAGGCAATAGAAAGCTAAGATCAATATTAATTGAATAGCATACAGCTTTTGTTCAAACAGACTTTAGTATAGGGGGTATTCAGTAACAAACTTTCATTTTTCCCAAATAAGGTCAAAATCCCCAAAATACTATCTTTCCTATAAAACTAAAATCAATGTTAATTGAATAGCATAGAGATTTTATTCAATCAGACTTTAGTATACTGGGTATTCACTAACAAACTTTCATTTTTCCCAAAATAAGGTCAAAATCCCTAAAATACTATCTTTCCTATAAAACCTAAACGAAACGATGTCCCAAAAATTTGAATACAGCAATAAAAAGCTAAAAGCAATAGCTATTGACTAGCGTAGAGCTTTTATTCAAACAGACTTTAGTATACTAGGTATTCACTAACAAACTTTCATTCTTCCCAAAATAAGGTCAAAATCCCCAAAATACTATTTTTCCTATAAAACCTAAATGAAACGATGGCCCAAAAATTTGAATAGAGCAATAGAAAGCTAAAACCAATAGCTATTGAATAGCATAGAGCTATTATTCAAACAGACTTTAGTATACTGGGTATTCACTAACAAACTTTCATTTTTCCCAAATAAGGTCAAAATCTCCAAAATACTATCTTTCCTATAAAACCTAAACGAAACGATGTCCCAAAAATTTGAATAAAGCAATAGAAAGCTAAAACCAATAGCTATTGAATAGCATAGAGCTTTTATTCAAACAGCCTTTAGTATACTGGGTATTCACTAACAAACTTTCATTTTTCCCAAAATAAGGTCAAAATCCCCAAAAGATTATTTTTCCTATAAAACCTAAATGAAACGATGTCCCAAAAATTTACATGGAGCAATAGAAAGCTAAAACCAATATTAATTGAACAGCATAGAGCTTTTATTCAAACAGGCTTTAGTATAGGGGGTATTCAGTAACAAACTTTCGTTTTTCCCAAAATAACTTCAAAATCCCCAAAATACTATTTATCCTATAAAACCGCAAACCAAGTGATGTCCCAACAATATAAATACAGCAATAGAAAGCTGAAACAAATGTTAATTGAACAGCTCAGAGCTTTTATTCAAACAGAGTTCAGTGTACTGGGTATTCACTAACAAACTTTCATTTTTCCCAAATAAGGTTAAAATCCCCAAAATACTATTTTTCCTATAAAACCTAAACGAAACGATGTCCCAAAAATTTGAATAGAGCAATAGAAAGCTAAAATCAATATTAATTGAATAGCATAGAGCTCTTATTCAAACAGACTTTAGTATAGGGGGTATTCAGTAACAAACTTTCATTTTTCACAAAATAAGGCCAAAATCCCCAAAATACTATCTTTCCTATAAAACCAAACGAAACGATATCCCAAACATTTGAATAGAGCAGTAGAAAGCTAAAACCAGTTTTAATTGAATAGCATAGAGCTTTTAATCAAACAGACTTTAGTATAGGGGGTATTTAGTAACAAGCTTTCATTTTTCCGAAAATAAGGTCAAAATCCCCAAAATACTATTTATCCTATAAAACCACAAACCAAGTGATGTCCCAACAATTTTAACACAGCAATGGAAAGCTTAAGCCAATGTTAATTGAACGGTATAGGAGTTTTATTCAAACAGACTTCAATATAGGGGGTATTCACTAACAAACTTTCATTTTTCCCAAAATAAGATCAAAATCCCAAAATACTATTTTTCCTATAAAACCTAAACGAAAAGACTTCATAACAATATAAATACAGCAATAGAAAGCTGAAACAAATGTTAATTGAACAGCATAGAGCTTTTATTCAAACAGACCTTAGTGTACTGGGTATTCACTAACAAACTTTCATTTTTCCCAAATAAGGTCAAAATCCCAAAAATACTATTTTTCCTATAAAACATAATCGAAACGATGTCCCAAAACTTTGAATAGAGCAATTGAAAGCTAAAACCAATAACTATTGAATAGCATAGAGCTTTTATTCAAACAGATTTTAGTATACTGGGTATTCACTAACAAACTTTCATTTTTCCCAAATAAGGTCAAAATCCCCAAAATACTATCCTTCCTATAAAACCTAAACGAAACGATGTCCCAAAAATTTGAATAGAGCAATAGAAAGCTTAAACCAATAGCTATCGAATAGCATAGAGCTTTTATTCAAACAGACTTTAGTATACTGGGTATTCACTAACAAACTTTAATTTTTCGCAAAATAAGGTCAAAATCCCCAAAATTTTATTTTCCTATAAAACCTAAATGAAACGATGTCCCAAACATTTGAATAGAGCAGTAGAAAGCTAAAACCAGTATTAATTGAATAGCATAGAGCTTTTATTCAAACAGACTTTAGTATAGGGGGTGTTCAGTAACAAACTTTCATTTTTCACAAAATAAGGCCAAAATCCCCAAAATACTATCTTTCCTATAAAACCTAAACGAAACGATATCCGAAACATTTGAATAGAGCAGTAGCAAGCTAAAACCAGTATTAATTGAATAGCATAGAGCTTTTATTCAAACAGACTTTAGTATAGGGGGTATTTAGTAACAAACTTTCATGGGTATTCACTAACAAACTTTCATTTTTCCCAAAATAAGGTCAAAATCCCCAAAAGATTATTTTTCCTATAAAACCTAAATGAAACGATGTCCCAAAAATTTACATGGAGCAATAGAAAGCTAAAACCAATATTAATTGAACAGCATAGAGCTTTTATTCAAACAGGCTTTAGTATAGGGGGTATTCAGTAACAAACTTTCGTTTTTCCCAAAATAACTTCAAAATCCCCAAAATACTATTTATCCTATAAAACCGCAAACCAAGTGATGTCCCAACAATATAAATACAGCAATAGAAAGCTGAAACAAATGTTAATTGAACAGCTCAGAGCTTTTATTCAAACAGAGTTCAGTGTACTGGGTATTCACTAACAAACTTTCATTTTTCCCAAATAAGGTTAAAATCCCCAAAATACTATTTTTCCTATAAAACCTAAACGAAACGATGTCCCAAAAATTTGAATAGAGCAATAGAAAGCTAAAATCAATATTAATTGAATAGCATAGAGCTCTTATTCAAACAGACTTTAGTATAGGGGGTATTCAGTAACAAACTTTCATTTTTCACAAAATAAGGCCAAAATCCCCAAAATACTATCTTTCCTATAAAACCAAACGAAACGATATCCCAAACATTTGAATAGAGCAGTAGAAAGCTAAAACCAGTTTTAATTGAATAGCATAGAGCTTTTAATCAAACAGACTTTAGTATAGGGGGTATTTAGTAACAAGCTTTCATTTTTCCGAAAATAAGGTCAAAATCCCCAAAATACTATTTATCCTATAAAACCACAAACCAAGTGATGTCCCAACAATTTTAACACAGCAATGGAAAGCTTAAGCCAATGTTAATTGAACGGTATAGGAGTTTTATTCAAACAGACTTCAATATAGGGGGTATTCACTAACAAACTTTCATTTTTCCCAAAATAAGATCAAAATCCCAAAATACTATTTTTCCTATAAAACCTAAACGAAAAGACTTCATAACAATATAAATACAGCAATAGAAAGCTGAAACAAATGTTAATTGAACAGCATAGAGCTTTTATTCAAACAGACCTTAGTGTACTGGGTATTCACTAACAAACTTTCATTTTTCCCAAATAAGGTCAAAATCCCAAAAATACTATTTTTCCTATAAAACATAATCGAAACGATGTCCCAAAACTTTGAATAGAGCAATTGAAAGCTAAAACCAATAACTATTGAATAGCATAGAGCTTTTATTCAAACAGATTTTAGTATACTGGGTATTCACTAACAAACTTTCATTTTTCCCAAATAAGGTCAAAATCCCCAAAATACTATCCTTCCTATAAAACCTAAACGAAACGATGTCCCAAAAATTTGAATAGAGCAATAGAAAGCTTAAACCAATAGCTATCGAATAGCATAGAGCTTTTATTCAAACAGACTTTAGTATACTGGGTATTCACTAACAAACTTTAATTTTTCGCAAAATAAGGTCAAAATCCCCAAAATTTTATTTTCCTATAAAACCTAAATGAAACGATGTCCCAAACATTTGAATAGAGCAGTAGAAAGCTAAAACCAGTATTAATTGAATAGCATAGAGCTTTTATTCAAACAGACTTTAGTATAGGGGGTGTTCAGTAACAAACTTTCATTTTTCACAAAATAAGGCCAAAATCCCCAAAATACTATCTTTCCTATAAAACCTAAACGAAACGATATCCGAAACATTTGAATAGAGCAGTAGCAAGCTAAAACCAGTATTAATTGAATAGCATAGAGCTTTTATTCAAACAGACTTTAGTATAGGGGGTATTTAGTAACAAACTTTCATTTTTCCCAAAATAAGGTCAAAATCCTCAAAATACTATTTATCCTATAAAACCACAAACCAAATGATGTTCCAACAATTTTAGCACAGCAATGGAAAGCTTAAGCCAATGTTAATTGAACGGCATAGAGCTTTTATTCAAACAGACTTTAGTGTACTGGGTATTCACTAACAAACTTTCATTTTTCCCAAATAAGGTCAAAATCCCCAAAATACTATTTTTCCTATAAAACCTAATGGAAACGATGTCCCAAAACTTTGAATAGAGCAATTGAAAGCTAAAACCAATAACTATTGAATAGCATAGAGCTTTTATTCAAACAGATTTTAGTATACTGGGTATTCACTAACAAACTTTCATTTTTCCCAAATAAGGTCAAAATCCCCAAAATACTATTTTTCCTATAAAACCTAATCGAAACGATGTCCCAAAACTTTGAATAGAGCAATTGAAAGCTAAAACCAATAACTATTGAATAGCATAGAGCTTTTATTCAAACAGATTTTAGTATACTGGGTATTCACTAACAAACTTTCATTTTTCCCAAATAAGGTCAAAATCCCCAAAATACTATTTTTCCTATAAAACCTAAATGAAACGTTGTCCCAAACATTTTAATAGAGCAATAGAAAGCTAAAACCAGTATTAATTGAATAGCATAGAGTAGTTATTCAAACAGACTTTAGTATAGGGGGTATTTAGTAACAAGCTTTCATTTTTCCGAAAATAAGGTCAAAATTCCCAAAATACTATTTATCCTATAAAACCACAAACCAAGTGATGTTCCAACAATTTTAGCACAGCAATGGAAAGCTTAAGCCAATGTTAATTGAACGGTATAGGGGTTTTATTCAAACAGACTTCAATATAGGGGGTATTCACTAACAAACTTTCATTTTTCCCAAAATAAGATCAAAATCCCAAAATACTATTTTTCCTATAAAATCTAAACGAAAAGGCTTCCCAACAATATAAATACAGCAATAGAAAGCTTAAGCCAATGTTAATTGAACGGTATAGAGCTTTTATTCAAACAGACTTTAGTATACTGGGTATTCACTAACAAACTTTCATTTTTCCCAAATAAGGTCAAAATCCCCAAAATACTATTTTGCCTATAAAACCTAATCGAAACGATGTCAGAAAACTTTGAAGA
Organism: Phania funesta; assembly: GCA_963932375.1. NCBI lineage: Eukaryota > Metazoa > Arthropoda > Insecta > Diptera > Tachinidae > Phania > Phania funesta. Next base: position 56,873,514 of record OZ010653.1, on the reverse strand, counting down.
GAAAATGGAAAGCTAAAACCAATAACTATTGAATAGCATAGAGCTTTTATTCAAACAGATTTTAGTATACTGGCTATTCACTAACAAACTTTCTTTTTTCCTAAATAAGGTCAAAATCCCCAAAATTTTATTTTTTCTATAAAAACTAAATGAAACGATGTCCCAAACATTTGAATAGAGCAGTAGAAAGCTAAAACCAGTATTAATTGAATAGCATAGAGCTTTTATTCAAACAGACTTTAGTATAGGGGGTATTCAGTAACAAACTTTCATTTTTCACAAAATAAGGCCAAAATCCCCAAAATACTATCTTTCCTATAAAACCTAAACGAAACGATATCCCAAACATTTGAATAGAGCAGCAGCAAGCTAAAACCAGTGTTAATTGAATAGCATAGAGCTTTTATTCAAACAGACTTTAGTATAGGGGGTATTTAGTAACAAACTTTCATTTTTCCCAAAATAAGGTCAAAATCCCCAAAATACTATTTATCCTATAAAACCACAAACCAAGTGATGTTCCAACAATTTTAGCACAGCAATGGAAAGCTTAAGCCAATGTTAATTGAACGGTATAGGGGTTTTATTCAAACAGACTTCAATATAGGGGGTATTCACTAACAAACTTTCATTTTTCCCAAAATAATATCAAAATCCCAAAATACTATTTTTCCTATACAACCTAAACGAAAAGACTTCCCAACAACATAAATACAGCAATAGAAAGCGTAAGCTAATGTTAATTGAACGGTATAGAGCTTTTATGCAAACAGACTTTAGTATACGGGGTATTCACTAACAAACTTTCATTTTTCCCAAATAAGGTCAAAATCCCCAAAATACTATTTTTCCTATAAAACCTAAACGAAACGATGTCCCAAAAATTTGAATAGAGCAATAGAAAGCTAAAATCAATGTTAATTGAATAGCATAGAGCTTTTATTCAAACAGACTTTAGTATACTGGGTATTCACTAACAAACTTTCATTTTTCCCAAATAAGGTCAAAATCCCCAAAATACTATTTTTCCTATAAAACCTAAACGAAACGATGTCCCAAAAATTTAAATAGAGCAATAGAAAGCTAAAATCAATATTAATTGAATAAAATACTATTTTTCCTATACAACCTAAACGAAAAGACATCCCAACAATATAAATACAGCAATAGAAAGCAGAAGCAAATGTTAATTGAATAGCATAGAGATTTTATTCAAATAGACTTTAGTATACTGGGTATTCACTAACAAACTTTCATTTTTCCCAAATAAGGTCAAAATCCCCAAAATACTATTTTTTCTATAAAACCTAAACGAAACGATGTCCCAAAAATTTGAATAGCGCAATAGAAAGCTAAAATCAATGTTAATTGAATAGCATAGAGCTTTTATTCAAACAGACTTTAGTATACTGGGTATTCACTAACAAACTTTCATTTTTCCCAAAATAATATCAAAATCCCAAAATACTATTTTTCCTATACAACCTAAACGAAAAGACTTCCGAACAACATAAATACAGCAATAGAAAGCGTAAGCTAATGTTAATTGAACGGTATAGAGCTTTTATGCAAACAGACTTTAGTATACGGGGTATTCACTAACAAACTTTCATTTTTCCCAAATAAGGTCAAAATCCCCAAAATACTATTTTTCCTATAAAACCTAAACGAAACGATGTCCCAAAAATTTGAATAGAGCAATAGAAAGCTAAAATCAATGTTAATTGAATAGCATAGAGCTTTTATTCAAACAGACTTTAGTATACTGGGTATTCACTAACAAACTTTCATTTTTCCCAAATAAGGTCAAAATCCCCAAAATACTATTTTTCCTATAAAACCTAAACGAAACGATGTCCCAAAAATTTAAATAGAGCAATAGAAAGCTAAAATCAATATTAATTGAATAAAATACTATTTTTCCTATACAACCTAAACGAAAAGACATCCCAACAATATAAATACAGCAATAGAAAGCAGAAGCAAATGTTAATTGAATAGCATAGAGATTTTATTCAAATAGACTTTAGTATACTGGGTATTCACTAACAAACTTTCATTTTTCCCAAATAAGGTCAAAATCCCCAAAATACTATTTTTTCTATAAAACCTAAACGAAACGATATCCCAAAAATTTGAGTAGCGCAATATAAAGCTAAAATCAATGTTAATTGAATAGCATAGAGCTTTTATTCAAACAGACTTTAGTATACTGGGTATTCACTAACAAACTTTTATTTTTCCTAAAATAAGATCAAAATCCCCAAAATACTATTTTTCCTATAAAACCTAAACGAAACGATTTCCCAAAAAGTTTAATAGAGAAATAGAAAGCCAAAACCAATGACTATTGAATAGCATAGAGCTTTTATTCAAACAGACTTTAGTATACTGGGTATTCACTAACAAACTTTCATTTTTCCCAAATAAGGTCAAAATTCCCAAAATACTATTTTTTCTATAAAACCTAAACGAAACGATGTCCCAAAAATTTGAATAGCGCAATAGAAAGCTAAAATCAATATTAATTGAATAGCATAGAGCTTTTATTCAAATAGACTTCAGTATAGGGGTATTCAGTAACAAACTTTCATTTTTCCCAAAATAAGGCCAAAATCCCCAAAATACTATTTTTCCTATAAAACATAAACGAAACGATGTCCCAAAAATCTGAATAAGGCAATAGAAAGCTAAGATCAATATTAATTGAATAGCATACAGCTTTTGTTCAAACAGACTTTAGTATAGGGGGTATTCAGTAACAAACTTTCATTTTTCCCAAATAAGGTCAAAATCCCCAAAATACTATCTTTCCTATAAAACTAAAATCAATGTTAATTGAATAGCATAGAGATTTTATTCAATCCGACTTTAGTATACTGGGTATTCACTAACAAACTTTCATTTTTCCTAAAATAAGGTCAAAATCCCTAAAATACTATCTTTCCTATAAAACCTAAACGAAACGATGTCCCAAAAATTTGAATACAGCAATAAAAAGCTAAAAGCAATAGCTATTGAATAGCGTAGAGCTTTTATTCAAACAGACTTTAGTATACTAGGTATTCACTAACAAACTTTCATTCTTCCCAAAATAAGGTCAAAATCCCCAAAATACTATTTTTCCTATAAAACCTAAATGAAACGATGGCCCAAAAATTTGAATAGAGCAATAGAAAGCTAAAACCAATAGCTATTGAATAGCATAGAGCTTTTATTCAAACAGACTTTAGTATACTGGGTATTCACTAACAAACTTTCATTTTTCCCAAAATAAGGTCAAAATCCCCAAAAGATTATTTTTCCTATAAAACCTAAATGAAACGATGTCCCAAAAATTTACATGGAGCAATAGAAAGCTAAAACCAATATTAATTGAACAGCATAGAGCTTTTATTCAAACAGACTTTAGTATAGGGGGTATTCAGTAACAAACTTTCGTTTTTCCCAAAATAACTTCAAAATCCCCAAAATACTATTTATCCTATAAAACCACAAACCAAGTGATGTCCCAACAATATAAATACAGCAATAGAAAGCTGAAACAAATGTTAATTGAACAGCTCAGAGCTTTTATTCAAACAGAGTTCAGTGTACTGGGTATTCACTAACAAACTTTCATTTTTCACAAAATAAGGCCAAAATCCCCAAAATACTATCTTTCCTATAAAACCAAACGAAACGATATCCCAAACATTTGAATAGAGCAGTAGAAAGCTAAAACCAGTTTTAATTGAATAGCATAGAGCTATTATTCAAACAGACTTTAGTATAGGGGGTATTTAGTAACAAGCTTTCATTTTTCCGAAAATAAGGTCAAAATCCCCAAAATACTATTTATCCTATAAAACCACAAACCAAGTGATGTCCCAACAATTTTAACACAGCAATGGAAAGCTTAAGCCAATGTTAATTGAACGGTATAGGAGTTTTATTCAAACAGACTTCAATATAGGTGGTATTCACTAACAAACTTTCATTTTTCCCAAAATAAGATCAAAATCCCAAAATACTATTTTTCCTATAAAACCTAAACGAAAAGACTTCATAACAATATAAATACAGCAATAGAAAGCTGAAACAAATGTTAATTGAACAGCATAGAGCTTTTATTCAAACAGACCTTAGTGTACTGGGTATTCACTAACAAACTTTCATTTTTCCCAAATAAGGTCAAAATCCCCAAAATACTATTTTTCCTATAAAACATAATCGAAACGATGTCCCAAAACTTTGAATAGAGCAATTGAAAGCTAAAACCAATAACTATTGAATAGCATAGAGCTTTTATTCAAACAGATTTTAGTATACTGGGTATTCACTAACAAACTTTCATTTTTCCCAAATAAGGTCAAAATCCCCAAAATACTATTTTTCCTATAAAACCTAATCGAAACGATGTCCCAAAACTTTGAATAGAGCAATTGAAAGCTAAAACCAATAACTATTGAAAGGCATAGAGCTTTTATTCAAACAGATTTCAGTATACTGGGTATTCACTAACAAATGTTCATTTTTCCCAAATAAGGTCAAAATACCCAAAATACTATTTTTCCTATAAAACCTAAATGAAACGATGTCCCAAACATTTGAATAGAGCAGTAGAAAGCTAAAACCAGTTTTAATTGAATAGCATAGAGCTATTATTCAAACAGACTTTAGTATAGGGGGTATTTAGTAACAAGCTTTCATTTTTCCGAAAATAAGGTCAAAATCCCCAAAATACTATTTATCCTATAAAACCACAAACCAAGTGATGTCCCAACAATTTTAACACAGCAATGGAAAGCTTAAGCCAATGTTAATTGAACGGTATAGGAGTTTTATTCAAACAGACTTCAATATAGGTGGTATTCACTAACAAACTTTAATTTTTCCCAAAATAAGATCAAAATCCCAAAATACTATTTTTCCTATAAAATCTAAACGAAAAGACTTCCCAACAATATAAATACAGCAATAGAAAGCTTAAGCCAATGTTAATTAAACGGTATAGAGCTTTTATTCAAACAGACTTTAGTATAGGGGGTATTCAGTAACAAACTTTCATTTTTCACAAAATAAGGCCAAAATCCCCAAAATACTATCTTTCCTATAAAACCTAAACGAAACGATATCCCAAACATTTGAATAGAGCAGCAGCAAGCTAAAACCAGTGTTAATTGAATAGCATAGAGCTTTTATTCAAACAGACTTTAGTATAGGGGGTATTTAGTAACAAACTTTCATTTTTCCCAAAATAAGGTCAAAATCCCCAAAATACTATTTATCCTATAAAACCACAAACCAAGTGATGTTCCAACAATTTTAGCACAGCAATGGAAAGCTTAAGCCAATGTTAATTGAACGGTATAGGGGTTTTATTCAAACAGACTTCAATATAGGGGGTATTCACTAACAAACTTTCATTTTTCCCAAAATAATATCAAAATCCCAAAATACTATTTTTCCTATACAACCTAAACGAAAAGACTTCCCAACAACATAAATACAGCAATAGAAAGCGTAAGCTAATGTTAATTGAACGGTATAGAGCTTTTATGCAAACAGACTTTAGTATACGGGGTATTCACTAACAAACTTTCATTTTTCCCAAATAAGGTCAAAATCCCCAAAATACTATTTTTCCTATAAAACCTAAACGAAACGATGTCCCAAAAATTTGAATAGAGCAATAGAAAGCTAAAATCAATGTTAATTGAATAGCATAGAGCTTTTATTCAAACAGACTTTAGTATACTGGGTATTCACTAACAAACTTTCATTTTTCCCAAATAAGGTCAAAATCCCCAAAATACTATTTTTCCTATAAAACCTAAACGAAACGATGTCCCAAAAATTTAAATAGAGCAATAGAAAGCTAAAACCAATATTAATTGAATAAAATACTATTTTTCCTATACAACCTAAACGAAAAGACATCCCAACAATATAAATACAGCAATAGAAAGCAGAAGCAAATGTTAATTGAATAGCATAGAGATTTTATTCAAATAGACTTTAGTATACTGGGTATTCACTAACAAACTTTCATTTTTCCCAAATAAGGTCAAAATCCCCAAAATACTATTTTTTCTATAAAACCTAAACGAAACGATGTCCCAAAAATTTGAATAGCGCAATAGAAAGCTAAAATCAATGTTAATTGAATAGCATAGAGCTTTTATTCAAACAGACTTTAGTATACTGGGTATTCACTAACAAACTTTCATTTTTCCCAAAATAATATCAAAATCCCAAAATACTATTTTTCCTATACAACCTAAACGAAAAGACTTCCCAACAACATAAATACAGCAATAGAAAGCGTAAGCTAATGTTAATTGAACGGTATAGAGCTTTTATGCAAACAGACTTTAGTATACGGGGTATTCACTAACAAACTTTCATTCTTCCCAAATAAGGTCAAAATCCCCAAAATACTATTTTTCCTATAAAACCTAAACGAAACGATGTCCCAAAAATTTGAATAGAGAAATAGAAAGCCAAAACCAATAGCTATTGAATAGCATACAGCTTTTATTCAATCAGACTTTAGTATACTGGGTATTCACTAACAAACTTTCATTTTTCCCAAAATAAGGTCAAAATCCCTAAAATACTATCTTTCCTATAAAACCTAAACGAAACGATGTCCCAAAAATTTGAATACAGCAATAAAAAGCTAAAAGCAATAGCTATTGAATAGCGTAGAGCTTTTATTCAAACAGACTTTAGTATACTAGGTATTCACTAACAAACTTTCATTCTTCCCAAAATAAGGTCAAAATCCCCAAAATACTATTTTTCCTATAAAACCTAAATGAAACGATGGCCCAAAAATTTGAATAGAGCAATAGAAAGCTAAAACCAATAGCTATTGAATAGCATAGAGCTTTTATTCAAACAGACTTTAGTATACTGGGTATTCACTAACAAACTTTCATTTTTCCCAAAATAAGGTCAAAATCCCCAAAAGATTATTTTTCCTATAAAACCTAAATGAAACGATGTCCCAAAAATTTACATGGAGCAATAGAAAGCTAAAACCAATATTAATTGAACAGCATAGAGCTTTTATTCAAACAGACTTTAGTATAGGGGGTATTCAGTAACAAACTTTCGTTTTTCCCAAAATAACTTCAAAATCCCCAAAATACTATTTATCCTATAAAACCACAAACCAAGTGATGTCCCAACAATATAAATACAGCAATAGAAAGCTGAAACAAATGTTAATTGAACAGCTCAGAGCTTTTATTCAAACAGAGTTCAGTGTACTGGGTATTCACTAACAAACTTTCATTTTTCACAAAATAAGGCCAAAATCCCCAAAATACTATCTTTCCTATAAAACCAAACGAAACGATATCCCAAACATTTGAATAGAGCAGTAGAAAGCTAAAACCAGTTTTAATTGAATAGCATAGAGCTATTATTCAAACAGACTTTAGTATAGGGGGTATTTAGTAACAAGCTTTCATTTTTCCGAAAATAAGGTCAAAATCCCCAAAATACTATTTATCCTATAAAACCACAAACCAAGTGATGTCCCAACAATTTTAACACAGCAATGGAAAGCTTAAGCCAATGTTAATTGAACGGTATAGGAGTTTTATTCAAACAGACTTCAATATAGGTGGTATTCACTAACAAACTTTCATTTTCCCAAAATAAGATCCAAATCCCAAAATACTATTTTTCCTATAAAACCTAAACGAAAAGACTTCATAACAATATAAATACAGCAATAGAAAGCTGAAACAAATGTTAATTGAACAGCATAGAGCTTTTATTCAAACAGACCTTAGTGTACTGGGTATTCACTAACAAACTTTCATTTTTCCCAAATAAGGTCAAAATCCCCAAAATACTATTTTTCCTATAAAACATAATCGAAACGATGTCCCAAAACTTTGAATAGAGCAATTGAAAGCTAAAACCAATAACTATTGAATAGCATAGAGCTTTTATTCAAACAGATTTTAGTATACTGGGTATTCACTAACAAACTTTCATTTTTCCCAAATAAGGTCAAAATCCCCAAAATACTATTTTTCCTATAAAACCTAATCGAAACGATGTCCCAAAACTTTGAATAGAGCAATTGAAAGCTAAAACCAATAACTATTGAAAGGCATAGAGCTTTTATTCAAACAGATTTCAGTATACTGGGTATTCACTAACAAACGTTCATTTTTCCCAAATAAGGTCAAAATACCCAAAATACTATTTTTCCTATAAAACCTAAATGAAACGATGTCCGAAACATTTGAATAGAGCAGTAGAAAGCTAAAACCAGTATTAATTGAATAGCATAGAGCTTTTATTCAAACAGACTTTAGTATAGGGGGTATTTAGTAACAAGCTTTCATTTTTCCGAAAATAAGGTCAAAATCCCCAAAATACTATTTATCCTATAAAACCACAAACCAAGTGATGTCCCAACAATTTTAACACAGCAATGGAAAGCTTAAGCCAATGTTAATTGAACGGTATAGGAGTTTTATTCAAACAGACTTCAATATAGGGGGTATTCACTAACAAACTTTAATTTTTCCCAAAATAAGATCAAAATCCCAAAATACTATTTTTCCTATAAAATCTAAACGAAAAGACTTCCCAACAATATAAATACAGCAATAGAAAGCTTAAGCCAATGTTAATTAAACGGTATAGAGCTTTTATTCAAACAGACTTTAGTATACTGGGTATTCACTAACAAACTTTCATTTTTCCCAAATAAGGTCAAAATCCCCAAAATACTATTTTTCCTATAAAACCTAATCGAAACGATATCCCAAAACTTTGAATAGAGCAATTGAAAGCTAACACCAATAACTATTGAATAGCATAGAGCTTTTATTCAAACAGATTTTAGTATACTGGGTATTCACTAACAAACTTTCATTTTTCCCAAATAAGGTCAAAATCCCCAAAATACTATCCTTCCTATAAAACCTAAACGAAACGATGTCCCAAAAATTTGAATAGAGCAATAGAAAGCTTAAACCAATAGCTATTGAATAGCATAGAGCTTTTATTCAAACAGACTTTAGTATACTGGGTATTCACTAACAAACTTTAATTTTTCGCAAAATAAGGTCAAAATCCCCAAAATTTTATTTTTCCTATAAAACCTAAATGAAACGATGTCCCAAACATTTGAATAGAGCAGTAGAAAGCTAAAACCAGTATTAATTGAATAGCATAGAGCTTTTATTCAAACAGACTTTAGTATAGGGGGTGTTCAGTAACAAACTTTCATTTTTCACAAAATAAGGCCAAAATCCCCAAAATACTATCTTTCCTATAAAACCTAAACGAAACGATACCCCAAACATTTGAATAGAGCAGTAGCAAGCTAAAACCAGTATTAATTGAATAGCATAGAGCTTTTATTCAAACAGACTTTAGTATAGGGGGTATTTAGTAACAAACTTTCATTTTTCCCAAAATAAGGTCAAAATCCTCAAAATACTATTTATCCTATAAAACCACAAACCAAATGATGTTCCAACAATTTTAGCACAGCAATGGAAAGCGTAAGCTAATGTTAATTGAACGGTATAGAGCTTTTATGCAAACAGACTTTAGTATACGGGGTATTCACTAACAAACTTACATTTTTCCCAAATAAGGTCAAAATCCCCAAAATACTATTTTTCCTATAAAACCTAAACGAAACGATGTCCCAAAAATTTGAATAGAGCAATAGAAAGCTAAAATCAATGTTAATTGAATAGCATAGAGCTTTTATTCAAACAGACTTTAGTATACTGGGTATTCACTAACAAACTTTCATTTTTCCCAAATAAGGTCAAAATCCCCAAAATACTATTTTTCCTATAAAACCTAAACGAAACGATGTTCCAAAAATTTAAATAGAGCAATAGAAAGCTAAAATCAATATTAATTGAATAAAATACTATTTTTCCTATACAACCTAAACGAAAAGACATCCCAACAATATAAATACAGCAATAGAAAGCAGAAGCAAATGTTAATTGAATAGCATAGAGATTTTATTCAAATAGACTTTAGTATACTGAGTATTCACTAACAAACTTTCATTTTTCCCAAATAAGGTCAAAATCCCCAAAATACTATTTTTTCTATAAAACCTAAACGAAACGATGTCCCAAAAATTTGAATAGAGCAATAGAAAGCTAAAATCAATGTTAATTGAATAGCATAGAGCTTTTATTCAAACAGACTTTAGTATACTGGGTATTCACTAACAAACTTTCATTTTTCCCAAATAAGGTCAAAATCCCCAAAATACTATTTTTTCTATAAAACCTAAACGAAACGATGTCCCAAAAATTTGAATAGTGCAATAGAAAGCTAAAATCAATGTTAATTGAATAGCATAGAGCTTTTATTCAAACAGAATTTAGTATACTGGGTATTCACTAACAAACTTTTATTTTTCCCAAAATAAGGTCAAAATCCCCAAAATACTATTTTTCCTATAAAACCTAAACGAAACGATTTCCCAAAAAGTTTAATAGAGAAATAGAAAGCCAAAACCAATGACTATTGAATAGCATAGAGCTTTTATTCAAACAGACTTTAGTATACTGGGTATTCACTAACAAACTTTCATTCTTCCCAAAATAAGGTCAAAATCCCCAAAATACTATTTTTCCTATAAAACCTAAATAAAACGATGGCCCAAAAATTTGAATAGAGCAATAGCAAGCTAAAACCAATATTACTTGAATATCATAGAGCTTTTATTCAAACAGACTTTAGTATAGGGGGTATTCAGTAACAAAGTTTCATTTCTCCCAAAATAAGGTCAAAATCCCCAAATTACTATTTTTCGTATAAAACCTAAACGAAACGATGTCCCAAAAATTTGAATAGAGCAATAGAAAGCTAAAATCAATGTTAATTGAATAGCATAGAGGTTTTATTCAAACAGACTTTATTATAGGGGGTATTCAGTAACAAACTTTCATTTTTCACAAAAAATCCCCAAAATACTATCTTTCCTATAAAACCTAAACGAAACGATATCCCAAACATTTGAATAGAGCAATAGCAAGCTAAAACCAGTATTAATTGAATAGCATAGAGCTTTTATTCAAACAGACTTTAGTATAGGGGGTATTTAGTAACAAACTTTCATTTTTCCCAAAATAAGGTCAAAATCCCCAAAATACTATTTATCCTATAAAACCACAAACCAAGTGATGTCCCAACAATTTTAACACAGCAATGGAAAGCTTAAGCCAATGTTAATTGAACGGTATAGGGGTTTTATTCAAACAGACTTCAATATAGGGAGTATTTACTAGCAAACTTTAATTTTTCCCAAAATAAGATCAAAATCCCAAAATACTATTTTTCCTATAAAACCTAAACGAAACGATTTCCCAAAAATTTTAATAGAGCAATAGAAAGCCAAGACCAGTAACTATTGAATAGCATAGAGCTTTTGTTCTAACAGACTTTAGTATACTGGGTATTCACTAACAAACTTTCATTTTTCCCAAAATAAGGTCAAAATCCCCAAATTACTATTTTTCCTATAAAACCTAAACGAAACGATGTCCCAAAAATTTGAATAGAGCAATAGAAAGCTAAAATCAATGTTAATTGAACGGTATAGAGCTTTTATGCAAACAGACTTTAGTATACTGGGTATTCACTAATAAACTTTCATTTTTCCCAAATAAGGTCAAAATCCCCAAAATACTATCTTTCCTATAAAACCTAAACGAAACGATGTCCGAAAAATTTAAATAGAGCAATAGAAAGCTAAAACCAAAAGCTATTGAATAGCATAGAGCGTTTATTCAAACAGACTTTAGTATACTGGGTATTCACTAACAAACTTTCATTTTTCCCAAATAAGGTCAAAATCCCCAAAATACTATCTTTCCTATAAAACCTAAACAAAACGATGTTCCAAAAATTTGAATAAAGCAATAGAAAGCTAAAACCAATAGCTATTGAATAGCATAGAGCTTTTATTCAAACAGACTTTAGTATACTGGGTATTCACTAACAAACTTTCATTTTTCCCAAATAAGGTCAAAATCCCCAAAATACTATTTTTGCTATAAAACCTAAACGAAACGATGTCCCAAAAATTTAAATAGAGCAATAGAAAGCTAAAATCAATATTAATTGAATAAAATACTATTTTTCCTATACAACCTAAACGAAAAGACATCCCAACAATATAAATACAGCAATAGAAAGCAGAAGCAAATGTTAATTGAATAGCATAGAGATTTTATTCAAATAGACTTTAGTATACTGAGTATTCACTAACAAACTTTCATTTTTCCCAAATAAGGTCAAAATCCCCAAAATACTATTTTTTCTATAAAACCTAAACGAAACGATGTCCCAAAAATTTGAATAGAGCAATAGAAAGCTAAAATCAATGTTAATTGAATAGCATAGAGCTTTTATTCAAACAGACTTTAGTATACTGGGTATTCACTAACAAACTTTCATTTTTCCCAAATAAGGTCAAAATCCCCAAAATACTATTTTTTCTATAAAACCTAAACGAAACGATGTCCCAAAAATTTGAATAGTGCAATAGAAAGCTAAAATCAATGTTAATTGAATAGCATAGAGCTTTTATTCAAACAGACTTTAGTATACTGCGTATTCACTAACAAACTTTTATTTTTCCCAAAATAAGGTCAAAATCCCCAAAATACTATTTTTCCTATAAAACCTAAACGAAACGATTTCCCAAAAAGTTTAATAGAGAAATAGAAAGCCAAAACCAATGACTATTGAATAGCATAGAGCTTTTATTCTAACAGACTTTAGTATACTGGGTATTCACTAACAAACTTTCATTCTTCCCAAAATAAGGTCAAAATCCCCAAAATACTATTTTTCCTATAAAACCTAAATAAAACGATGGCCCAAAAATTTGAATAGAGCAATAGCAAGCTAAAACCAATATTACTTGAATATCATAGAGCTTTTATTCAAACAGACTTTAGTATAGGGGGTATTCAGTAACAAACTTTCATTTCTCCCAAAATAAGGTCAAAATCCCCAAATTACTATTTTTCGTATAAAACCTAAACGAAACGATGTCCCAAAAATTTGAATAGAGCAATAGAAAGCTAAAATCAATGTTAATTGAATAGCATAGAGGTTTTATTCAAACAGACTTTATTATAGGGGGTATTCAGTAACAAACTTTCATTTTTCACAAAATAAGGCCAAAATCCCCAAAATACTATCTTTCCTATAAAACCTAAACGAAACGATATCCCAATCATTTGAATAGAGCAATAGCAAGCTAAAACCAGTATTAATTGAATAGCATAGAGCTTTTATTCAAACAGACTTTAGTATAGGGGGTATTTAGTAACAAACTTTCATTTTTCCCAAAATAAGGTCAAAATCCCCAAAATACTATTTATCCTATAAAACCACAAACCAAGTGATGTCCCAACAATTTTAACACAGCAATGGAAAGCTTAAGCCAATGTTAATTGAACGGTATAGGGGTTTTATTCAAACAGACTTCAATATAGGGAGTATTTACTAGCAAACTTTAATTTTTCCCAAAATAAGATCAAAATCCCAAAATACTATTTTTCCTATAAAACCTAAACGAAACGATTTCCCAAAAATTTTAATAGAGCAATAGAAAGCCAAGACCAGTAACTATTGAATAGCATAGAGCTTTGGTTCAAACAGACTTTAGTATACTGGGTATTCACTAACAAACTTTCATTTTTCCCAAAATAAGGTCAAAATCCCCAAATTACTATTTTTCCTATAAAACCTAAACGAAACGATGTCCCAAAAATTTGAATAGAGCAATAGAAAGCTAAAATCAATGTTAATTGAACGGTATAGAGCTTTTATGCAAACAGACTTTAGTATACTGGGTATTCACTAATAAACTTTCATTTTTCCCAAATAAGGTCAAAATCCCCAAAATACTATCTTTCCTATAAAACCTAAACGAAACGATGTCCGAAAAATTTAAATAGAGCAATAGAAAGCTAAAACCAATAGCTATTGAATAGCATAGAGCGTTTATTCAAACAGACTTTAGTATACTGGGTATTCACTAACAAACTTTCATTTTTCCCAAATAAGGTCAAAATCCCCAAAATACTATCTTTCCTATAAAACCTAAACAAAACGATGTTCCAAAAATTTGAATAAAGCAATAGAAAGCTAAAACCAATAGCTATTGAATAGCATAGAGCTTTTATTCAAACAGACTTTAGTATACTGGGTATTCACTAACAAACTTTCATTTTTCCCAAATAAGGTCAAAATCCCCAAAATACTATCTTTCCTATAAAACCTAAACGAAACGATGCCCCAAAAATTTGAATAGAGCAATAGAAAGCTAAAACCAATAGCTATTGAATAGCATAGAGCTTTTATTCAAACAGCCTTTAGTATACTGGGTATTCACTAACAAACATTCATTTTTCCCAAAATAAGGTCAAAATCCCCAAAATTTTATTTTTCCTATAAAACCTAAATGAAACGATGTCCCAAAAATTTGAATTGAGCAATAGAAAGCTAAAATCAATATTAATTGAATAGCATAGAGCTTTTATTGAAACAGACTTTAGTATAGGGGGTATTCAGTAACAAACTTTCATTTTTCACAAAATAAGGCCAAAATCCCCAAAATACTATCTTTCCTATAAAACCTAAACGAAACGATATCCCAAACATTTGAATAGAGCAGCAGCAAGCTAAAACCATTATTAATTGAATAGCATAGAGCTTTTATTCAAACAGACTTTAGTATAGGGGGTATTTAGTAACAAACTTTCATTTTTCCCAAAATAAGGTCAAAATCCCCAAAATACTATTTATCCTATAAAACCACAAACCAAGTGATGTTCCAACAATTTTAGCACAGCAATGGAAAGCTTAAGCCAATGTTAATTGAACGGTATAGGGGTTTTATTCAAACAGACTTCAATATAGGGGGTATTCACTAACAAACTTTCATTTTTCCCAAAATAATATCAAAATGCCAAAATACTATTTTCCCTATACAACCTAAACGAAAAGACTTCCCAACAATATAAATACAGCAATAGAAAGCGTAAGCTAATGTTAATTGAACGGTATAGAGCTTTTATGCAAACAGACTTTAGTATACTGGGTATTCACTAACAAACTTTCATTTTTCCCAAATAAGGTCAAAATCCCCAAAATACCATTTTTCCTATAAAACCTAAACGAAACGATGTCCCAAAAATTTGAATAGAGCAATTGAAAGCTAAAACCAATAACTATTGAATAGCATAGAGCTTTTATTCAAACAGTATACTTGGTATTCACTAACAAACTTTCATTTTTCCCAAAATAAGGTCAAAATCCCCAAAATACTATCTTTCCTATAAAACCTAAACGAAACGATGTCCCAAAAATTTGAATAGAGCAATAGAAAGCCTAAACCAATAGCTATTGAATAGCATAGAGCTTTTATTCAAACAGACTTTAGTATAGGGGGTATTCAGTAACAAACTTTCATTTTTCCCAAAATAAAATCAAAATCCCAAAATACTATTTTTCCTATACAACCTAAACGAAAAGACTTCCCAACAATATAAATACAGCAATAGAAAGCAGAAGCAAATGTTAATTGAATAGCATAGAGATTTTATTCAAATAGACTTTAGTATACTGGGTATTCACTAACAAACTTCCATTTTTCCCAAATAAGGTCAAAATCCCCAAAATACTATTTTTCCTATAAAACCTAAACGAAACGATGTTCCAAAAATTTGAATAGAGCAATAGAAAGCTAAAATCAATCTTAATTGAATAGCATAGAGCTTTTATTCAAACAGACTTTAGTATACTGGGTATTCACTAACAAACTTTCATTTTTCCCAAAATAAGGTCAAAATCCCCAAAATACTATTTTTCCTATAAAACCTAAACGATTTCCCAAAAATTTTAATAGAGAAATAGAAAGCCAAAACCAATGACTATTGAATAGCATAGAGCTTTTATTCAAACAGACTTTAGTGTACTGGGTATTCACTAACAAACTTTCATTCTTCCCAAAATAAGGTCAAAATCCCCAAAATACTATTTTTCCTATAAAACCTAAATAAAACGATGGCCCAAAAATTTGAATAGAGCAATAGCAAGCTAAAACCAATATTACTTGAATATCATAGAGCTTTTATTCAAACAGACTTTAGTATAGGGGGTATTCAGTAACAAACTTTCATTTTTCCCAAAATAAGGTCAAAATCCCCAAAATACTATTTATCCTATAAAACCACAAACCAAGTGATGTCCCAACAATATTAACACAGCAATGGAAAGCTTAAGCCAATGTTAATTGAACGGTATAGGGGTTTTATTCAAACAGACTTCAATATAGGGAGTATTCACTAACAAACTTTCATTTTTCCCAAAATAAGATCAAAATCCCAAAATACTATTTTTCCTATAAAACCTAAACGAAACAATTTCCCAAAAATTTTAATAGAGCAATAGAAAGCCAAGACCAGTAACTATTGAATAGCATAGAGCTTTTGTTCAAACAGACTTTAGTGTACTGAGTATTCACTAACAAACTTTCATTTTTCCCAAAATAAGGTCAAAATCCCCAAATTACTGTTTTTCCTATAAAACCTAAACGAAACGATGTCCCAAAAATTTGAATAGAGCAATAGAAAGCTAAAATCAATGTTAATTGAACGGTATAGAGCTTTTATGCAAACAGACTTTAGTATACTAGGTATTCACTAATAAACTTTCATTTTTCCCAAATAAGGTCAAAATCCCCAAAATACTATCTTTCCTATAAAACCTAAACGAAACGATGTCCCAAAAATTTGAATAGAGCAATAGAAAGCTAAAACCAATAGCTATTGAATAGCATAGAGCTTTTATTCAAACAGACTTTAGTATACTGGGTATTCACTAACAAACTTTCATTTTTCCCAAATAAAGTCAAAATCCCCAAAATACTATCTTTCCTATAAAACCTAAACGAAACGATGTCCCAAAAATTTGAATAGAGCAATAGAAAGCTAAAACCAATAGCTATTGAATAGCATAGAGCTTTTATTCAAACAGACTTTAGTATACTGGGTATTCACTAACAAACTTTCATTTTTCCCAAAATAAAACCAAAATCCCAAAATACTATTTTTCCTATACACCCTAAATGAAAAGACTTCCCAACAATATAAATACAGCAATAGAAAACTTAAGCCAATGCTAATTGAACGGTACAGAGCTTTTATTCAAACAGACTTTAGTATACTGGGTATTCACTAACAAACTTTCATTTGTCCCAAAATAAGGTCAAAATCCCCAAAATTTTATTTTTCCTATAAAACCTAAATGAAACAATATCCCAAAAATTTGATTGGAGCAATAGAAAGCTAGAACCAATAGCTATCGAATAGCATAGAGCGTTTATTCAAACAGACTTTAGTATACTGGGTATTCACTAACAAACTTTCATTTTTCCCAAAATAAAACCAAAATCCCAAAATACTATTTTTCCTATACACCCTAAATGAAAAGACTTCCCAACAATATAAATACAGCAATGGAAAACTTAAGCCAATGCTAATTGAACGGTACAGAGCTTTTATGCAAACAGACTTTAGTATACTGGGTATTCACTAATAAACTTTCATTTTTCCCAAATAAGGTCAAAATCCCCAAAATGCTATCTTTCCTATAAAACCTAAACGAAACGATGTCCCAAAAATTTGAATAGAGCAATAGAAAGCTAAAACCAATAGCTATTGAATAGCATAGAGCGTTTATTCAAACAGACTTTAGTATACTGGGTATTCACTAACAAACTTTCATTTTTCCCAAATAAGGTCAAAATCCCCAAAATACTATCTTTCCTATAAAACCTAAACGAAACGATGTCCCCAAAAATTTGAATAGAGCAATAGAAAGCTAAAACCAATAGCTATTGAATAGCATAGAGCTTTTATTCAAACAGACTTTAGGATACTGGGTATTCACTAACAAACTTTCATTTTTCCCAAATAAGGTCAAAATCCCCAAAATACTATCTTTCCTATAAAACCTAAACGAAACGATGTCCCAAAAATTTGAATAGAGCAATAGAAAGCTAAAACCAATAGCTATTGAATAGCATAGAGCTTTTATTCAAACAGCCTTTAGTATACTGGGTATTCAATAACAAACTTTCATTTTTCCCAAAATAAGGTCAAAATCCATAAAATTTTATTTTTCCTATAAAACCTAAATGAAACGATGTCCCAAAAATTTGCATGGAGCAATAGAAAGCTAAAATCAATATTAATTGAATAGCATAGAGCTTTTATTCAAGCAGACTTTAGTATAGGGGATATTCAGTAATAAACTTTCATTTTTCACAAAATAAGGTCAAAATCCCCAAAATTCTATCTTTCCTATAAAACCTAAACGAAACGATATCTCAAACATTTGAATAGAGCAATAGAAAGCTAAAACCAATAGCTATTGAATAGCATAGAGGTTTTATTCAAACAGCCTTTAGTATACTGGGTATTTACTAACAAACTTTCATTTTTCCCAAAATAAGTTCAAAATCCCCAAAATTTTATTTTTCCTATAAAACCTAAATGAAACAATGTCCCAAAAATTTGATTGGAGAAATAGAAAGCTAGAACCAATAGCTATTGAATAGCATAGAGCGTTTATTCAAACAGACTTTAGTATACTGGGTATTCACTAACAAACTTTCATTTTTCCCAAAATAAAACCAAAATCCCAAAATACTATTTTTCCTATACACCCTAAATGAAAAGACTTCCCAACAATATAAATACAGCAATAGAAAACTTAAGCCAATGTTAATTGAACGGTACAGAGCTTTTATGCAAACAGACTTTAGTATACTGGGTATTCACTAATAAACTTTCATTTTTCCCAAATAAGGTCAAAATCCCCAAAATACTATCTTTCCTATAAAACCTAAACGAAACGATGTCCCAAAAATTTGAATAGAGCAATAGAAAGCTAAAACCAATAGCTATTGAATAGCATAGAGCGTTTATTCAAACAGAATTTAGTATACTGGGTATTCACTAACAAACTTTCATTTTTCCCAAATAAGGTCAAAATCCCCAAAATACTATCTTTCCTATAAAACCTAAACGAAACGATGTCCCAAAAATTTGAATAGAGCAATAGAAAGCTAAAACCAATAGCTATTGAATAGCGTAGAGCTTTTATTCAAACAGACTTTAGTCTGTCCCAATAAGGTCAAAATCCCCAAAATTTTATTTTTCCTATAAAACCTAAATGAAACGATGTCCCAAAAATTTGAATGGAGCAGTAGAAAGCTAAAACCAGTATTAATTGAATAGCATAGAGCTTCTATTCAAACAGACTTTAGTATAGGGGGTATTTAGTAACAAGCTTTCATTTTTCCGAAAATAAGGTCAAAACCCCCAAAATACTATTTATCCTATAAAACCACAAACCAACTGATGTCCCAACAATATTAACACAGCAATGGAAAGCTTAAGCCAATGTTAATTGAACGGTATAGGAGTTTTATTCAAACAGACTTCAATATAGGGGGTATTCACTAACAAACTTTCATTTTTCCCAAAATAAGATCAAAATCCCAAAATACTATTTTTCCTATAAAACCTAAACGAAAAGACTTCCCAACAATATAAATACAGCAATAGAAAGCTGAAACAAATGTTAATTGAACAGCATAGAGATTTTATTCAAACAGACTTTAGTGTACTGGGTATTCACTAACAAACTTTCATTTGTCCCAAAATAAGGTCAAAATCCCCAAAATTTTATTTTTCCTATAAAACCTAAATGAAACGATGTCCCAAAAATTTGAATGGAGCAATAGAAAGCTAAAACCAATATTAATTGAAAGCATAGAGCTTTTATTCAAACAGACTTTAGTATAGGGGGTATTCAGTAACGAACTTTCATTTTTCCCAAAATAAGGTAAAAATCCCCAAATATTATTTATCCTATAAAACCACAAACCAAGTGATGTCCCAACAATATAAATACAGCCATAGAAAGCCGAAACAAATGTTAATTGAACAGCATAGAGCTTTTATTCAAACAGACTTTAGTGTACTGGGTATTCACTAACAAACTTTCATTTGTCCCAAAATAAGGTCAAAATCCCCAAAATACTATTTATCCTATAAAAGCACAAACCAAGTGATGTCCCAACAATTTTAACACAGCAATGGAAAGCTTAAGCCAATGTTAATTGAACGGTATAGGAGTTTTATTCAAACAGACTTCAATATAGGGGGTATTCACTAACAAACTTAAATTTTTCCCAAAATAAGATCAAAATCCCAAAATACTATTTTTCCTATAAAACCTAAACGAAAAGACTTCCCAACAATATAAATACAGCAATAGAAAGCTGAAACAAATGTTAATTGAACAGCATAGAGATTTTATTCAAACAGACTTTAGTATACTGGGTATTCACTAACAAACTTTCATTTTTCCCAAATAAGGTCAAAATCCCCAAAATACTATCTTTCCTATAAAACCTAAGCGAAACGATGTCCCAAAAATTTGAATAGAGCAATAGAAAGCTAAAACCAATAGCTATTGAATAGCATAGAGCTTTTATTCAAATAGACTTTAGGATACTGGGTATTCACTAACAAACTTTCATTTTTCCCAAATAAGGTCAAAATCCCCAAAATACTATCTTTCCTATAAAACCTAAACGAAACGATGTCCCAAAAATTTGAATAGAGCAATAGAAAGCTAAAACCAATAGCTATTGAATAGCATAGAGCTTTTATTCAA
Organism: Phania funesta; assembly: GCA_963932375.1. Lineage (NCBI taxonomy): Eukaryota > Metazoa > Arthropoda > Insecta > Diptera > Tachinidae > Phania > Phania funesta. The sequence continues at coordinate 56,852,748 of OZ010653.1, read as the reverse complement.
ACAGCCTTTAGTATACTGGGTATTCAATAACAAACTTTCATTTTTCCCAAAATAAGGTCAAAATCCCCAACATTTTATTTTTCCTATAAAACCTAAATGAAACGATGTCCCAAAAATTTGCATGGAGCAATAGAAAGCTAAAATCAATATTAATTGAATAGCATAGAGCTTTTATTCAAACAGACTTTAGTATAGGGGGTATTCAGTAACAAACTTTCATTTTTCACAAAATAAGGTCAAAATCCCCAAAATGCTATCTTTCCTATAAAACCTAAACGAAACGATGTCCCAAAAATTTGAATAGAGCAATAGAAAGCTAAAACCAATAGCTATTGAATAGCATAGAGCGTTTATTCAAACAGACTTTAGTATACTGGGTATTCACTAACAAACTTTCATTTTTCCCAAATAAGGTCAAAATCCCCAAAATACTATCTTTCCTATAAAACCTAAACGAAACGATGTCCCCAAAAATTTGAATAGAGCAATAGAAAGCTAAAACCAATAGCTATTGAATAGCATAGAGCTTTTATTCAAACAGACTTTAGGATACTGGGTATTCACTAACAAACTTTCATTTTTCCCAAATAAGGTCAAAATCCCGAAAATACTATCTTTCCTATAAAACCTAAACGAAACGATGTCCCAAAAATTTGAATAGAGCAATAGAAAGCTAAAACCAATAGCTATTGAATAGCATAGAGCTTTTATTCAAACAGCCTTTAGTATACTGGGTATTCAATAACAAACTTTCATTTTTCCCAAAATAAGGTCAAAATCCATAAAATTTTATTTTTCCTATAAAACCTAAATGAAACGATGTCCCAAAAATTTGCATGGAGCAATAGAAAGCTAAAATCAATATTAATTGAATAGCATAGAGCTTTTATTCAAGCAGACTTTAGTATAGGGGATATTCAGTAATAAACTTTCATTTTTCACAAAATAAGGTCAAAATCCCCAAAATTCTATCTTTCCTATAAAACCTAAACGAAACGATATCTCAAACATTTGAATAGAGCAATAGAAAGCTAAAACCAATAGCTATTGAATAGCATAGAGGTTTTATTCAAACAGCCTTTAGTATACTGGGTATTCACTAACAAACTTTCATTTTTCCCAAAATAAGGTCAAAATCCCCAAAATTTTATTTTTCCTATAAAACCTAAATGAAACAATGTCCCAAAAATTTGATTGGAGAAATAGAAAGCTAGAACCAATAGCTATTGAATAGCATAGAGCGTTTATTCAAACAGACTTTAGTATACTGGGTATTCACTAACAAACTTTCATTTTTCCCAAAATAAAACCAAAATCCCAAAATACTATTTTTCCTATACACCCTAAATGAAAAGACTTCCCAACAATATAAATACAGCAATAGAAAACTTAAGCCAATGTTAATTGAACGGTACAGAGCTTTTATGCAAACAGACTTTAGTATACTGGGTATTCACTAATAAACTTTCATTTTTCCCAAATAAGGTCAAAATCCCCAAAATACTATCTTTCCTATAAAACCTAAACGAAACGATGTCCCAAAAATTTGAATAGAGCAATAGAAAGCTAAAACCAATAGCTATTGAATAGCATAGAGCGTTTATTCAAACAGAATTTAGTATACTGGGTATTCACTAACAAACTTTCATTTTTCCCAAATAAGGTCAAAATCCCCAAAATACTATCTTTCCTATAAAACCTAAACGAAACGATGTCCCAAAAATTTGAATAGAGCAATAGAAAGCTAAAACCAATAGCTATTGAATAGCGTAGAGCTTTTATTCAAACAGACTTTAGTCTGTCCCAATAAGGTCAAAATCCCCAAAATTTTATTTTTCCTATAAAACCTAAATGAAACGATGTCCCAAAAATTTGAATGGAGCAGTAGAAAGCTAAAACCAGTATTAATTGAATAGCATAGAGCTTCTATTCAAACAGACTTTAGTATAGGGGGTATTTAGTAACAAGCTTTCATTTTTCCGAAAATAAGGTCAAAACCCCCAAAATACTATTTATCCTATAAAACCACAAACCAACTGATGTCCCAACAATATTAACACAGCAATGGAAAGCTTAAGCCAATGTTAATTGAACGGTATAGGAGTTTTATTCAAACAGACTTCAATATAGGGGGTATTCACTAACAAACTTTCATTTTTCCCAAAATAAGATCAAAATCCCAAAATACTATTTTTCCTATAAAACCTAAACGAAAAGACTTCCCAACAATATAAATACAGCAATAGAAAGCTGAAACAAATGTTAATTGAACAGCATAGAGATTTTATTCAAACAGACTTTAGTGTACTGGGTATTCACTAACAAACTTTCATTTGTCCCAAAATAAGGTCAAAATCCCCAAAATTTTATTTTTCCTATAAAACCTAAATGAAACGATGTCCCAAAAATTTGAATGGAGCACTAGAAAGCTAAAACCAATATTAATTGAAAGCATAGAGCTTTTATTCAAACAGACTTTAGTATAGGGGGTATTCAGTAACGAACTTTCATTTTTCCCAAAATAAGGTAAAAATCCCCAAATATTATTTATCCTATAAAACCACAAACCAAGTGATGTCCCAACAATATAAATACAGCCATAGAAAGCCGAAACAAATGTTAATTGAACAGCATAGAGCTTTTATTCAAACAGACTTTAGTGTACTGGGTATTCACTAACAAACTTTCATTTGTCCCAAAATAAGGTCAAAATCCCCAAAATACTATTTATCCTATAAAAGCACAAACCAAGTGATGTCCCAACAATTTTAACACAGCAATGGAAAGCTTAAGCCAATGTTAATTGAACGGTATAGGAGTTTTATTCAAACAGACTTCAATATAGGGGGTATTCACTAACAAACTTAAATTTTTCCCAAAATAAGATCAAAATCCCAAAATACTATTTTTCCAATAAAACCTAAACGAAAAGACTTCCCAACAATATAAATACAGCAATAGAAAGCTGAAACAAATGTTAATTGAACAGCATAGAGATTTTATTCAAACAGACTTTAGTATACTGGGTATTCACTAACAAACTTTCATTTTTCCCAAATAAGGTCAAAATCCCCAAAATACTATCTTTCCTATAAAACCTAAGCGAAACGATGTCCCAAAAATTTGAATAGAGCAATAGAAAGCTAAAACCAATAGCTATTGAATAGCATAGAGCTTTTATTCAAACAGACTTTAGGATACTGGGTATTCACTAACAAACTTTCATTTTTCCCAAATAAGGTCAAAATCCCCAAAATACTATCTTTCCTATAAAACCTAAACGAAACGATGTCCCAAAAATTTGAATAGAGCAATAGAAAGCTAAAACCAATAGCTATTGAATAGCATAGAGCTTTTATTCAAACAGCCTTTAGTATACTGGGTATTCAATAACAAACTTTCATTTTTCCCAAAATAAGGTCAAAATCCCCAACATTTTATTTTTCCTATAAAACCTAAATGAAACGATGTCCCAAAAATTTGCATGGAGCAATAGAAAGCTAAAATCAATATTAATTGAATAGCATAGAGCTTTTATTCAAACAGACTTTAGTATAGGGGGTATTCAGTAACAAACTTTCATTTTTCACAAAATAAGGTCAAAATCCCCAAAATGCTATCTTTCATATAAAACCTAAACGAAACGATGTCCCAAAAATTTGAATAGAGCAATAGAAAGCTAAAACCAATAGCTATTGAATAGCATAGAGCGTTTATTCAAACAGACTTTAGTATACTGGGTATTCACTAACAAACTTTCATTTTTCCCAAATAAGGTCAAAATCCCCAAAATACTATCTTTCCTATAAAACCTAAACGAAACGATGTCCCCAAAAATTTGAATAGAGCAATAGAAAGCTAAAACCAATAGCTATTGAATAGCATAGAGCTTTTATTCAAACAGACTTTAGGATACTGGGTATTCACTAACAAACTTTCATTTTTCCCAAATAAGGTCAAAATCCCCAAAATACTATCTTTCCTATAAAACCTAAACGAAACGATGTCCCAAAAATTTGAATAGAGCAATAGAAAGCTAAAACCAATAGCTATTGAATAGCATAGAGCTTTTATTCAAACAGCCTTTAGTATACTGGGTATTCAATAACAAACTTTCATTTTTCCCAAAATAAGGTCAAAATCCATAAAATTTTATTTTTCCTATAAAACCTAAATGAAACGATGTCCCAAAAATTTGCATGGAGCAATAGAAAGCTAAAATCAATATTAATTGAATAGCATAGAGCTTTTATTCAAGCAGACTTTAGTATAGGGGATATTCAGTAATAAACTTTCATTTTTCACAAAATAAGGTCAAAATCCCCAAAATTCTATCTTTCCTATAAAACCTAAACGAAACGATATCTCAAACATTTGAATAGAGCAATAGAAAGCTAGAACCAATAGCTATTGAATAGCATAGAGCGTTTATTCAAACAGACTTTAGTATACTGGGTATTCACTAACAAACTTTCATTTTTCCCAAAATAAAACCAAAATCCCAAAATACTATTTTTCCTATACACCCTAAATGAAAAGACTTCCCAACAATATAAATACAGCAATAGAAAACTTAAGCCAATGTTAATTGAACGGTACAGAGCTTTTATGCAAACAGACTTTAGTATACTGGGTATTCACTAATAAACTTTCATTTTTCCCAAATAAGGTCAAAATCCCCAAAATACTATCTTTCCTATAAAACCTAAACGAAACGATGTCCCAAAAATTTGAATAGAGCAATAGAAAGCTAAAACCAATAGCTATTGAATAGCATAGAGCGTTTATTCAAACAGAATTTAGTATACTGGGTATTCACTAACAAACTTTCATTTTTCCCAAATAAGGTCAAAATCCCCAAAATACTATCTTTCCTATAAAACCTAAACGAAACGATGTCCCAAAAATTTGAATAGAGCAATAGAAAGCTAAAACCAATAGCTATTGAATAGCGTAGAGCTTTTATTCAAACAGACTTTAGTCTGTCCCAATAAGGTCAAAATCCCCAAAATTTTATTTTTCCTATAAAACCTAAATGAAACGATGTCCCAAAAATTTGAATGGAGCAGTAGAAAGCTAAAACCAGTATTAATTGAATAGCATAGAGCGTTTATTCAAACAGACTTTAGTATACTGGGTATTCACTAACAAACTTTCATTTTTCCCAAAATAAAACCAAAATCCCAAAATACTATTTTTCCTATACACCCTAAATGAAAAGACTTCCCAACAATATAAATACAGCAATAGAAAACTTAAGCCAATGTTAATTGAACGGTACAGAGCTTTTATGCAAACAGACTTTAGTATACTGGGTATTCACTAATAAACTTTCATTTTTCCCAAAATAAGGTCAAAATCCCCAACATTTTATTTTTCCTATAAAACCTAAATGAAACGATGTCCCAAAAATTTGAATGGAGCAATAGAAAACCAATATTAATTGAAAGCATAGAGCTTTTATTCAAACAGACTTTAGTATAGGGGGTATTCAGTAACGAACTTTCATTTTTCCCAAAATAAGGTAAAAATCCCCAAAATATTATTTATCCTATAAAACCACAAACCAAGTGATGTCCCAACAATATAAATACAGCCATAGAAAGCCGAAACAAATGTTAATTGAACAGCATAGAGCTTTTATTCAAACAGACTTTAGTGTACTGGGTATTCACTAACAAACTTTCATTTGTCCCAAAATAAGGTCAAAATCCCCAAAATACTATTTATCCTATAAAAGCACAAACCAAGTGATGTCCCAACAATTTTAACACAGCAATGGAAAGCTTAAGCCAATGTTAATTGAACGGTATAGGAGTTTTATGCAAACAGACTTCAATATAGGGGGTATTCACTAACAAACTTTAATTTTTCCCAAAATAAGATCAAAATCCCAAAATACTATTTTTCCTATAAAACCTAAAGACTTCCCAACAATATAAATACAGCAATAGAAAGCTGAAACAAATGTTAATTGAACAGCATAGAGATTTTTTTCAAACAGACTTTAGTGTACTGGGTATTCACTAACAAACTTTCATTTGTCCCAAAATAAGGTCAAAATCCCCAAAATTTTATTTTTCCTATAAAACCTAAATGAAACGATGTCCCAAAAATTTGATTGGAACAATAGAAAGCTAGCACCAAAAGCTATTGAATTGCATAGAGCGTTTATTCAAACAGACTTTAGTATACTGGGTATTCACTAACAAACTTTCATTTTTCCCAAAATAAAACCAAAATCCCAAAATACTATTTTTCCTATACACCCTAAATGAAAAGACTTCCCAACAATATAAATACAGCAATAGAAAACTTAAGCCAATGTTAATTGAACGGTATAGAGCTTTTATGCAAACAGACTTTAGTATACTGGGTATTCACTAATAAACTTTCATTTTTCCCAAATAAGGTCAAAATCCCCAAAATACTATCTTTCCTATAAAACCTAAACGAAACGATGTCCCAAAAATTTGAATAGAGCAATAGAAAGCTAAAACCCATAGCTATTGAATAGCATAGAGCGTTTATTCAAACAGACTTTAGTATACTGGGTATTCACTAACAAACTTTCATTTTTCCCAAATAAGGTCAAAATCCCCAAAATACTATCTTTCCTATAAAACCTTAACGAAACGATGTCCCAAAAATTTGAATAGAGCAATAGAAAGCTAAAACCAATAGCTATTGAATAGCATAGAGCTTTTATTCAAACAGACTTTAGTATACTGGGTATTCACTAACAAACTTTCATTTTTCCCAAATAAGGTCAAAATCCCCAAAATACTATCTTTCCTATAAAACCTAAACGAAACGATGTCCCAAAAATTTGAATAGAGCAATAGAAAGCTAAAGCCAATAGCTATTGAATAGCATAGAGCTTTTATTCAAACAGCCTTTAGTATACTGGGTATTCACTAACACACTTTCATTTTTCCCAAAATAAGGTCAAAATCCCCAAAATTTTATTTTTCCTATAAAACCTAAATGAAACGATGTCCCAAAAATTTGAATGGAGCAATAGAAAGCTAAAATCAATATTAATTGAATAGCATAGAGCTTTTATTCAAACAGACTTTAGTATAGGGGGTATTCAGTAACAAACTTTAATTTTTCACAAAATAAGGCCAAAATCCCCAAAATTCCATCTTTCCTATAAAACCTAAACGAAACGATATCTCAAACATTTGAATAGAGCAGTAGAAAGCTAAAACCAGTATTAATTGAATAGCATAGAGCTTTTATTCAAATAGACTTTAGTATAGGGGGTATTTAGTAACAAGCTTTCATTTTTCCGAAAATAAGGTAAAAACCCCCAAAATAATATTTATCCTATAAAACCACAAACCAAGTGATGTCCCAACAATATAAATACAGCAATAGAAAGCTGAAACAAATGTTAATTGAACAGCATAGAGATTTTATTCAAACAGACTTTAGTGTACTGGGTATTCACTACCAAACTTTCATTTGTCCCAAAATAAGGTCAAAATCCCCAAAATTTTATTTATTTTTCCTATAAAACCTAAATGAAACGATGTCCCAAAAATTTGAATGGAGCAATAGAAAGCTAAAATCAATATTAATTGAATAGCATAGAGCTTTTATTCAAACAGACTTTAGTGTAGGGGGTATTCACTAACACACTTTCATTTTTCCCAAAATAAGGTCAAAATCCACAAAATTTTATTTTTCCTATAAAACCTAAATGAAACGATGTCCCAAAAATTTGAATGGAGCAATAGAAAGCTAAAATCAATATTAATTGAATAGCATAGAGCTTTTATTCAAACAGACTTTAGTATAGGGGGTATTCAGTAACAAACTTTAATTTTTCACAAAATAAGGCCAAAATCCCCAAAATTCCATCTTTCCTATAAAACCTAAACGAAACGATATCTCAAACATTTGAATAGAGCAGTAGAAAGCTAAAACCAGTGTTAATTGAATAGCATAGAGCTTTTATTCAAATAGACTTTAGTATAGGGGGTATTTAGTAACAAGCTTTCATTTTTCCGAAAACAAGGTCAAAACCCCCAAAATACTATTTATCCTATAAAACCACAAACCAAGTGATGTCCCAACAATTTTAACACAGCAATGGAAAGCTTAAGCTAATGTTAATTGAACGGTATAGGAGTTTTATTCAAACAGACTTCAATATAGGGGGTATTCACTAACAAACTTTCATTTGTCCCAAAATAAGGTCAAAATCCCCAAAATTTTATTTTTCCTATAAAACCTAAATCAAACGATGTCCCAAAAATTTGATTGGAACAATAGAAAGCTAGAGCCAATAGCTATTGAATAGCATAGAGCGTTTATTCAAACAGACTTTAGTATACTGGGTATTCACTAACAAACTTTCATTTTTCCCAAAATAAAACCAAAATCCCAAAATACTATTTTTCCTATACACCCTAAATGAAAAGACTTCCCAACAATATAAATACAGCAATAGAAAACTTAAGCCAATGTTAATTGAACGGTATAGAGCTTTTATGCAAACAGACTTTAGTATACTGGGTATTCACTAATAAACTTTCATTTTTCCCAAATAAGGTCAAAATCCCCAAAATACTATCTTTCCTATAAAACCTAAACGAAACGATGTCCCAAAAAATTGAATAGAGCAATAGAAAGCTAAAACTAATAGCTATTGAATAGCATAGAGCTTTTATTCAAACAGACTTTAGTATACTGGGTATTCACTAACAAACTTTCATTTTTCCCAAATAAGGTCAAAATCCCCAAAATACTATCTTTCCTATAAAACCTAAACGAAACGATGTCCAAAAAATTTGAATAGAGCAATAGAAAGCTAAAACCAATAGCTATTGAATAGCATAGAGCTTTTATTCAAACAGCCTTTAGTATACTGGGTATTCACTAACACACTTTCATTTTTCCCAAAATAAGGTCAAAATCCACAAAATTTTATTTTTCCTATAAAACCTAAATGAAACGATGTCCCAAAAATTTGAATGGAGCAATAGAAAGCTAAAATCAATATTAATTGAATAGCATAGAGCTTTTATTCAAACAGACTTTAGTATAGGGGGTATTCAGTAACAAACTTTAATTTTTCACAAAATAAGGCCAAAATCCCCAAAATTCCATCTTTCCTATAAAACCTAAACGAAACGATATCTCAAACATTTGAATAGAGCAGTAGAAAGCTAAAACCAGTATTAATTCAATAGCATAGAGCTTTTATTCAAACAGACTTTAGTATAGGGGGTATTTAGTAACAAGCTTTCATTTTTCCGAAAATAAGGTCAAAACCCCCAAAATACTATTTATCCTATAAAACCACAAACCAAGTGATGTCCCAACAATTTTAACACAGCAATGGAAAGCTTAAGCCAATGTTAATTGAACGGTATAGGAGTTTTATTCAAACAGACTTCAATATAGGGGGTATTCACTAACAAACTTTCATTTTTCCCAAAATAAGATCAAAATCCCAAAATACTATTTTTCCTATAAAACCTAAACGAAAAGACTTCCCAACAATATAAATACAGCAATAGAAAGCTGAAACAAATGTTAATTGAACAGCATAGAGATTTTATTCAAACAGACTTTAGTGTACTGGGTATTCACTAACAAACTTTCATTTGTCCCAAAATAAGGTCAAAATCCCCAAAATTTTATTTTTCCTATAAAACCTAAATGAAACGATGTCCCAAAAATTTGAATGGAGCAATAGAAAGCTAAAACCAATATTAATTAAAAGCATAGAGCTTTTATTCAAACAGACTTTAGTATAGGGGGTATTCAGTAACGAACTTTCATTTTTCCCAAAATAAGGTCAAAATCCCCAAAATATTATTTATCCTATAAAACCACAAACCAAGTTATGTCCCAACAATATAAATACAGCCATAGAAAGCCGAAACAAATGTTAATTGAACAGCATAGAACTTTTATTCAAACAGACTTTAGTGTACTGGGTATTCACTAACAAACTTTAATTTTTCCCAAATAAGGTCAAAATCCCCAAAATACTATTTTTCCTATAAAACCTAAATGAAACGATGTCCCAAAAATTTGAATAGAGCAATAGAAAGCTAAAATCAATATTAATTGAATAGCATAGAGCTTTTATTCAAACAGACTTTATTATAGGGGGTATTCAGTAACAAACTTTCATTTTTCACAAAATAGGGCCAAAATACTATCTTTCCTATAAAACCTAAACGAAACGATATCCCAAACATTTGAATAGAGCAGTAGAAAGCTAAAACCAGTATTAATTGAATAGCATAGAGCTTTTATTCAAACAGACTTTAGTATAGGGGGTATTTAGTAACAAACTTTCATTTTTCCCAAAATAAGGTCAAAATCCCCAAAATTTTATTTTTCCTATAAAACCTAAATGAAACGATGTCCCAAAAATTTGATTGGAACAATAGAAAGCTAGCACCAAAAGCTATTGAATTGCATAGAGCGTTTATTCAAACAGACTTTAGTATACTGGGTATTCACTAACAAACTTTCATTTTTCCCAAAATAAAACCAAAATCCCAAAATACTATTTTTCCTATACACCCTAAATGAAAAGACTTCCCAACAATATAAATACAGCAATAGAAAACTTAAGCCAATGTTAATTGAACGGTATAGAGCTTTTATGCAAACAGACTTTAGTATACTGGGTATTCACTAATAAACTTTCATTTTTCCCAAATAAGGTCAAAATCCCCAAAATACTATCTTTCCTATAAAACCTAAACGAAACGATGTCCCAAAAAATTGAATAGAGCAATAGAAAGCTAAAACTAATAGCTATTGAATAGCATAGAGCTTTTATTCAAACAGCCTTTAGTATACTGGGTATTCACTAACACACTTTCATTTTTCCCAAAATAAGGTCAAAATCCCCAAAATTTTATTTTTCCTATAAAACCTAAATGAAACGATGTCCCAAAAATATGAATGGAGCAATAGAAAGCTAAAATCAATATTAATTGAATAGCATAGAGCTTTTATTCAAACAGACTTTAGTATAGGGGGTATTCAGTAACAAACTTTCATTTTTCACAAAATAAGGCCAAAATCCCCAAAATTCCATCTTTCCTATAAAACCTAAACGAAACGATATCTCAAACATTTGAATAGAGCAGTAGAAAGCTAAAACCAGTATTAATTGAATAGCATAGAGCTTTTATTCAAATAGACTTTAGTATAGGGGGTATTTAGTAACAAGCTTTCATTTTTCCGAAAATAAGGTAAAAACCCCCAAAATAATATTTATCCTATAAAACCACAAACCAAGTGATGTCCCAACAATTTTAACACAGCAATGGAAAGCTTAAGCTAATGTTAATTGAACGGTGTAGGAGTTTTATTCAAACAGACTTCAATATAGGGGGTATTCACTAACAAACTTTCATTTTTCCCAAAATAAGATCAAAATCCCAAAATACTATTTTTCCTATAAAACCTAAACGAAAAGACTTCCCAACAATATAAATACAGCAATAGAAAGCTGAAACAAATGTTAATTGAACAGCATAGAGATTTTATGCAAACAGACTTTAGTGTACTGGGTATTCACTACCAAACTTTCATTTGTCCCAAAATAAGGTCAAAATCCCCAAAATTTTATTTATTTTTCCTATAAAACCTAAATGAAACGATGTCCCAAAAATTTGAATGGAGCAATAGAAAGCTAAAACCAATATTAATTGAAAGCATAGAGCTTTTATTCAAACAGACTTTAGTATAGGGGGTATTCAGTAACGAACTTTCATTTTTCCCAAAATAAGGTCAAAATTCCCAAAATATTATTTATCCTATAAAACCACAAACCAAGTTATGTCCCAACAATATAAATACAGCCATAGAAAGCCGAAACAAATGTTAATTGAACAGCATAGAGCTTTTATTCAAACAGACTTTAGTGTACTGGGTATTCACTAACAAACTTTCATTTTCCCCAAATAAGGTCAAAATCCCCAAAATACTATTTTTCCTATAAAACCTAAACGAAACGATATCCCAAACATTTGGATAGAGCACTAAAAAGCTAAAACCAATAGCTGTTGAATAGCATAGAGCTTTTATTCAAACAGCCTTTAGTATACTGGGTATTCACAAGCAAACTTTCATTTTTCCCAAAATAAGGTCAAAATCCCCAAAATTTTATTTTTCCTATAAAACCTAAATGAAACGATGTCCCAAAAATTTGCATGGAGCAATAGAAAGCTAAAATCAATATTAATTGAATAGCATAGAGCTTTTATTCAAACAGACTTTAGTGTAGGGGGTATTCAGTAACAAACTTTCATTTTTCACAAAATAAGGCCAAAATCCCCAAAATACTATCTTTCCTATAAAACCTAAACGAAACGATATCTCAAACATTTGAATAGAGCAGTAGAAAGCTAAAACCAGTGTTAATTGAATAGCATAGAGCTTTTATTCAAATAGACTTTAGTATAGGGGGTATTTAGTAACAAGCTTTCATTTTTCCGAAAATAAGGTCAAAACCCCCAAAATACTATTTATCCTATAAAACCACAAACCAAGTGATGTCCCAACAATTTTAACACAGCAATGGAAAGCTTAAGCTAATGTTAATTGAACGGTATAGGAGTTTTATTCAAACAGACTTCAATATAGGGGGTATTCACTAACAAACTTTCATTTTTCCCAAAATAAGATCAAAATCCCAAAATACTATTTTTCCTATAAAACCTAAACGAAAAGACCTCCCAACAATATAAATACAGCAATAGAAAGCTGAAACAAATGTTAATTGAACAGCATAGAGATTTTATTCAAACAGACTTTAGTGTACTGGGTATTCACTAACAAACTTTCATTTGTCCCAAAATAAGGTCAAAATCCCCAAAATTTTATTTTTCCTATAAAACCTAAATCAAACGATGTATCAAAAATTTGATTGGAACAATAGAAAGCTAGAACCAATAGCTATTGAATAGCATAGAGCGTTTATTCAAACAGACTTTAGTATACTGGGTATTCACTAACAAACTTTCATTTTTCCCAAAATAAAACCAAAATCCCAAAATACTATTTTTCCTATACACCCTAAATGAAAAGACTTCCCAACAATATAAATACAGCAATAGAAAACTTAAGCCAATGTTAATTGAACGGTATAGAGCTTTTATGCAAACAGACTTTAGTATACTGGGTATTCACTAATAAACTTTCATTTTTCCCAAATAAGGTCAAAATCCCCAAAATACTATCTTTCCTATAAAACCTAAACGAAACGATGTCCCAAAAAATTGAATAGAGCAATAGAAAGCTAAAACTAATAGCTATTGAATAGCATAGAGCTTTTATTCAAACAGACTTTAGTATACTGGGTATTCACTAACAAACTTTCATTTTTCCCAAATAAGGTCAAAATCCCCAAAATACTATCTTTCCTATAAAACCTAAACGAAACGATGTCCCAAAAATTTGAATAGAGCAATAGAAAGCTAAAACCAATAGCTATTGAATAGCATAGAGCTTTTATTCAAACAGCCTTTAGTATACTGGGTATTCACTAACACACTTTCATTTTTCCCAAAATAAGGTCAAAATCCACAAAATTTTATTTTTCCTATAAAACCTAAATGAAACGATGTCCCAAAAATTTGAATGGAGCAATAGAAAGCTAAAATCAATATTAATTGAATAGCATAGAGCTTTTATTCAAACAGACTTTAGTATAGGGGGTATTCAGTAACAAACTTTAATTTTTCACAAAATAGGGCCAAAATACTATCTTTCCTATAAAACCTAAACGAAACGATATCCCAAACATTTGAATAGAGCAGTAGAAAGCTAAAACCAGTATTAATTGAATAGCATAGAGCTTTTATTCAAACAGACTTTAGTATAGGGGGTATTTAGTAACAAACTTTCATTTTTCCCAAAATAAGGTCAAAATCCCCAAAATACTATTTATCCTATAAAAGCACAAACCAAGTGATGTCCCAACAATTTTAACACAGCAATGGAAAGCTTAAGCCAATGTTAATTGAACGGTATAGGAGCTTTATTCAAACAGACTTCAATATAGGGGGTATTCACTAACAAACTTTCATTTTTCCCAAAATAAGATCAAAATCCCAAAATACTATTTTTCCTATAAAACCTAAACGAAACGATTTCCCAAAAATTTTAATAGAGCAATAAAAAGCCAAGACCAGTAACTATTGAATAGCATAGAGCTTTTATTCAAACAGACTTTAGCATACTGGGTATTCATTAACAAACTTTCATTTTTCCCAAAATAAGATCAAAATCCCAAAATACTATTTTTCCTATACAACCTAAACGAAAAGACTTCCCAACAACATAAATACAGCAATAGAAAGCTTAAGCCAATGTTAATTAAACGGTATAGAGCTTTTATTCAAACAGACTTTAGTATACTGGGTATTCACTAACAAACTTTCATTTTTCCCAAATAAGGTCAAAATCCCCAAAATACTATTTTTGCTATAAAACCTAATCGAAACGATGTCCCAAAAATTTGAATAAAGCAATAGAAAGCTAAAACCAATAGCTATTGAATAGCATAGAGCTTTTATTCAAACAGCCTTTAGTATACTGGGTATTCACTAACAAACTTTCATTTTTCCCAAATAAGGTCAAAATCCCCAAAATACTATCTTTCCTATAAAACCTAAACGAAACGATTTCCCAAAAATTTTAATAGAGCAATTGAAAGCTAAAATCAAGAACTATTGAATAGCATAGAGCTTTTATTCAAACAGATTTTAGTATACTGGGTATTCACTAACAAACTTTCATTTTTCCCAAATAAGGTCAAAATCCCCAAAATACTATCCTTCCTTTAAAACCTAAACGAAACGATGTCCCAAAAATTTGAATAGAGCAATAGAAAACTTAAGCCAATGTTAATTGAACGGTACAGAGCTTTTATGCAAACAGACTTTAGTATACTGGGTATTCACTAATAAACTTTCATTTTTCCCAAATAAGGTCAAAATCCCCAAAATACTATCTTTCCTATAAAACCTAAACGAAACGATGTCCCAAAAATTTGAATAGAGCAATAGAAAGCTAAAACCAATAGCTATTGAATAGCATAGAGCGTTTATTCAAACAGACTTTAGTATACTGGGTATTCACTAACAAACTTTCATTTTTCCCAAATAAGGTCAAAATCCCCAAAATACTATCTTTCCTATAAAACCTAAACGAAACGATGTCCCAAAAATTTGAATAGAGCAATATAAAGCTAAAACCAATAGCTAATGAATAGCATAGAGCGTTTATTCAAACAGACTTTAGTATACTGGGTATTCACTAACAAACTTTCATTTTTCCCAAATAAGGTCAAAATCCCCAAAATACTATCTTTCCTATAAAACCTAAACGAAACGATGTCCCAAAAATTTGAATAGAGCAATAGAAAGCTAAAACCAATAGCTATTGAATAGCATAGAGCTTTTATTCAAACAGACTTTAGTATACTGGGTATTCACTAACAAACTTTCATTTTTCCCAAATAAGGTCAAAATCCCCAAAATACTATCTTTCCTATAAAACCTAAACGAAACGATGTCCCAAAAATTTGAATAGAGCAATAGAAAGCTAAAACCAATAGCTATTGAATAGCATAGAGCTTTTATTCAAACAGACTTTAGTATACTGGGTATTCACTAACAAACTTTAATTTTTGCCAAAATAAGGTCAAAATCCCCAAAATTTTATTTTTTTTATAAAACCTAAATGAAACGATGTCCCAAAAATTTGAATGGAGCAATAGAAAGCTAAAACCAATATTAATTGAACAGCATAGAGCTTTTATTCAAGCAGACTTTAGTATAGAGGGTATTCAGTAACAAACTTTCATTTTTCCTAAAATAAGGTCAAAATCCCCAAAATACTATTTATCCTATAAAACCACAAACCAAGTGATGTCCCAACAATTTTAACACAGCAATGGAAAGCTTAAGCCAATGTTAATTGAACGGTATAGGGGTTTTATTCAAACAGACTTCAATATAGAGGGTATTCACTAACAAACTTTCATTTTTCCCAAAATAAGGTCAAAATCCCCAAAATTTTATTTTTCCTATAAAACCTAAATGAAACGATGTCCCAAAAATTTGAATGGAGCAATAGAAAGCTAAAACCAATATTAATTGAACAGCATAGAGCTTTTATTCAAGCAGACTTTAGTATAGAGGGTATTCAGTAACAAACTTTCATTTTTCCTAAAATAAGGTCAAAATCCCCAAAATACTATTTATCCTATAAAACCACAAACCAAGCGATGTCCCAACAATTTTAACACAGCAATGGAAAGCTTAAGCCAATGCTAATTGAACGGTATAGAGCCTTTATTCAAACAGACTTTAGTATACTGGGTATTCACTAACAAACTTTCATTTTTCACAAAATAAGGTCAAAATCCCCAAAATACTATTTATCCTATAAAACCACAAACCAAGTGATGTCCCAACAATTTTAACACAGCAATGGAAAGCTTAAGCCAATGTTAATTGAACGGTATAGGGGTTTTATTCAAACAGACTTCAATATAGAGGGTATTCACTAACAAACTTTCATTTTTCCCAAAATAAGATCAAAATCCCAAAATACTATTTTTCCTATAAAATCTAAACGAAAAGACTTCCCAACAATATAAATACAGCAATAGAAATCTGAAACAAATGTTAATTGAACAGCATAGAGATTTTATTCAAACAGACTTTAGTGTACTGGGTATTCACTAACAAACTTTCATTTGTCCCAAAATAAGGTCAAAATCCCCAAAATTTTATTTTTCCTATAAAACCTAAATGAAACAATGTCCCAAAAATTTGATTGGAGCAATACAAAGCTAGAACCAATAGCTATTGAATAGCATAGAGCGTTTATTAAAACAGACTTTAGTATACTAGGTATTCACTAACAAACTTTCATTTTTCCCAAAATAAAACCAAAATCCCAAAATACTATTTTTCCTATACACCCTAAATGAAAAGACTTCCCAACAATATAAATACAGCAATAGAAAACTTAAGCCAATGTTAATTGAACGGTACAGAGCTTTTATGCAAACAGACTTTAGTATACTGGGTATTCACTAATAAACTTTCATTTTTCCCAAATAAGGTCAAAATCCCCAAAATACTATCTTTCCTATAAAACCTAAACGAAACGATGTCCCAAAAATTTGAATAGAGCAATGGAAAGCTAAAACCAATAGCTATTGAATAGCATAGAGCTTTTATTCAAACAGACTTTAGTATACTGGGTATTCACTAACAAACTTTCATTTTTCCCAAATAAGGTCAAAATCCCCAAAATACTATCTTTCCTATAAAACCTAAACGAAACGATGTCCCAAAAATTTGAATAGAGCAATAGAAAGCTAAAACCAATAGCTATTGAATAGCATAGAGCGTTTACTCAAACAGACTTTAGTATACTGGGTATTCACTAACAAACTTTAATTTTTCCCAAATAAGGTCAAAATCCCCAAAATACTATCTTTCCTATAAAACCTCAACGAAACGATGTCCCAAAAATTTGAATAGAGCAATAGAAAGCTAAAACCAAGGGCTATTGAATAGCATAGAGTTTTTATTCAAACAGCCTTTAGTATACTGGGTATTCACTAACAAACTTTCATTTTTCCCAAAATAAGGTCAAAATCCCCAAAATTTTATTTTTCCTATAAAACCTAAATGAAACGATGTCCCAAAAATTTGAATGGAGCAATAGAAAGCTAAAACCAATATTAATTGAACAGCATAGAGCTTTTATTCAAGCAGACTTTAGTATAGAGGGTATTCAGTAACAAACTTTCATTTTTCCTAAAATAAGGTCAAAATCCCCAAAATACTATTTATCCTATAAAACCACAAACCAAGTGATGTCCCAACAATTTTAACACAGCAATGGAAAGCTTAAGCCAATGTTAATTGAACGGTATAGGTGTTTTATTCAAACAGACTTCAATATAGAGGGTATTCACTAACAAACTTTCTTTTTCCCAAAATAAGGTCAAAATCCCCAAAATTTTATTTTTCCTATAAAACCTAAATGAAACGATGTCCCAAAAATTTGAATGGAGCAATAGAAAGCTAAAACCAATATTAATTGAACAGCATAGAGCTTTTATTCAAGCAGACTTTAGTATAGAGGGTATTCAGTAACAAACTTTCATTTTTCCTAAAATAAGGTCAAAATCCCCAAAATACTATTTATCCTATAAAACCACAAACCAAGCGATGTCCCAACAATTTTAACACAGCAATGGAAAGCTTAAGCCAATGCTAATTGAACGGTATAGAGCCTTTACTCAAACAGACTTTAGTATACTGGGTATTCACTAACAAACTTTCATTTTTCACAAAATAAGGTCAAAATCCCCAAAATACTATTTATCCTATAAAACCACAAACCAAGTGATGTCCCAACAATTTTACCACAGCAATGGAAAGCTTAAGCCAATGTTAATTGAACGGTATAGGGGTTTTATTCAAACAGACTTCAATATAGAGGGTATTCACTAACAAACTTTCATTTTTCCCAAAATAAGATCAAAATCCCAAAATACTATTTTTCCTATAAAACCTAAACGAAAAGACTTCCCAACAATATAAATACAGCAATAGAAAGCTGAAACAAATGTTAATTGAACAGCATAGAGATTTTATTCAAACAGACTTTAGTATACTGGGTATTCACTAACAAACTTTCATTTTTCCCAAATAAGGTCAAAATCCCCAAAATACTATCTTTCCTATAAAACCTAAACGAAACGATGTCCCAAAAATTTGAATAGAGCAATAGAAAGCTAAAACCAATAGCTATTAAATAGCATAGAGCGTTTATTCAAACAGACTTTAGTATACTGGGTATTCACTAACAAACTTTAATTTTTCCCAAATAAGGTCAAAATCCCCAAAATACTATCTTTCCTATAAAACCTCAACGAAACGATGTCCCAAAAATTTGAATAGAGCAATAGAAAGCTAAAACCAAGGGCTATTGAATAGCATAGAGTTTTTATTCAAACAGCCTTTAGTATACTGGGTATTCACTAACAAACTTTCATTTTTCCCAAAATAAGGTCAAAATCCCCAAAATTTTATTTTTCCTATAAAACCTAAATGAAACGATGTCCCAAAAATTTGCATGGAGCAATAGAAAGCTAAAATCAATATTAATTGAATAGCGTAGAGCTTTTATTCAAACAGACTTTAGTATAGGGGGTATTCAGTAACAAACTTTAATTTTTCACAAAATAAGGTCAAAATCCCCAAAATTCTATCTTTCCTATAAAACCTAAACGAAACGATATCTCAAACATTTGAATAAAGCAATAGAAAGCTAAAACCAATAGCTATTGAATAGCATAGAGCTTTTATTCAAACAGCCTTTAGTATACTAGGTATTCACTAACAAACTTTCATTTTTCCCAAAATAAGGTCAAAATCCCCAAAATTTTATTTTTCCTATAAAACCTAAATGAAACGATGTCCCAAAAATTTGAATGGAGCAGTAAAAAGCTAAAACCAGTATTAATTGAATAGCATAGAGCTTCTATTCAAACAGACTTTAGTATAGGGGGTATTTAGTAACAAGCTTTCATTTACCGCAAATAAGGTCAAACCCCCCAAAATACTATTTATCCTATAAAACCACAAACCAAGTGATGTCCCAACAATTTTAACACAGCAATGGAAAGCTTAAGCCAATGTTAATTGAACGGTATAGGAGTTTTATTCAAACAGACTTCAATATAGGGGGTATTCACTAACAAACTTTCATTTTTCCCAAAATAAGATCAAAATCCCAAAATACTATTTTTCCTATAAAACCTAAACGAAAAGACTTCCCAACAATATAAATACAGCAATAGAAAGCTGAAACAAATGTTAATTGAACAGCATAGAGATTTTATTCAAACAGAGTTTAGTGTACTGGGTATTCACTAACAAACTTTCATTTGTCCCAAAATAAGGTCAAAATCCCCAAAATTTTATTTTTCCTATAAAACCTAAATGAAACGATGTCCCAAAAATTTGAATGGAGCAATAGAAAGCTAAAACCAATATTAATTGAAAGCATAGAGCTTTTATTCAAACAGACTTTAGTATAGGGGGTATTCAGTAACGAACTTTCATTTTTCCCAAAATAAGGTAAAAATCCCCAAAATATTATTTATCCTATAAAACCACAAACCAAGTGATGTCCCAACAATATAAATACAGCCATAGAAAGCCGAAACAAATGTTAATTGAACAGCATAGAGCTTTTATTCAAACAGACTTTAGTGTACTGGGTATTCACTAACAAACTTTCATTTGTCCCAAAATAAGGTCAAAATCCCCAAAATACTATTTATCCTATAAAAGCACAAACCAAGTGATGTCCCAACAATTTTAACACAGCAATGGAAAGCTTAAGCCAATGTTAATTGAACGGTATAGGAGTTTTATTCAAACAGACTTCAATATAGGGGGTATTCACTAACAAACTTTAATTTTTCCCAAAATAAGATCAAAATCCCAAAATACTATTTTTCCTATAAAACCTAAACGAAAATACTTCCCAACAATATAAATACAGCAATAGAAAGCTGAAACATATGTTAATTGAACAGCATAGAGATTTTATTCAAACAGACTTTAGTGTACTGGGTATTCACTAACAAACTTTCATTTGTCCCAAAATAAGGTCAAAATCCCCAAAATTTTATTTTTCCTATAAAACCTAAATGAAACGATATCCCAAAAATTTGATTAGAACAATAGAAAGCTAGCACCAAAAGCTATTGAATTGCATAGAGCGCTTATTCAAACAGACTTTAGTATACTGGGTATTCACTAACAAACTTTCATTTTTACCAAAATAAAACCAAAATCCCAAAATACTATTTTTCCTATACACCCTAAATGAAAAGACTTCCCAACAATATAAATACAGCAATAGAAAACTTAAGCCAATGTTAATTGAACGGTACAGAGCTTTTATGCAAACAGACTTTAGTATACTGGGTATTCACTAATAAACTTTCATTTTTCCCAAATAAGGTCAAAATCCCCAAAATACTATCTTTCCTATAAAACCTAAACGAAACGATGTCCCAAAAATTTGAATAGAGCAATAGAAAGCTAAAACCAATAGCTATTGAATAGAATAGAGCTTTTATTCAAACAGACTTTAGTATACTGGGTATTCACTAACAAACTTTCATTTTTCCCAAATAAGGTCAAAATCCCCAAAATACTATCTTTCCTATAAAACCTAAACGAAACGATGTCCCAAAAATTTGAATAAAGCAATAGAAAGCTAAAACCAATAGCTATTGAATAGCATAGAGCTTTTATTCAAACAGACTTTAGTATACTGGGTATTCACTAACAAACTTTCATTTTTCCCAAATAAGGTCAAAATCCCCAAAATACTATCTTTCCTATAAAACCTAAACGAAACGATGTCCCAAAAATTTGAATAGAGCAATAGAAAGCTAAAACCAATAGCTATTGAATAGCATAGAGCGCTTATTCAAACAGACTTTAGTATACTGGGTATTCACTAACAAACTTTAATTTTTCCCAAATAAGGTCAAAATCCCCAAAATACTATCTTTCCTATAAAACCTAAACGAAACGATGTCCCAAAAATTTGAATAGAGCAATAGAAAGCTAAAACTAATAGCTATTGAATAGCATAGAGTTTTTATTCAAACAGCCTTTAGTATACTGGGTATTCACTAACAAACTTTCATTTTTCCCAAAATAAGGTCAAAATCCCCAAAATTTTATTTTTCCTATAAAACCTAAATGAAACGATGTCCCAAAAATTTGCATGGAGCCATAGAAAGCTAAAATCAATATTAATTGAATAGCATAGAGCTTCAAACAGACTTTAGTATAGGGGGTATTCAGTAACAAACTTTCATTTTTCACAAAATAAGGTCAAAATCCCCAAAATTCTATCTTTCCTATAAAACCTAAACGAAACGATATCTCAAACATTTGAATAAAGCAATAGAAAGCTAAAACCAATAGCTATTGAATAGCATAGAGCTTTTATTCAAACAGCCTTTAGTATACTGGGTATTCACTAACAAACTTTCATTTTTCCCAAATAAGGTCAAAATCCCCAAAATACTATCTTTCCTATAAAACCTAAACGAAACGATGTCCCAAAAATTTGAATAGAGCAATAGAAAGCTAAAACCAATAGCTATTGAATAGCATAGAGCGCTTATTCAAACAGACTTTAGTATACTGGGTATTCACTAACAAACTTTAATTTTTCCCAAATAAGGTCAAAATCCCCAAAATACTATCTTTCCTATAAAACCTAAACGAAACGATGTCCCAAAAATTTGAATAGAGCAATAGAAAGCTAAAACTAATAGCTATTGAATAGCATAGAGTTTTTATTCAAACAGCCTTTAGTATACTGGGTATTCACTAACAAACTTTCATTTTTCCCAAAATAAGGTCAAAATCCCCAAAATTTTATTTTTCCTATAAAACCTAAATGAAACGATGTCCCAAAAATTTGCATGGAGCCATAGAAAGCTAAAATCAATATTAATTGAATAGCATAGAGCTTTTATTCAAACAGACTTTAGTATAGGGGGTATTCAGTAACAAACTTTCATTTTTCACAAAATAAGGTCAAAATCCCCAAAATTCTATATTTCCTATAAAACCTAAACGACACGATATCTCAAACATTTGAATAAAGCAATAGAAAGCTAAAACCAATAGCTATTGAATAGCATAGAGCTTTTATTCAAACAGCCTTTAGTATACTAGGTATTCACAAACAAACTTTCATTTTTCCCAAAATAAGGTAAAAATCCCCAAAATTTTATTTTTCCTATAAAACCTAAATGAAACGATGTCCCAAAAATTTGAATGGAGCAGTAGAAAGCTAAAACCAGTATTAATTGAATAGCATAGAGCCTCTATTCAAACAGACTTTAGTATAGGGGGTATTTAGTAACAAGCTTTCATTTACCGAAAATAAGGTCAAAACCCCCAAAATACTATTTATCCTATAAAACCACAAACCAAGTGATGTCCCAACAATTTTAACACAGCAATGGAAAGCTTAAGCCAATGTTAATTGAACGGTATAGGAGTTTTATTCAAACAGACTTCAATATAGGGGGTATTCACTAACAAACTTTCATTTTTCCCAAAATAAGATCAAAATCCCAAAATACTATTTTTCCTATAAAACCTAAACGAAAAGACTTCCCAACAATATAAATACAGCAATAGAAAGCTGAAACAAATGTTAATTGAACAGCATAGAGATTTTATTCAAACAGACTTTAGTGTACTGGGTATTCACTAACAAACTTTCATTTGTCCCAAAATAAGGTCAAAATCCCCAAAATTTTATTTTTCCTATAAAACCTAAATGAAACGATGTCCCAAAAATTTGAAAGCTAAAACTAATATTAATTGAAAGCATAGAGCTTTTATTCAAACAGACTTTAGTATAGGGGGTATTCAGTAACGAACTTTCATTTTTCCCAAAATAAGGTAAAAATCCCCAAAATATTATTTATCCTATAAAACCACAAACCAAGTGATGTCCCAACAATATAAATACAGCCGTAGAAAGCCGAAACAAATGTTAAT
Organism: Phania funesta; assembly: GCA_963932375.1. Taxonomy (NCBI): domain Eukaryota; kingdom Metazoa; phylum Arthropoda; class Insecta; order Diptera; family Tachinidae; genus Phania; species Phania funesta. Next base: position 56,829,112 of record OZ010653.1, on the reverse strand, counting down.
TGAACAGCATAGAGCTTTTATTCAAACAGACTTTAGTGTACTGGGTATTCACTAACAAACTTTCATTTGTCCCAAAATAAGGTCAAAATCCCCAAAATACTATTTATCCTATAAAAGCACAAACCAAGTGATGTCCCAACAATTTTAACACAGCAATGGAAAGCTTAAGCCAATGTTAATTGAACGGTATAGGAGTTTTATTCAAACAGACTTCAATATAGAGGGTATTCACTAACAAACTTTAATTTTTCCCAAAATAAGATCAAAATCCGAAAATACTATTTTTCCTATAAAACCTAAACAAAAAGACTTCCCAACAATATAAATACAGCAATAGAAAGCTGAAACATATGTTAATTGAACAGCATAGAGATTTTATTCAAACAGACTTTAGTGTACTGGGTATTCACTAACAAACTTTCATTTGTCCCAAAATGAGGTCAAAATCCCCAAAATTTTATTTTTCCTATAAAACCTAAATGAAACGATGTCCCAAAAATTTGATTGGAACAATAGAAAGCTAGCACCAAAAGCTATTGAATTGCATAGAGCGTTTATTCAAACAGACTTTAGTATACTGGGTATTCACTAACAAACTTTCATTTTTCCCAAAATAAAACCAAAATCCCAGAATACTATTTTTCCTATACACCCTAAATGAAAAGACTTCCCAACAATATAAATACAGCAATAGAAAACTTAAGCCAATGTTAATTGAACGGTATAGAGCTTTTATGCAAACAGACTTTAGTATACTGGGTATTCACTAATAAACTTTCATTTTTCCCAAATAAGGTCAAAATCCCCAAAATACTATCTTTCCTATAAAACCTAAACGAAACAATGTCCCAAAAATTTGAATAGAGCAATAGAAAGCTAAAACTAATAGCTATTGAATAGCATAGAGCTTTTATTCAAACAGACTTTAGTATACTGGGTATTCACTAACAAACTTTCATTTTTCCCAAATAAGGTCAAAATCCCCAAAATACTATCTTTCCTATAAAACCTAAACGAAACGATGTCCCAAAAATTCGAATAGAGCAATAGAAAGCTAAAACCAATAGCTATTGAATAGCATAGAGCTTTTATTCAAACAGCCTTTAGTATACTGGGTATTCACTAACACACTTTCATTTTTCCCAAAATAAGGTCAAAATCCCCAAAATTTTTTTTTTCCTATAAAACCTAAATGAAACGATGTCCCAAAAATTTGAATGGAGCAATAGAAAGCTAAAATCTATATTAATTGAATAGCATAGAGCTTTTATTCAAACAGACTTTAGTATAGGGGGTATTCAGTAACAAACTTTCATTTTTCACAAAATAAGGCCAAAATCCCCAAAATTCCATCTTTCCTATAAAACCTAAACGAAACGATATCTCAAACATTTGAGTAGAGCAGTAGAAAGCTAAAACCAGTATTAATTGAATAGCATAGAGCTTTTATTCAAACAGACTTTAGTATAGGGGGTATTTAGTAACAAGCTTTCATTTTTCCGAAAATAAGGTCAAAACCCCAAAATACTATTTATCCTATAAAACCACAAACCAAGTGATGTCCCAACAATTTTAACACAGCAATGGAAAGCTTAAGCCAATGTTAATTGAACGGTATAGGAGTTTTATTCAAGCAGACTTCAATATAGGGGGTATTCACTAACAAACTTTTATTTTTCCCAAAATAAGATCAAAATCCCAAAATACTATTTTTCCTATAAAACCTAAACGAAAAGACTTCCCAACAATATAAATACAGCAATAGAAAGCTGAAATAAATGTTAATTGAACAGCATAGAGATTTTATTCAAACAGACTTTAGTGTACTGGGTATTCACTAACAAACTTTCATTTGTCCCAAAATAAGGTCAAAATCCCCAAAATTTTATTTTTCCTATAAAACCTAAATGAAACGATGTCCTAAAAATTTGAATGGAGCAATAGAAAGCTAAAACCAATATTAATTGAAATCATAGAGCTTTTATTCAAACAGACTTTAGTATAGGGGGTATTTAGTAACGAACTTTCATTTTTCCCAAAATAAGGTCAAAATCCCCAAAATATTATTTATCCTATAAAACCACAAACCAAGTTATGTCCCAACAATATAAATACAGCCATAGAAAGCCGAAACAAATGTTAATTGAACAGCATAGAACTTTTATTCAAACAGACTTTAGTGTACTGGGTATTCACTAACAAACTTTCATTTTTCCCAAATAAGGTCAAAATCCCCAAAATACTATTTTTCCTATAAAACCTAAACAAAACGATGTCCCAAAAATTTGAATAGAGCAATAGAAAGCTAAAATCAATATTAATTGAATAGCATAGAGCTTTTATTCAAACAGACTTTATTATAGGGGGTATTCAGTAACAAACTTTCATTTTTCACAAAATAAGGCCAAAATACTATCTTTCCTATAAAACCTAAACGAAACGATATCCCAAACATTTGAATAGAGCAGTAGAAAGCTAAAACCAGTATTAATTGAATAGCATAGAGCTTTTATTCAAACAGACTTTAGTATAGGGGGTATTTAGTAACAAACTTTCATTTTTCCCAAAATAAGGTCAAAATCCCCAAAATACTATTTATCCTATAAAAGCACAAACCAAGTGATGTCCCAACAATTTTAACACAGCAATGGAAAGCTTAAGCCAATGTTAATTGAACGGTATAGGAGTTTTATTCAAACAGACTTCAATATAGGGGGTATTCGCTAACAAACTTTCATTTTTCCCAAAATAAGATCAAAATCCCAAAATACTATTTTTCCTATAAAACCTAAACGAAACGATTTCGTAAAAATTTTAATAGAGCAATAAAAAGCCAAGACCAGTAACTAATTAATTGAATAGCATAGAGCTTTTATTCAAACAGACTTTAGCATACTGGGTATTCATTAACAAACTTTCATTTTTCCCAAAATAAGATCAAAATCCCAAAATACTATTTTTCCTATACAACCTAAACGAAAAGATTTCCCAACAATATAAATACAGCAATAGAAAGCTTAAGCCAATGTTAATTAAACGGTATAGAGCTTTTATTCAAACAGACTTTAGTATACTGGGTATTCACTAACAAACTTTCTTTTTTTCCAAATAAGGTCAAAATCCCCAAAATACTATTTTTGCTATAAAACCTAATCGAAACGATGTCCCAAAACTATGAATAGAGCAATTGAAAGGTAAAACCAAGAACTATTGAATAGCATAGAGCTTTTATTCAAACAGATTTTAGTATACTGGGTATTCACTAACAAACTTTCTTTTTTTCCAAATAAGGTCAAAATCCCCAAAATACTATTTTTGCTATAAAACCTAATCGAAACGATGTCCCAAAACTTTGAATAGAGCAATTGAAAGGTAAAACCAAGAACTATTGAATAGCATAGAGCTTTTATTCAATCAGACTTTAGTATACTGGGTATTCACTAACAAACTTTCATTTTTCACAAAATAAGGTCAAAATCCCCAAAATACTATTTATCCTATAAAACCACAAACCAAGTGATGTCCCAACAATTTTAACACAGCAATGGAAAGCTTAAGCCAATGTTAATTGAACGGTATAGGGGTTTTATTCAAACAGACTTCAATATAGGGAGTTTTCACTAACAAACTTTCATTTTTCCCAAAATAAGACCAAAATCCCAAAATACTATTTTTCCTATACACCCTAAATGAAAAGACTTCCCAACAATATAAATACAGCAATAGAAAACTTAAGCCAATGTTAATTGAACGGTACAGAGCTTTTATGCAAACAGACTTTAGTATACTGGGTATTCACTAATAAACTTTCATTTTTCCCAAATAAGGTCAAAATCCCCAAAATACTATCTTTCCTATAAAACCTAAACGAAACGATGTCCCAAAAATTTAAATGAAGCAATAGAAAGCTAAAACCAATAGCTATTGAATAGCATAGAGCGTTTATTCAAACAGACTTTAGTATACTGGGTATTCACTAACAAACTTTCATTTTTCCCAAATAAGGTCAAAATCCCCAAAATACTATCTTTCCTATAAAACCTAAACGAAACGATGTCCCAAAAATTTAAATGAAGCAATAGAAAGCTAAAACCAATATTAATTGAACAGCATAGCGCTTTTATTCAAGCAGACTTTAGTATAGGGGGTATTCAGTAACAAACTTTCATTTTTCCTAAAATAAGGTCAAAATCCCCAAAATACTATTTATCCTATAAAACCACAAACCAAGCGGTGTCCCAACAATATTAACACAGCAATGGAAAGCTTAAGCCAATGCTAATTGAACGGTATAGAGCTTTTATTCAAACAGACTTTAGTATACTGGGTATTCACTAACAAACTTTCATTTTTCACAAAATAAGGTCAAAATCCCCAAAATACTATTTATCCTATAAAACCACAAACCAAGTGATGTCCCAACAATTTTAACACATCAATGGAAAGCTTAAGCCAATGTTAATTGAACGGTATATGGGTTTTATTCAAACAGACTTCAATATAGGAAGTTTTCACTAACAAACTTTCATTTTCCCAAAATAAGATCAAAATCCCAAAATACTATTTTTCCTATAAAACCTAAACGAAACGATTTCCCAAAAATTTTAATAGAGCAATAGAAAGCCAAGATCAGTAACTATTGAATAGCATAGAGCTTTTGTTCAAACAGACTTTAGTATACTGGGTATTCACTAACAAACTTTCATTTTTCCCAAAATAAGACCAAAATCCCAAAATACTATTTTTCCTATACACCCTAAATGAAAAGACTTCCCAACAATATAAATACAGCAATAGAAAACTTAAGGCAATGTTAATTGAACGGTACAGAGCTTTTATGCAAACAGACTTTAGTATACTGGGTATTCACTAATAAACTTTCATTTTTCCCAAATAAGGTCAAAATCCCCAAAATACTATCTTTCCTATAAAACCTAAACGAAACGATGTCCCAAAAATTTGAATAGAGCAATAGAAAGCTAAAACCAATAGCTATTGAATAGCATAGAGCGTTTATTCAAACAGACTTTAGTATACTGGGTATTCACTAACAAACTTTCATTTTTCCCAAATAAGGTCAAAATCCCCAAAATACTATCTTTCCTATAAAACCTAAACGAAACGATGTCCCAAAAATTTGAATAGAGCAATAGAAAGCTAAAACCAATAGCTATTGAATAGCATAGAGCTTTTATTCAAACAGACTTTAGTATACTGGGTATTCACTAACAAACTTTCATTTTTCCTAAATAAGGTCAAAATCCCCAAAATACTATCTTTCCTATAAAACCTAAACGAAACGATGTCCCAAAAATTTGAATAGAGCAATAGAAAGCTAAAACCAAACAGACTTTAGTATACTGGGTATTCACTAACAAACTTTAATTTTTCCCAAAATAAGGTCAAAATCCCCAAAATTTTATTTTTCCTATAAAACCTAAATGAAACGATGTCCCAAAAATTTGAATGGAGCAATAGAAAGCTAAAACCAATATTAATTGAACAAGATAGAGCTTTTATTCAAGCAGACTTTAGTATAGGGGGTATTCAGTAACAAACTTTCATTTTTCCTAAAATAAGGTCAAAATCCCCAAAATACTATTTATCCTATAAAACCACAAACCAAGCGATGTCCCAACAATTTTAACACAGCAATAGAAAGCTTAAGCCAATGCTAAGTGAACGGTATAGAGCTTTTATTCAAACAGACTTTAGTATACTGGGTATTCACTAACAAACTTTCATTTTTCACAAAATAAGTTCAAAATCCCCAAAATACTATTTATCCTATAAAACCACAAACCAAGTGATGTCCCAACAATTTTAACACAGCAATGGAAAGCTTAAGCCAATGCTAATTGAACGGTATAGGGGTTTTATTCAAACAGACTTCAATATAGGGAGTTTTCACTAACAAACTTTCATTTTTCCCAAAATAAGATCAAAATCCCAAAATACTATTTTTCCTATAAAACCTAAACGAAACGATTTCCCAAAAATTTTAATAGAGCAATAGAAAGCCAAAACCAGTAACTATTGAATAGCATAAAGCTTTTGTTCAAACAGACTTTAGTATACTGGGTATTCACTAACAAACTTTCATTTTTCCCAAAATAAAACCAAAATCCCAAAATACTATTTTTCCTATACACCCTAAATGAAACGATGTCCCAAAAATTTGAATAGAGCAATAGAAAGCTAAAACCAATTGCTATTGAATATCATAGAGCGTTTATTCAAACAGACTTTAGTATACTGGGTATTCACTAACAAACTTTCATTTTTCCCAAATAAGGTCAAAATCCCCAAAATACTATCTTTCCTATAAAACCTAAACGAAACGATGTCCTAAAAATTTGAATAGAGCAATAGAAAGCTAAAACCAATAGCTATTGAATAGCATAGAGCTTTTATTCAAACAGCCTTTAGTATACTGGGTATTCACTAACAAACTTTCATTTTTCCCAAAATAAGGTCAAAATCCCCAAAATTTTATTTTTTCTATAAAACCTAAATGAAACGATGTCCCAAAAATTTGAATGGAGCAATAGAAAGCTAAAACCAATAGCTATTGAATAGCATAGAGCGTTTATTCAAACAGACTTTAGTATACTGGGTATTCACTAATAAACTTTCATTTTTCCCAAATAAGGTCAAAATCCCCAAAATACTATCTTTCCTATAAAACCTAAACGAAACGATGTCCCAAAAATTTGAATAGAGCAATAGAAAGCTAAAACCAATAGCTATTGAATAGCATAGAGCGTTTATTCAAACAGACTTTAGTATACTGGGTATTCACTAACAAACTTTCATTTTTCCCAAATAAGGTCAAAATCCCCAAAATACTATCTTTCCTATAAAACCTAAACGAAACGATGTCCCAAAAATTTGAATAGAGCAATAGAAAGCTAAAACCAATAGCTATTGAATAGCATAGAGCTTTTATTCAAACAGACTTTAGTATACTGGGTATTCACTAACAAACTTTCATTTTTCCCAAATAAGGTCAAAATCCCCAAAATACTATCATTGCTATAAAACCTAAACGAAACGATGTCCCAAAAATTTGAATAGAGCAATAGAAAGCTAAAAGCAATAGCTATTGAATAGCATAGAGCTTTTATTCAAACAGCCTTTAGTATACTGGGTATTCACTAACAAACTTTCATTTTTCCAAAATAAGGCCAAAATCCCCAAAATACTATCGTTCCTATAAAACCTAAACGAAACGATATTGCAAACATTTGAATAGTGCAGTAGAAAGCTAAAACCAGTATTAATTGAATAGCATAGAGCTTTTATTCAAATAGACTTTAGTATAGGGGGTATTTAGTAACAAGCTTTCATTTTTCCTAAAATAAGGTCAAAATCCCCAAAATACTATTTATCCTATAAAACCACAAACCAAGTGATGTCCCAACAATTTTAACACAGCAATGGAAAGCTTAAGCCAATGTTAATTGAACGGTGTAGGAGTTTTATTCAAACAGACTTCAATATAGGGGGTATTCACTAACAAACTTTCATTTTTCCCAAAATAAGATCAAAATCCCAAAATACTATTTTTCCTATAAAACCTAAACGACAAGACTTCCCAACAATATAAATACAGCAATATAAAGCTGAAACAAATGTTAATTGAACAGCATAGAGATTTTATTCAAACAGACGTTAGTGTACTGGGTATTCACTAACAAACTTTCATTTTTCCCAAAATAAGGTCAAAATCCCCAAAATTATATTTTTCCTATAAAACCTAAATGAAACGATGTCCCAAAAATTTGAATGGAGCAATAGAAAGCTAAAACCAATATTAATTGAAAGCATAGAGCTTTTATTCAAACAGACTTTAGTATAGGGGGTATTCAGTAACGAACTTTAATTTTTCCCAAAATAAGGTCAAAATCCCCAAAATACTATTTATCCTATAAAACCACAAACCAAGTGATGTCCCAACAATATAAATACAGCAATAGAAAGCTGAAACAAATGTTAATTGAACAGCATAGAGCTTTTATTCAAACAGACTTTAGTGTACTGGGTATTCACTAACAAACTTTCATTTTTCCCAAATAAGGTCAAAATCCCCAAATATTCTATTTTTCCTATAAAACCTAAACGAAACGATGTCCCAAAAATTTGAATAGAGCAATAGAAAGCTAAAACCAATAGCTATTGAATAGCATACAGCTTTTATTCAAACAGACTTTAGTATACTGGGTATTCACTAACAAACGTTCAGTTTTCCCAAATAAGGTCAAAATCCCCAAAATACTATCTTTCCTATAAAACCTAAACGAAACGATGTCCTAAAAATTTGAATAGAGCAATAGAAAGCTAAAACCAATAGCTATTGAATAGCATAGAGCGTTTATTCAAACAGCCTTTAGTATACTGGGTATTCACTAACAAACTTTTATTTTTCCCAAATAAGGTCAAAATCCCCAAATATTCTATTTTTCCTATAAAACCTAAACGAAACGATGTCCCAAAAATTTGAATAGAGCAATAGAAAGCTAAAACCAATAGCTATTGAATAGCATAGAGCTTTTATTCAAACAGACTTTAGTATACTGGGTATTCACTAACAAACTTTCATTTTTCCCAAATAAGGTCAAAATCCCCAAATATTCTATTTTTCCTATAAAACCTAAACGAAACGATGTCCCAAAAATTTGAATAGAGCAATAGAAAGCTAAAACCAATAGCTATTGAATAGCATAGAGCTTTTATTCAAACAGACTTTAGTATACTGGGTATTCACTAACAAACTTTCATTTTTCCCAAATAAGGTCAAAATCCCCAAAATACTATCATTCCTATAAAACCTAAACGAAACGATGTCCCAAAAATTTGAATAGAGCAATAGAAAGCTAAAAGCAATATTAATTAAACAGCATAGAGCTTTTATTCAAACAGACTTTAGTATAGGGGGTATTCAGTAACAAACTTTCGTTTTTCCCAAAATAACTTCAAAAGCCCCAAAATACTATTTAACCTATAAAACCCATAAAGTCCCAAAAATTTGAATAGAGCAATAGGAAGCTAAAACCAATAGCTATTGAATAGCATAGAGCTTTTATTCAAACAGCCTTTAGTATACTGGGTATTCACTAACAAACTTTCATTTTTCCAAAATAAGGTCAAAATCCCCAAAATTTTATTTTTCCTATAAAACCTAAATGAAACGATGTCCCAAAAATTTGAATAGAGCAATAGAAAGCTAAAACCAATATTAATTAAACAGCATAGAGCTTTTATTCAAACAGACTTTAGTATAGGGGGTATTCAGTAACAAACTTTCGTTTTTCCCAAAATAACTTCAAAAGCCCCAAAATACTATTTAACCTATAAAACCACAAACCAAGTGATGTCCCAACAATATAAATACAGCAATAGAAAGCTGAAACAAATGTTAATTGAACAGCATAGAGCTTTTATTCAAACAGACTTTAGTGTAGTGGGTATTCACTAACAAACTTTCATTTTTCCCAAATAAGGTCAAAATCCCCAAAATACTATTTTTCCTATAAAACCTAAACGAAACGATGTCCCAAAAATTTGAATAGAGCAATAGAAAGCTAAAATCAATATTAATTGAATAGCATAGAGCTTTTATTCAAACAGTCTTTAGTATAGGGGGTATTCAGTAACAAACTTTCATTTTTCACAAAATAAGGCCAAAATCCCCAAAATACTATCGTTCCTATAAAACCTAAACGAAACGATATCGCAAACATTTGAATAGTGCAATAGAAAGCTAAAACCAGTATTAATTGAATAGCATAGAGCTTTTATTCAAATAGACTTTAGTATAGGGGGTATTTAGTAACAAGCTTTCATTTTTCCTAAAATAAGGTCAAAATCCCCAAAATACTATTTATCCTATAAAACCACAAACCAAGTGATGTCCCAACAATTTTAACACAGCAATGGAAAGCTTAAGCCAATGTTAATTGAACGGTGTAGGAGTTTTATTCAAACAGACTTCAATATAGGGGGTATTCACTAACAAACTTTCATTTTTCCCAAAATAAGATCAAAATCCCAAAATACTATTTTTCCTATAAAACCTAAACGACAAGACTTCCCAACAATATAAATACAGCAATATAAAGCTGAAACAAATGTTAATTGAACAGCATAGAGATTTTATTCAAACAGACGTTAGTGTACTGGGTATTCACTAACAAACTTTCATTTTTCCCAAAATAAGGTCAAAATCCCCAAAATTTTATTTTTCCTATAAAACCTAAATGAAACGATGTCCCAAAAATTTGAATGGAGCAATAGAAAGCTAAAACCAATATTAATTGAAAGCATAGAGATTTTATTCAAACAGACTTTAGTATAGGGGGTATTCAGTAACGAACTTTAATTTTTCCCAAAATAAGGTCAAAATCCCCAAAATACTATTTATCCTATAAAACCACAAACCAAGTGATGTCCCAACAATATAAATACAGCAATAGAAAGCTGAAACAAATGTTAATTGAACAGCATAGAAAATCCCCAAATATTCTATTTTTCCTATAAAACCTAAACGAAACGATGTCCCAAAAATTTGAATAGAGCAATAGAAAGCTAAAACCAATAGCTATCGAATAGCATAGAGCTTTTATTCAAACAGCCTTTAGTATACTGGGTATTCACTAACAAACTTTCTTTTTTCCCAAAATAAGGTCAAAATCCCCAAAATTTTATTTTTCCTATAAAACCTAAATGAAACGATGTCCCAAAAATTTGAATAGAGCAATAGAAAGCTAAAACCAATATTAATTAAACAGAATAGAGCTTTTATTCAAACAGACTTTAGTATAGGGGGTATTCAGTAACAAACTTTCGTTTTTCCCAAAATAAGTTCAAAATCCCCAAAATACTATTTATCCTATAAAACCACAAACCAAGTGATGTCCCAACAATATAAATACAGCAATAGAAAGCTGAAACAAATGTTAATTGAACAGCATAGAGCTTTTATTCAAACAGACTTTAGTATACTGGGTATTCACTAACAAACGTTCATTTTTCCCAAATAAGGTCAAAATCCCCAAAATACTATCTTTCCTATAAAACCTAAACGAAACGATGTCCTAAAAATTTGAATAGAGCAATAGAAAGCTAAAACCAATAGCTATTGAATAGCATAGAGCGTTTATTCCAACAGCCTTTAGTATACTGGGTATTCACTAACAAACTTTTATTTTTCCCAAAATAAGGTCAAAATCCCCAAAATTTTATTTTTCCTATAAAACCTAAATGAAACGATGTCCCAAAAATTTGAATAGAGCAATAGAAAGCTAAAACCAATATTAATTAAACAGAATAGAGCTTTTATTCAAACAGACTTTAGTATAGGGGGTATTCAGTAACAAACTTTCGTTTTTCCCAAAATAAGTTCAAAATCCCCAAAATACTATTTATCCTATAAAACCACAAACCAAGTGATGTCCCAACAATATAAATACAGCAGTAGAAAGCTGAAACAAATGTTAATTGAACAGCATAGAGCTTTTATTCAAACAGCCTTTAGTATACTGGGTATTCACTAACAAACTTTCATTTTTCCTAAGTAAGGTCAAAATCCCCAAAACTCTATTGTTCCTATAAAACCTAAACGAAACGATGTCCCAAAAATTTGACAAGAGCAATAGAAAGCTAAAATCAATATTAATTGAACAGCATAAAGCTTTTATTCAAACAGACTTTAGTATAGGGGGTATTCAGTAACAAACTTTCATTTTTCCTAAAATAAGGTCAAAATCCCCAAAATACTATTTATCCTATAAAACCACAAACCAAGTGATGTCCCAACAATATAAATACAGCAGTAGAAAGCTGAAACAAATGTTAATTGAACGGTGTAGAGCTTTTATTCAAACAGACTTTAGTATACTGGGTATTCACTAACAAACTTTCATTTTTCCCAAAATAAGAATAAAATCCCAAAATACTATCTTTCCTATAAAACTAAACGAAACGATGTCCCAAAAATTTGAATAGAGCAATAGAAAGCTAAAACCAATAGCTATCGAATAGCATAGAGCTTTTATTCAAACAGCCTTTAGTATACTGGGTATTCACTAACAAACTTTCTTTTTTCCCAAAATAAGAATAAAATCCCAAAATACTCTTTTTCCTATAAAACCTAAACGAAACGATTTCCCAAAAATTTTAATAGAGCAGTAAAAAGCCAAGACCAGTAACTCTTGAATAGCATAGAGCTTTTATGCAAACAGACTTTAGTATACTGGGTATTCATTAACAAACTTTCATTTTTCCCAAAATAAGATTAAATTCCCAAAATACTATTTTTCCTATACAACCTAAACGAAAAGACTTCCCAACAATATAAATACAGCAATAGAAAGCTTAAGCCAATGGTAATTGAACGGTATAGAGCTTTTATTCAAACAGACTTTAGTATACTGGGTATTCACTAACAAACTTTAATTTTTCCCAAATAAGGTCAAAATCCCCAAAATACTATCCTTCCTATAAAACCTAAACGAAACGATGTCCCAAAAATTTGAATAGAGCAATAGAAAGCTAAAACCAATAGCTATTGAATAGCATAGAGCTTTTATTCAAACAGACTTTAGTATACTAGGTATTCACTAACAAACTTTAATTTTTCCCAAAATAAGGTCAAAATCCCCAAAATTTTATTTTGCCTATAAAACCTAAAAGAAACGATGTCCCAAAAATTTGAATGGAGCAATAGAAAGCTAAAACCAATACTAATTGAATAGCATAGAGCTTTTATTCAAACAGACTTTAGTATACTGGGTATTCACTAACAAACTTTCATTTTTCCCAAAATAAGGTCAAAATTCCCAACATTTTATTTTTCCTATAAAACCTAAACGATACGATGTCCCAAAAATTTTAATAGAGCAATAGAAAGCTAAAACCAGTAACTAATGAAAAGCATAGAGCTTTTATTCAAAGGGGGTATTCACTAACAAACTTTCATTTTTCCCAAAATAATGTCAAAATCTCAAAAATACTATTTTTCCTATAAAACCTAAATGAAACAATGTCCCGAAAACTTGAACCCAGCAATGTAAACCTACAATTAATGTTAATTGAATATCATAGAAGTTTTATTCAAACAAACTTTAGTATAGGGGGTACGCACTAACAAACTTTCATTTTTCCCAAAATAAGGTCAAAATCCCCAAAATACTATTTATCCTATAAAACCTAAACGAAACGATGTCCCAAAAATGAATACAGCAATAGAGAGCTAAAACCAATATTAATTGAACAGCATAGAGTTTTTATTCAAAAAGACTTTAGTATAGGGGGTATTCACTAACAAACTTTCATTTTTCCCAAAATAAGGTCAAAATCCTCAAAATACTATTTATCCTATAAAACCACAAACCAAGTGATGTCCCAACAATATAAATACAGCAATAGAAAGCTGAAACAAATGTTAATTGAACAGCATAGAGCTTTTATTCAAACACACTTTAGTGTACTCAGTATTCACTAACAAACTTTCATTTTTCCCAAATAAGGTCAAAATCCCCAAAATACTATTTTGCTATAAAACCTAAACGAAACGATGTCCCAAAAATTTGAATAGAGCAATGTAAACCTACAACCAATGTTAATTGAATATCATAGAGCTTTTATTCAACAAACTTTAGTATAGGGGGTACGCACTAACAAACTTTCATTTTTCCCAAAATAAGGTCAAAATCCCCAAAATACTATTTATCCTATAAAACCTAAACGAAACGATGTCCCAAAAATTTTAACACAGCAATGGTAAGCTTAAGCCAATGTGAATTGAATGGTATAGGGGTTTTATTCAAACAGACTTTAGTATAGGAGGTATTCACTAACAAACTTTCATTTTTCCCAAAATAAGGTAAAAATCCCCAAAATTTAGAAAGCTAAAATCAATATTAATTGAATAGCATGGAGCTTTTATTCAAACAGACTTTAGTATAGCGGGCATTCATTAAAAAACTTTCATTTTTCCCAAAATAAGGTCAAAATCCCCAAAATATAGAAAGCTAAAATTAATATTAATTGAATAGCATAGAGCTTTTATTCAAACAGACTTTAGTATAGGGGGTATTCACTAACAAACTTTCATTTTTCCCAAAATAAGGTCAAAATCTCCAAAATACTATATTTTCCTATAAAACCTAAACGAAACGATGTCCCAAAAATTTGAACAGAGAAATAGAAAGATAAAACCAATAATTATTGAATATTCATTAACAAACTTTAATTTTTCCCAAAATAAGGTCAAAATCCCCAAAATATAGAAAGCTAAAATCAATATTAATTGAATAGCATAGAGCTTTTATTTAAACAGACTTTAGTATAGGGGGTAATCACTAACAAACTTTCATTTTTCCCAAAATAAAGTCAAAATCTCCAAAATACAATTTTTCCTATAAAACCTAAACGAAACGATGTTTCGAAAATTTGAACACAGCAATGTAAAGCTAAGGCCAATGTTAATTGAATAGCATATAGCTTTTATTCAAACAGACTTTAGTATAGGGGGCATTCAGTAACGAACTTTCATTTTTCCCAAAATAAGGTCAAAATCCCCAAAATACTATTTATCCTATAAAACCACAAACCAAGTGATGTCCCAACAATATAAATACAGCAATAGAAAGCTGAAACAAATGTTAATTGAACAGCATAGAGCTTTTATTCAAACAGACTTTAGTGTACTGGGTATTCACTAACAAACTTTCATTTTTCCCAAATAAGGTCAAAATCCCCAAAATACTATTTTTGCTATAAAACCTAAACGAAACGATGTCCCAAAAATTTGAATAGAGCAATGTAAACCTACAACCAATGTTAATTGAATATCATAGAGCTTTTATTCAACAAACTTTAGTATAGGGGGTACGCACTAACAAACTTTCATTTTTCCCAAAATAAGGTCAAAATCCCCAAAATACTATTTATCCTATAAAACCTAAACGAAACGATGTCCCAAAAATTTTAACACAGCAATGGAAAGCTTAAGCCAATGTGAATTGAATGGTATAGGGGTTTTATTCAAACAGACTTTAGTATAGGAGGTATTCACTAACAAACTTTCATTTTTCCCAAAATAAGGTCAAAATCCCCAAAATTTAGAAAGCTAAAATCAATATTAATTGAATAGCATGGAGCTTTTATTCAAACAGACTTTAGTATAGGGGGCATTCATTAAAAAACTTTAATTTTTCCCAAAATAAGGTCAAAATCCCCAAAATATAGAAAGCTAAAATTAATATTAATTGAATAGCATAGAGCTTTTATTCAAACAGACTTTAGTATAGGGGGTATTCACTAACAAACTTTAATTTTTCCCAAAATAAGGTCAAAATCTCCAAAATACGATTTTTTCCTATAAAACCTAAACGAAACGATGTCCCAAAAATTTGAACAGAGAAATAGAAAGATAAAACCAATAATTATTGAATATTCATTAACAAACTTTAATTTTTCCCAAAATAAGGTCAAAATCCCCAAAATATAGAAAGCTAAAATCAATATTAATTGAATAGTATAGAGCTTTTATTTAAACAGACTTTAGTATAGGGGGTAATCACTAACAAACTTTCATTTTTCCCAAAATAAGGTCAAAATCTCCAAAATACAATTGTTCCTATAAAACCTAAACGAAACGATGTTTCGAAAATTTGAACACAGCAATGTAAAGCTAAAGCCAATGTCAATTGAATAGCATATAGCTTTTATTCAAACAGACTTTAGTATAGGGGGTATTCAGTAACGAACTTTCATTTTTCCCAAAATAAGGTCAAAATCCCCGAAATACTATTTATCCTATAAAACCACAAACCAAGTGATGTCCCAACAATATAAATACAGCAATAGAAAGCTGAAACAAATGTTAATTGAACAGACTTTAGTGTACTGGGTATTCACTAACAAACTTTCATTTTTCCCCAATAAGGTCAAAATCCCCAAAATACTATTTTTTCTATAAAACCTAAACGAAACGATGTCCCAAAAATTTGAATAGAGCAATAGAAAGCTAAAATCAATATTAATTGAATAGCATAGAGCTTTTATTCAAACAGACTTTAGTATAGGTGGTATTCAGTAACAAACTTTCATTTTTCACAAAATAAGGCCAAAATCCCCAAAATACTATCTTTCCTATAAAACCTAAACGAAACGATGTCGTAAAAATTTGAATAGAGCAATAGAAAGCTAAAATCAATATTAATTGAATAGCATAGAGCTTTTATTCAAACAGACTTTAGTATATAGGGTATTCAGTAACAAACTTTCATTTTTCACAAAATAAGGCCAAAATCCCCAAAATACTATTTATCCTATAAAACCACAAACCAAGCGATGTCCCAACAATTTTAACACAGCAATGGAAAGCTTAAGCCAATGTTAATTGAACGGTATAGAGCTTTTATTCAAACAGACTTTAGTATACTGGGTATTCACTAACAAACTTTCATTTTTCCCAAATAAGGTCAAAATCCCCAAAATACTATTTTTCCTATAAAACCTAAACGAAACGATGTCCCAAAAATTTGAATAGAGCAATAGAAAGCTAAAATCAATATTAATTGAATACCATAGAGCTTTTATTCAAACAGGCTTTAGTATAGGGGGTATTCAGTAACAAACTTTCATTTTTCACAAAATAAGGCCAAAATCCCCAAAATACTATCTTTCCTATAAAACCTAAACGAAACGATATCCCAAACATATGAATAGAGCAGTAGAAAGCTAAAACCAGTATTAATTGAATAGCATAGAGCTTTTATTCAAACAGACTTTAGTATAGGGGGTCTTTAGTAACAAACTTTCATTTTTCCCAAAATAAGGTCAAAATCCCCAAAATACTATTTATCCTATAAAACCACAAACCAAGCGATGTCCCAACAATTTTAACACAGCAATGGAAAGCTTAAGCCAATGTTATTTGAACGGTATAGAGCTTTTATTCAAACAGACTTTAGTATACTGGGTATTCACTAACAAACTTTCATTTTTCACAAAATAAGGACAAAATCCCCAAAATACTATTTTTCCTATAAAACCTAAACGAAACGATGTCCCAAAAATTTGAATAGAGCAATAGAAAGCTAAAATCAATATTAATTGAATAGCATAGAGCTTTTATTCAAACAGACTTCAATATAGGGGGTATTCACTAACAAACTTTCATTTTTCCCAAAATAAGATCAAAATCCCAAAATACTATTTTTCCTATAAAACCTAAACGAAAAGACTTCCCAACAATATAAATACAGCAATAGAAAGCTTAAGCCAATGTTAATTGAACGGTATAGAGCTTTTATTCAAACAGACTATAGTATACTGGGTATTCATTAACAAACTTTCATTTTTCCCAAAATAAGATCAAAATCCCAAAATACTATTTTTCCTATACAACCTAAACGAAAAGACTTCCCAACAATATAAATACAGCAATAGAAAGCTTAAGCCAATGTTAATTGAACGGTATAGAGCTTTTATTCAAACAGATTTTAGTATACTGGGTATTCACTAACAAACTTTCATTTTTCCCAAATAAGGTCAAAATCCCCAAAATACTATCCTTCCTATAAAACCTAAACGAAACGATGTCCCAAAAATTTGAATAGAGCAATAGAAAGCTAAAACCAATAGCTATTGAATAGCATAGAGCTTTTATTCAAACAGACTTTAGTGTACTGGGTATTCACTAACAAACTTTCATTTTTCCCAAATAAGGTCAAAATCCCCAAAATACTATCCTTCCTATAAAACCTAAACGAAACGATGTCCCAAAAATTTGAATAGAGCAATAGAAAGCTAAAACTAGTAACTATTGAATAGCATAGAGCTTTTATACAAAGGGGGTATTCACTAACAAACTTTCATTTTTCCCAAAATAATGTCAAAATCTCCAAAATACTATTTTTCCTATAAAACCTAAACGAAACGATGTCCCAAAAATTTGAATAGAGCAATAGAAAGCTAAAACCAATAGCTATTGAATAGCATAGAGCTTTTATTCAAACAAACTTTAGTATAGGGGGTACGCACTAACAAACTTTCATTTTTCCCAAAATAAGGTCAAAATCTCCAAAATACTATTTTTTCCTATAAAACCTAAACGAAACGATGTCCAAAAAATTTTAACACAGCAATGGAAAGCTTAAGCCAATGTGAATTGAATGGTATAGGGGTTTTATTCAAACAGACTTTAGTATAGGAGGTATTCACTAACAAACTTTCATTTTTCCCAAAATAAGGTCAAAATCCCCAAAATTTAGAAAGCTAAAATCAATATTAATTGAATAGCATAGAGCTTTTATTCAAACAGACTTTAGTATAGGGGCATTCATTAAAAAACTTTAATTTTTCCCAAAATAAGGTCAAAGTCCCCAAAATATAGAAAGCTAAAATTAATATTAATTGAATAGCATAGAGCTTTTATTCAAACAGACTTTAGTATAGGGGGTATTCACTAACAAACTTTCATTTTTCTCAAAATAAGGTCAAAATCTCCAAAATAATATTTTTTCCTATAAAACCTAAACGAAACGATGTCCCAAAAATTTGAACAGAGAAATAGAAAGATAAAACCAATAATTATTGAATATTCATTAACAAACTTTAATTTTTCCCAAAATAAGGTCAAAATCCCCAAAATATAGAAAGCTAAAACCAATATTAATTGAATAGTATAGAGCTTTTATTTAAACAGACTTTAGTATAGGGGGTAATCACTAACAAACTTTCATTTTTCCCAAAATAAGGTCAAAATCTCCAAAATACAATTTTTCCTATAAAACCTAAACGAAACGATGCCCCGAAAATTTGAACACAGCAATGTAAAACTAAACCCAATGTTAATTGAATAGCATATAGCTTTTATTCAAACAGACTTTAGTATAGGGGGTATTTAGTAACAAACTTTCATTTTTCCCAAAATAAGGTCAAAATCCCCAAAATACTATTTATCCTATAAAACCACAAACCAAGCGATGTCCCAACAATTTTAACACATCAATGGAAAGCTTAAGCCAATGTTAATTGAACGGTATAGAGCTTTTATTCAAACAGACTTCAGTATACTGGGTATTCACTAACAAACTTTCATTTTTCCCAAATAAGGTCAAAATCCCCAAAATACTATTTTTCCTATAAAACCTAAACGAAACAATGTCCCGAAAATTTTAATAGAGCAATAAAAAGCCAAGACCAGTAACTATTGAATAGCATAGAGCTTTTATTCAAACAGACTTTAGCATACTGGGTATTCACTAACAAACTTTCATTTTTCCCAAAATAAGATCAAAATCCCCAAAATACTATTTTTCCTATAAAACCTAAACGAAACGATGTCCCGAAAATTTGAACACAGCAATGTAAAGCTAAAGCCAATGTTAATTGAATAGCATATAGCCTTTATTCAAACAGACTTTAGTATAGGGGGTATTCAGTAACAAACTTTCATTTTTCCCAAAATAAGGTCAAAATCCCCAAAATATTTATCCTATAAAACCACAAACCAAGTGATGTCCCAACAATTTTAACACAGTCTTAACGATATGCTCTTCCCCGGTCCTATTTTGCAGACGGATTTAACGATTTTAGTTCTACATTGAAAAGATGAGCCCCAAGATTTTGAGGTAAACACAGTCACCTTCGGTGTAAATTGTGTCCCCTATTTGGCTATTCATACTTTACTGGAGTTAGCCAAAATCTGTGAAAAACAAATCCCGTAGTTTCTGAAATTCTGCGCACTTATATGTACGTTGATGACGTTTTAGCCGGCGCTCATACTCTGTCTTCTGCGCTTAAATCTAGAGATGAACTCATAAAAGTTCTTCAATCTGCTGGCTTGACTCTCAGAAAATGGACAGCAAACAATGATCACCTATTAAAAGGCATACCTTCCGAGAACCTCCTCGACGCAGAGTTCCTGAAATTGTCAGACTCTAGCACCACCAAAACTTTAGGTCTCCGCTGGAATGCCGGAAGTGATCATTTTTATTTTCGACTAAAAAATTACCCAGATAGAGATTCGATCACAAAAAGATCAGTTCTATCCCAAATTGCAAGGATATTTGACCCCGCCGGTTGGCTTTCCCCCAAGATCATTGTAGCAAAAATAATTATGCAACAGATTTGGAAGGATGAAACAAACTGGGATGACGATTTGAAACCGTCAACTCTACTGCAATGGCATGCCTTCATAGATGACTATACCAACTTAGAGCATATAAACATTCCCCGATTCGTTGATTTTGATCCATCATTTTCAATAGACCTACATGGCTTTTGTGATGCCTCCGAAAAGGCGTATGCTGCAACGTTATATCTTCGCGCAGAAAATCAAGGTTTCATATCATCTCATCTCTTAGTCGCCAAAACAAAGGTTGCTCCAGTTAAGTTTGTTTCGTTGCCGCGAAAGGAACTTTGCGGAGCAGAATTAATGGCTACAATAATCGATTCTATTCAATCGCAACTCAACCTTAAAAACTACAAACTATTTTTGTGGACCGATTCAACAATAGTCTTGGCATGGTTACAAAACCCCCCTAACAGATGGAAAACCTTTGTAGAAAACAGAGTTTCTTCGATTGTAGAAAAGGTACGGATTGACTCATGGTTTCATGTCGACTCCAAAAGTAACCCCGCCGATTTGGCATCTCGTGGGCTCACAGCTTCCCAACTCAGTTCAAGCGATTTATGGTGGCATGGTCCCACTTGGCTCACGCTCCTTCAGAGTCAATGGCCGAAACGTTCGTCAAATTTTTCTTCCCAAGAGGAAGTAAGACCAATTGTCGTCCACCTGAATCAGATCGAAAACTCAGATCTTTTGAAGAACTTTTCTGATTTTCCAAGAGCTATGCGTATTATATGCCAAGTTTACTGTTTCTATTACAGGTGTAATAAAAAATTGCGACACAAACTAGAAACTACAAGTGCATTGACAAGAGCTGAATTAAATCACGCAAAATCTCGAATGGTAATCGCCTGCCAGATGTTGTACTTTGGAAATGAATATAATATACTATCACAAAATCGAGAGATACCCCGGACAAGTCATAAACTGACTTTTAACCCCCTTGTGGATAAAACGGGCATAATCCGAATTAATGGGCGACTAGCAAACTCCCGTTTATTAACCTATGATGAAAGATTTCCGATTCTGTTGCCTTATCACGCTTGTTATACGAGACTCTTCCTTTCGTATTTACACAAATATTCAATCCATGGCAAAAATGCTCTTTTATCGAGATTAATGAGATTATATTACTACGTGCCCAGGCTAAAAGTTCTTATTAAATCTGTCATATCTCAGTGTCGTAATGCGCTTTTTACAAGCGCAAGAAAAGTCAACAGATAATGGCTGCATTACCCCCAGAGAGGACAATGCTATCTCGCCCATTTACTAACACTGGTGTCGATTTTGCGGGTCCTTTTGACATTAAAACCTATGCAGGCCGTGGCTGTAAAGTAACTAAAGGTTGCGTGTTAGTGTTTGTTTGCTTCGCAACGAAGGCTATTCACCTCGAAACCACTAGTGAAATATCTACTTAAGCGTTCTTAGCTGCGTTTGCACGGTTTTTTTCTCGTAGAGGCTCTCCCCATGCTTTATACTCGGACAATGGTACTGCTTTTGTTGGCGCTGCACACATTATAAATGCTGAGAAATCGCAATTTATTTCGCTCATCCGACAAAAATTGCTCGATAAAGAGAGTTGCACCCCTCTAGAATGGCACTGCATTCCGCCAGGTGCCCCACACATGGAAGGACTTTGGGAAGCAGAAGTCAAAAGCTTTAAACTCCACTTGAGAAGAATCTCTAGCCCGAATCGAAGCATGCCTTAACTCAAGTCAACTCTTAGTCCACTCAGCGATAATCCAACAGATCTGTGTGCACTTACCCCTGGTCATTTCCTAATAAATGCCTTATTATCACCCCCAGAGCCCAATCTCTCAGAGCATTCGTTAAGCTATGTTAACCGATGGCAGAAATTAAAGGTTCTACATCACCAATTCGCCCAACGGTGGAAAGACGAATATCTGAAAGATCTCCATAAGCGTTTTAAGTGGAAACACCCACAGCGTGATTCCGCAACCGGTGATCTTGTCGTCATAAAACAAGATAATCTACCCCCTAATCAGTGACGGCTTGGTCGCATTGAAAAAGTTATTCCTGGTCATGACAACCGAGTTCGAGTCGCCGAAATACGAACTGCCAATGGCACCGTAACCAGGCCGATCACAAAATTAGTTTGGCTCCCCATCCCTGAACAACACTAATACCCTCTATTTCTTTTTTTACAGTCTTAAGATGCCACGCCATAGCCGCGAAGGTCCCCTGCTATTGGAGGAGCAAGGTCACCAACACTCTCGTCACCATCCCAATTCACCAGATTGTCGGTAATGTAACCGCGATCACCCCCTACGTCGGTGTGCCAAGTTCAAACGCTTGAATGTGGTAGAGAAATTGAAAATGGTAAAACGTCATCGTTATTGTGAAAACTGTTTGGCACATTTGGATCTTGTCAACCGTTGCCACAATACTGATCGCTGCCGCCAATGTGACGGCAGAAACGAAACTTTGCTACATCAGCACAAGCGTCTACACTCTGCGAGGTCACCCCCTAATCAGTAGCC
This sequence comes from Phania funesta, assembly GCA_963932375.1. Classification (NCBI taxonomy): domain Eukaryota; kingdom Metazoa; phylum Arthropoda; class Insecta; order Diptera; family Tachinidae; genus Phania; species Phania funesta. The sequence goes on along the minus strand of OZ010653.1, from coordinate 56,806,465 downwards.
AATTGTGCTCAACGCCTCGCGTGGTTACATTTTTGCCGACAATCGTTGTAAAAATTGAGTTTGGAAAAGATTGGGCCAATGTCAGGGGTATGCTCAACCCATGTGTCGAAATCAGCACTATGGCCGAATTCCTGGCTGAACGTTATAACCTCCCAGTAGAAAAAATTGGCACTGAACGATGGGCTAAGATTCGATTCAAACCACGTTTTGAGGATGAGCGTACATACACGATCTCTGTTCAAATATCCAGCCACTTGCCACAAAGGCAACCAAAGGTACAAGTCGATGAGAGAGTGGCTCGATTATACTCCAACCTACGTCTGGTGGACCCTCATTTTCATAAGCCTCTCGACATAAACATCATTCTGGGTGCTGACATATACCCTCGCCTAATCAAGTCCAGTCTTCAGCAAGAGTCGATAGGGTCCCCGATGGCACAAGACTCGATACTTGGCTGGACAATTATCGGAAAATTTGGAATATAAAATTCTCAAAAAAAGGCTATAAATGTAAAATCCTGTTTTCTAAATTACCTTTCTATTTTTCATATTTTTGTAATGTATTTTTTTTATTACCATAACAAATTTTAAATTAAATTAAATCATGTAAACTTTGAATTATACTTGTTAAATTATATAAAATTTACTTCCGGTCACTTTAGTTGCGTAATTATGTTACGTTAAAGTGCTCAAAATAGAATGTAATGGAGTGTGCAAAGAGAGAACGATTTTAACGAACCTTTGTAACTCACTACATACCTCTTTGCAAATTCAATAAGGAATTTAAATTGTAAACGAACTCACTTGGTAAATTACTCCCGACAGTAAAGTTGGATATTACAAGATAATGAATTACAAACCCCCCAAATTTTTCTATTTTTATTTATTTGTAAAAATATTTGCGTTTACCCCCAAACACTTTCATTTTTCCCAAAATAAGGTCAAAATCTCCAAAATACTATTTTTCCTACAACACCTAAACGAAACGATGTCCCAAAAATTTGAACACAGCAATGTAAAGCTAAAACCAATATTAATTGAATAGCATAGAGCTTTTATTCAAAGAGACTTTTGTATGGGGTGTATCCACTAACAAACTTTAATTTTTCCCAAAATAAGGTCAAAACCCCCAAAATACTATTTTTCCTATAACACCTAAAAGAAACGATGTCCCAAAAATGAATAGAGCAATAGAGTGCTAAAACCAATATTAATTGAACAGCATAGAGCTTTTATTCAAACAGACTTTAGTATAGGGGGTATTCAGTAACGAACTTTCATTTTTCCCAAAATAAGGTCAAAATCCCAAAATACTATTTTTCCTATACAACCTAAACGAAAAGACTTCCCAACAATATAAATACAGCAATAGAAAGCTTAAGCCAATGTTAATTGAACGGTATAGGGGTTTTATTCAAACATACTTCAATATAGGGGGTATTCACTAACAAACTTTCATTTTTCCCAAAATAAGGTCAAAATCCCCAAAATTTTATTTTTTCTATAAAACCTAAACGAAACGATGTCCCAAAAATTTGAATGGAGCAATAGAAAGCTAAAACCAATATTAATTGAACAGCATAGAGCTTTTATTCAAACAGACTTTAGTGTAGGGGGTATTCACTAACAAACTTTCATTTTTCCCAAAATAAGACCAAAATCCCAAAGTACTATTTTTCCTATACAACCTAAACGAAAAGACTTCCCAACAATATAAATACAGCAATAGAAAGCTTAAGCCAATGTTAATTGAAAGGTATAGGGGTTTTATTTAAAAAGACGTTAGTATAGGGGGTATTCAGTGACAAACTCTCATTTTCCCCAAAATAAGGTCAAAATCCCCAAAATACTATTTATCCTATAAAACCACAAACCAACTGATGTCCCAACAATTTTAACACAGCAATGGAAAGCTTAAGCCAATGTTAATTGAACGGTATAGGAGTTTTATTCAAACAGACTTCAATATAGGGGGTATTCAGTAACAAACTTTCATTTTTCACTAAATAAGGCCAAAATCCCCAAAATACTATCTTTCCTACAAAACCTAAACGAAACAATATCCCAAACATTTGAATAGAGCAGTAGCAAGCTAAAACCAATATTAATTGAACAGCATAGAGCTTTTATTCAAACAGACAGTATAGGGGGTATTCAGTAACGAACTTTCATTTTTCCCAAAATAAGGTCAAAATCCCAAAATACTATTTTTAACATACAACCTAAACGAAAAGACTTCCCAACAATATAAATACAGCAACAGAAAGCTTAAGCCAATGTTAATTGAACGGTATAGGGGTTTTATTCAAACATACTTCAATATAGGGGGTATTCACTAACAAACTTTCATTTTTCCCAAAATAAGGTCAAAATCCCCAAAATTTTATTTTTTCTATAAAACCTAAACGAAACGATGTCCCAAAAATTTGAATGGAGCAATAGAAAGCTAAAACCAATATTAATTGAACATCATAGAGCTTTTATTCAAACAGACTTTAGTATAGGGGGTATTCAGTAACGAACTTTCATTTTTCCCAAAATAAGGTCAAAATCCCCAAAATTTTATTTTTTCTATAAAACCTAAACGAAACGATTTCCCAAAAATTTTAATAGAGCAATAGAAAGCTAAAATCAATATTAATTGAATAGCATAGAGCTTTTATTCAAACAGACTTTAGTATGCTGGGTATTCACTAACAAACTTTAATTTTTCCCAAAATTAGGTCAAAATCCCCAAAATTTTATTTTTCCTATAAAACCTAAATGAAACGATGTCCCAAAAATTTGAATGGAGCAATAGAAAGCTAAAACCAATATTAATTGAACAGCATAGAGCTTTTATTCAAACAGACTTTAGTGTAGGGGGTATTCAGTAACAAACTTTCATTTTTCCCAAAATAAGGTCAAAATCCCCAAAATACTATTTATCCTATAAAACCACAAACCAAGTGATGTCCCAACAATTTTAACACAGCAATGGAAAGCTTAAGCCAATGTTAATTGAACGGTATAGAGCTTTTATTCAAACAGACTTTAGTGTAGGGGGTATTCAGTAACAAACTTTCATTTTTCCCAAAATAAGGTCAAAATCCCCAAAATACTATTTATCCTATAAAACCACAAACCAAGTGATGTCCCAACAATTTTAACACAGCAATGGAAAGCTAAAACCAATATTAATTGAACAGCATAGAGCTTTTATTCAAACAGACTTTAGTGTAGGGGGTATTCAGTAACAAACTTTCATTTTTCCCAAAATAAGGTCAAAATCCCCAAAATACTATTTATCCTATAAAACCACAAACCAAGTGATGTCCCAACAATTTTAACACAGCAATGGAAAGCTTAAGCCAATGTTAATTGAACGGTATAGAGATTTTATTCAAACAGACTTTAGTGTACTGGGTATTCAATAACAAAATTTCATTTTTCCCAAATAAGGTAAAAATACCCAAAATACTATTTTTCCTATAAAAAATAAACGAAACGATGTCCCAAAAATTTGAATAGAGCAATAGAAAGCTAATATCAATATTAATTGAATAGCATAGAGGTTTTATTCAAACAGACTTTAGTATAGGGGGTATTCAGTAACAAACTTTCATTTTTCACTAAATAAGGCCAAAATCCCCAAAATACTATCTTTCCTACAAAACGTAAACGAAACGATATCCCAGACATTTGAATAGAGCAGTAGCAAGCTAAAACCAGTATTAATTGAATCGCATAGAGCTTTTATTCAAACAGACTTTAGTATAGGGGGTATTTAGTAACAAACTTTCATTTTTCCCAAATAAGGTCAAAATCCCCAAAATAATATTTATCCTATAAAACCACAAACCAAGTGATGTCCCAACAATTTTAACACAGCAATGGAAAGCTTAAGCCAATGTTAATTGAACGGTATAGGGGTTTTATTCAAACAGACTTCAATATAGGGGGTATTCACTAACAAACTTTCATTTTTCCCAAAATAAGATCAAAATCCCAAAATACTATTTTTCCTATAAAACCTAAACGAAACGATTTCCCAAAAATTTTAATAGAGCAATAGAAAGCCAAGACCAGTAACTATTGAATACCATAGAGCTTTTATTCAAACAGACTTTAGTATACTGGGTATTCACTAACAAACTTTCATTTTTCCCAAAATAAGACCAAAATCCCAAAATACTATTTTTCCTATACAACCTAAACGAAAAGACTTCCCAACAATATAAATACAGCAATAGAAAGCTTAAGCCAATGTTAATTGAATGGTATAGGGGTTTTATTTAAACATACTTCAATATAGGGGATATTCACTAACAAACTTTCATTTTTCCCAAAATAAGGTCAAAATCCCCAAAATTTTATTTTTTCTATAAAACCTAAACGAAACGATGTCCCAAAAATTTGAATGGAGCAATAGAAAGCTAAAACCAATATTAATTGAACAGCATAGAGCTTTTATTCAAACGGACTTTAGTATAGGGGGTATTCAGTAACGAACTTTCATTTTTCCCAATATAAGGTCAAAATCCCCAAAATACTATTTATCCTATAAAACCACAAACCAAGTGATGTCCTAACAATATAAATACAGCAATAGAAAGCTGAAACAAATGTTAATTGAACAGCATAGAGCTTTTATTCAAACAGACTTTAGTGTACTGGGTATTCACTAACAAACTTTCATTTTTCCCAAATAAGGTCAAAATCCCCAAAATACTATTTTTCCTATAAAACCTAAACGAAACGATTTCCCAAAAATTTTAATAGAGCAATAGAAAGCCAAGACCAGTAACTATTGAATACCATAGAGCTTTTATTCAAACAGACTTTAGTATACTGGGTATTCACTAACAAACTTTCATTTTTCCCAAAATAAGACCAAAATCCCAAAATACTATTTTTCCTATACAACCTAAACGAAAAGACTTCCCAACAATATAAATACAGCAATGGAAAGCTTAAGCCAATGTTAATTGAACGGTATAGGGGTTTTATTTAAACATACTTCAATATAGTTGGTATTCACTAACAAACTTTCATTTTTCCCAAAATAAGGTCAAAATCCCCAAAATTTTATTTTTTCTATAAAACCTAAACGAAACGATGTCCCAAAAATTTGAATAGAGCAATAGAAAGCTAAAATCAATACTAATTGAATAGCATAGAGCTTTTATTCAAACAGACTTTAGTGTAGGGGGTATTCAGTAACAAACTTTCATTTTTCACAAAATAAGGCCAAAATCCCCAAAATACTATTTATCCTATAAAACCACAAACCAAGTGATGTCCCAACAATTTTAACACAGCAATGGAAAGCTTAAGCCAATGTTAATTGAACGGTATAGGAGTTTTATTCAAACAGACTTCAATATAGGGGGTGTTCACGAACAAACTTTCATTTTTCCCAAAATAAGATCAAAATCCCAAAATACTATTTTTCCTATAAAACCTAAACGAAACGATTTCCCAAAAATTTTAATAGAGCAATAAAAAGCCAAGACCAGTGACTATTGAATAGCATAGAGCTTTTATTCAAACAGACTTTAGCATACTGGGTATTCATTAACAAACTTTCATTTTTCCCAAAATGAGATAAAAATCCCAAAATACTATTTTTCCTATACAACCTAAACGCAAAGACTTCCCAACAATATAAATACAGCAATAGAAAGCTTAAGCCAATGTTAATTGAACGGTATAGAGCTTTTATTCAAACAGATTTTAGTATACTGGGTATTCACTAACAAACTTTCATTTTTCCCAAATAAGGTCAAAATCCCCAAAATACTATTTTTCCTATAAAACCTAAACGAAACGATGTCCCAAAAATTTGAATAGAGCAATTGAAAGCTAAAACCAATAACTATTGAATAGCATAGAGCTTTTATTTAAACAGATTTTAGTATACTGGGTATTCACTAACAAACTTTCATTTTTCCCAAATAAGGTCAAAATCCCCAAAATACTATCTTTCCTATAAAACCTAAACTAAACGATGTCCCAAAAATTTTAATAGAGCAATAGAAAGCTAAAACCAATAGCTATTGAATAGCATAGAGCTTTTATTCAAACAGACTTTAGTATGCTGGGTATTCACTAACAAACTTTAATTTTTCCCAAAATAAGGTCAAAATCCCCAAAATTTTATTTTTCCTATAAAACCTAAATGAAACGATGTCCCAAAAATTTGAATGGAGCAATAGAAAGCTAAAACCAATATTAATTGAACAGCATAGAGCTTTTATTCAAACAGACTTTAGTGTAGGGGGTATTCAGTAACAAACTTTCATTTTTCCCAAAATAAGGTCAAAATCCCCAAAATACTATTTATCCTATAAAACCACAAACCAAGTGATGTCCCAACAATTTTAACACAGCAATGGAAAGCTTAAGCCAATGTTAATTGAACGGTATAGAGCTTTTATTCAAACAGACTTTAGTATACTGGGTATTCACTAACAAACTTTCATTTTTCGCAAATAAGGTCAAAATCGCCAAAATACTATTTTTCCTATAAAACCTAAACGAAACGATGTCCCAAAAATTTGAATAGAGCAATAGAAAGCTAAGACCAGTAACTATTGAATAGCATAGAGCTTTTATTCAAAGGGGGTATTCACTAACAAACTTTCATTTTTCCCAAAATAAGGTCAAAATCTCCAAAATACTATTTTTCCTACAACACCTAAACGAAACGATGTCCCAAAAATTTGAATAGAGCAATAGAAAGCTAAAATCAATATTAATTGAATAGCACAGAGCTTTTATTCAAAGAGACTTTTGTATGGGGGGTATTCACTAACAAACTTTAATTTTTCCCAAAATACTATTTTTCCCATAAAACCTAAACGAAACAATGTCCCAAAAAATTTGAACACAGAAATGTAAATCTTAAACCAATGGTAATTGAATAGCATAGAGATTTTATTCAAAGAGACTTTAGTATAGGGGGTATTTACTAACAAACTTTCATTTTTCCTAAAATAAGGTCAAAATCCCCAAAATACTATAATTCCTATAAAACCTAAACTAAACGATGTCCCAAAAATTTTAATACAGCAATAGAAAGCTGAAACAAATATTAATTGAAAAGCATAGAGTTTTTTATTCAAAACGACTTTAGTATATGTTAGCAACACTGTTTTCCTACAATCTTAACACTTGACTTATGTCAAACACCAAACGCCATTTTTGTTAGTTGTTAAGTTAACCTAATAAATCGTTCATTCTTTCAATAAACGTGTTAAAGAAAAGTTGTCTCGTGTACTTAATTTAAACGCTTACAAAGGTTATGGGCCCAGCGTGCCAAGTAAATTGATTAAATTAAGTCGGTCGAGTATTTTGTTAAACGTTTTGAGTTTTTTGAAAAATCATTTGTTTTTGTACATTTGTGAAAAATGTCAGGTTCGATGCAGATCGAAAAATTAAGTGAAAACAACTACGCAAGCTGGTCAATCCATATGAGAAGCCTTTTAATCACGTTGGACTATTGGGCAGTTGTGGATGGTGTTTGTTCTCCAACAGCAACAGCAGAAGAAAAAGCACAATGGAAAGTTATAGACCAAAAAGCTTTAGCTACCATCACCTTAAGTATTAATCCCTCTGAATTAATACATATAAAAAAATGCAAATCATCAAGAGAAGCCTGAGAGAAGTTAAACAGCATCTACATAGCAAAAAGCCCTGCCAGGAAAGTATTTAAGAAACTAGTACGATTTAAAATCCTAGATTCAGCTGGCTATACTCAACAAATAAACGATTTTAGCAATTTAGTTGAATCGTTAAAAGAAATTGATGTTTCAGTTCCAGATGACTTCATTAGTATTTTGTTGCTTTGCAGTCTCCCCGAAGACTTTGAAAGTTTTATTGTAGCAATTGAAAGCAGAGACAAATTACCAACGATAGATCAATTGAAGGTCAAAATATTGGAAGAACATCAACGTCGTGGCGAAAAAGTTAATATGAGTGAAGAGCATGTATTTGCGGCGAATTCGAAATATAAAGAAAGACTCAAGAACAAAAATCAAACATATAAAAAGTATGCAAATGTTAAATGTTATTCATGCGGGAGAAGAGGACATATAAGATCCCAATGTAATAAGAAAGAAATTGTAATGAGTGTAAGAGAATTTAATTTAAACTCAAAATATAATGATTGGATAGTTGACAGTGGAGCTTCCTCGCATATGAGTGGAAATATTAAACTTTTCTCTTCAATTAAAGAGTATAAACAAAGAGTTGAAATGGCATCAGGTGATTGTGTACATGCAGAAGGCATAGGCAATGTAAATTTAAAATCGGGGTTTGCCGACATTACTTTATGCAACGTCCTTTTTGTACCGAAGTTAAATGCTAATTTTTTATCCGTGAATAAAATAATTAAGCATGGAAACAAAGTGTATTTTTCCAAAGAAAAAGTGATTGCAAAAACAATATCTGGTGACGTAATATTTGAAGCCCAATCAACAAACGGTATTTTTACAACAAATTTGTTTGCGAAAGAACAGAAAGAAAAGGTAATGATGGCAAATTGCAAACAAAAAGACTGTGGCACAGAAGATTTGGCCATCTAAATATTTGTGATTTAGCAAAGATGTCAAAAAATGAGATGGTTCGTGATTTACAACTAGATAATGTTCAAAATTTTTCTTGTGTTACTTGTGCTATGTGTAAGATAACTGTACTACCATTTAAAAATTATGGGGAACGTTTCACAAAGAGGCCATTGGAATTAGTGCACACTGACATATGCGGTCCAATAAGGATTCCAAGTGAAGGTGGATCGCGGTACTTTATATCCTTCATAGATGATTTTTCGCGTTTCACATTACTTTCTAAAGAAAAAATCTGATACTTTGGAAGTATTTAAAGATTTTCATATATACGCTGAGCGGCAAACTGGTTTAAGGATTAAAATTTTACGTAGTGACAACGGCAGTGAGTATTTAAACAAAAATTTTCAAAATTATTTATCATCAGCAGGTATATCACATCAAACAACCGTGTGCTATACTCCGCAACAAAATGGTATTGCTGAAAGGGCCAACAGAACACTAATAGAAATGGCCCGGTGCATGTTGTTGGATTCTAAATTACCGCACAGACTTTGGACTGAAGCGTTGAATACTGCAGCATATCTGAGGAATCGTTGTCCCACAAAGGTGTTAAATAAGAGTACCCCTTATGAGTGTTGGTATGGACGTAAGCCATCTATTTCTCACCTACGTACATTTGGCTGTCCAGCGGTGGCTTTAGATAAGAAGCCAGGTCGTTCCAAATTAAATCCAAAGGGTAAAATGTATACGTTTGTCGGTTATTCATATAAAACCAAAGGTTATCGTTTATATGACAATGATAATAAAGCAATTATTGTAGCTCGTAGTGTAATTTTCTTTGAAGATGCAAACAGGCATTCATATAATTTTAATGAAAAAGAAAACGAAGCAAATGCTGAAGATAAGCAAGATGATGATTGGTTTGACATTAAAATCAATTCGAATGATGTACGAAAAAAACAATATTGCTCAAATGAAAAAGCCGGTGATGAAGAAAAAAAACTGATACAAACGAATATTCAGAAGAAGAAGGCGATGATGATGAAAATTCAGAAGAAGAAAATATTGAAAATAATACACATGGTATGAAACGTAAAAGGGGTAGGCCAAGATTAGAAAGAACTTGAAAAAGAGGTCGTCCTAAAAAGGTTCGAATGCTTGAAAATAGAGAATCTCTAAACGAGTTAACAGCAGTAAGTGAAGACCCAAAAACAGTGCATGAAGCAATGCAAAGTGAAAACGTAAGTTTTTGGAAAGATGCAATGAATTCGGAATTTGAAACATTGCAAAATAATGACACGTGGGACCTGGTATAAAAACCTAATGACAAAAATATTATAGGTTGTAAGTGGGTCTTTGTCACGAAAAAGGACTCATCAGGTAATATCGAAAAATATAAAGCTCGTCTTGTGGCACAAGGGTTTGGCCAAAAGTATAACGTTGACTACAATGATACCTACTCCCCAGTTGCAAGATATTCTACAATAAGAATGTTATTTGCTATAGCTGCACAGAAGAAAATGCTTTTAAACCACATTGATGTCGTCGCTGCCTATCTAAATGGCCAATTGCAAGAAGAGGTGTATATGCAGCAACCACAAATGTTTTTAAGCTCAAGTTATCCAGATCGTGTTTGTAAACTTAAGAAATCGCTTTATGGCTTGAAGCAAGCAGGCAGAGATTGGTACCGTAAGATCAACCAAATACTTATTGATATAAATTTCGTTCGTTGCAAGACTGAAAATTGTTTGTATATAATGAAAACAAATGAAGAACTAGTGTTGATAGTTATTTACGTTGACGACATTTTATTGGCATGTACATCAGAAAAAACTATGAAGAAGGTTATATCGATGCTCAATCATCATATTGATGCTGTGGACAGAGGTCCTGTTAAATATTACTTAGGTATGGAGATAGAAAGAGATGGTATCAGAGGCGAAATAAAACTTCATCAAAACAAATATGTAAAAGAACTTCTTCAACAATGGAACATGACAAATTGTAAGCCGTTAAACACCCCTTTAGCTGCTGGTACTGTTTTAGAAAAATGTGCTAAACAGGATTGCAGTGGTTATGAATTGAAGACTTATCAATCGCTTATAGGCTCATTGATGTATCTGGCTGTTATATCTCGCCCTGACATTGCTCATACTGTATCAAAGTTAGCGCAATTCGCTACACATCCCGAAAAGGAACATTTCATAGCAGCTAAACGCATCTTAAGATATCTAAAACAAAAGCCAAAAGGTATGTTATGTTACAATAATACTAATGGTTTAATTTGTTACACAGATTCTGACTGGGGTTCGGACAATAATGATCGTAAGTCATATAGTGGGTTCGTCTTATTTATGGCTGGCGGTGCCATATCTTGGGAGTCCAAAAAGCAAAGTATCGTGGCCCTAAGTTCTATGGAAGCCGAGTACGTGGCTATGTGTCAAGGTACGAAGGAAGTCGTATTTCACCGAAACATTTTATCCGAAATTGGTCTAACAGAATACATCAAAACTCCAACAACTATTATGTGTGACAACCAGAGTTCGATGTTTCTTGTTCAAAATCCAGTGGCTCATAAAAGAAGTAAACACATAGATATTCGCTATCATTATATACGTGAAAAGTATGAGTCAAAAGAAATTGATCTTCAATATATCAGCACAAATGAAAATATAGCTGATTTGTTTACAAAATGTTTAAGCAAAGCAAAGCATTTAAAATTTTGTAATATGTTGAATATAATTTGAAATTTAAATTTATTATGTTATGTATTTAAACTGTTTATTATTAATTTGATTTAATGTAAAGTTATTATTATTGATTTGACTTTTGTAAAGTGTCTGGATTGAGGCGGAGTATGTTAGCAACACTGTTTTCCTACAATCTTAACACTTGACTTATGTCAAACACCAAACGCCATTTTTGTTAGTTGTTAAGTTAACCTAATAAATCGTTCATTCTTTCAATAAACGTGTTAAAGAAAAGTTGTCTCGTGTACTTAATTTAAACGCTTACAGTATAGGGGGTATTCAGGAACAAACTTTCATTTTTCCCAAAATAATGTCAAAATCCCCAAAATACTATTTATCTTATAAAACCTAAACGAAATGATGTCCCAAAAATTTAAACACAGGAATGGAAAGCTTAAGCCAATGTTAATTGAAAGGTATAGGGGTTTTATTTAAAAAGACGTTAGTATAGGGGGTATTCAGTAACAAACTCTCATTTTCCCCAAAATAAGGTCAAAATCCCCAAAATACTATTTATCCTATAAAACCACAAACCAACTGATGTCCCAACAATTTTAACACAGCAATGGAAAGCTTAAGCCAATGTTAATTAAACGGTATAGGAGTTTTATTCAAACAGACTTCAATATAGGGGGTATTCACTAACAAACTTTAATTTTTCCCAAAATAAGATCAAAATCCCAAAATACTATTTTTCCTATAAAACCTAAACGAAAAGACTTCCCAACAATATAAATACAGCAATACAAAGCTGAAACAAATGTTAATTGAACAGCATAGAGATTTTATTCAAACAGACTTTAGTGTACTGGGTATTCACTAACAAACTTTCATTTTTCCCAAATAAGGTCAAAACCCCCAAAATACTATTTTTCCTATAAAACCTAAACGAAACGATGTCCCAAAAATGAATAGAGCAATAGAGTGCTAAAACCAATATTAATTGAATAGCATAGAGTTTTTATTCAAAACCACTTTAGTATAGGGGGTATTCACTAACAAACTCTCATTTTTCCCAAAATAAGGTCAAAATCTCCAAAATACTATTTTTCCTATAAAACCTAAACGAAACAATGTCCCAAAAAATTTGAACACAGCAATGTAAATCTTAAACCAATGGTAATTGAATAGCATAGAGCTTTTATTCAAAGAGACTTTAGTATAGGGGGTATTTACTAACAAACTTTCATTTTTCCCCAAAATAAGGTCAAAATCTCCAAAATACTATTTTTCCTACAACACCTAAACGAAACGATGTCCCAAAAATTTGAACACAGCAATGTAAAGCTAAAACCAATATTAATTGAATAGCATAGAGCTTTTATTCAAAGAGACTTTTGTATGGGGGGTATTCACTAACAAACTTTAATTTTTCCCAAAATAAGTTCAAAACCCCCAAAATACTATTTTTCCTATAAAACCTAAACGAAACAATGTCCCAAAAATGAATAGAGCAATAGAGTTCTAAAACCAATATTAATTGAATAGCATAGAGTTTTTATTCAAAACCACTTTAGTATAGGGGGTATTCACTAACAAACTCTCATTTTTCCCAAAATAAGGTCAAAATCTCCAAAATACTATTTTTCCTATAAAACCTAAACGAAACAATGTCCCAAAAAATTTGAACACAGCAATGTAAATCTTAAACCAATGGTAATTGAATAGCATAGAGCTTTTATTCAAAGAGACTTTAGTATAGGGGGTATTTACTAACAAACTTTCATTTTTCCCAAAATAAGGTCAAAATCCCCAAAATACTATATTTCCTATAAAACCTAAACTAAACGATGTCCCAAAAGTTTGAATACAGCAATAGAAAGCTGAAACAAATATTAATTGAAAAGCATAGAGTTTTTTATTCAAAACGACTTTAGTATAGGGGGTATTCAGGAACAAACTTTAATTTTTCCCAAAATAATGTCAAAATCCCCAAAATACTATTTATCTTATAAAACCTAAACGAAATGATGTCCCAAAAATTTAAACACAGCAATGGAAAGCTTAAGCCAATGTTAATTGAAAGGTATAGGGGTTTTATTTAAAAAGACTTTAGTATAGGGGGTATTCAGTAACAAACTCTCATTTTCCCCAAAATAAGGTCAAAATCCCCAAAATACTATTTATCCTATAAAACCGAAAGCAAACGATGTCCCAAAAATGTGAACACATCAGTAGGAGACTTAAACCAGTATCAATTGAATACCATAGAGCTTTTATTCAAAAAGACTTTAGTATAGGTGGTATTCACTAACAAACTTTAATTTTTCCCAAAATATGTTCAAAATCCCCAAAATACTATTTTTTCTATAAAACCTAAACAAAACGATATTCCAAAAATTTGAACACAGCAGTAGAAAGCCAAAACCAATATTATTTCTTCAAAAAGACTTTAGTGTAGGGGGTATTAACTAACAAACTTTAATATTTCTCAAAAAGAAAATGAACCCCACACCATCACTGAGGCACCGCCGTGCTTTAGATTGAGTTTCATATTTTTGGCAAGCATTGCACCATATATCCTTAACCACACATAGGGGCTACCATCAGACCCAAACAGGTTAAATTTGCTTTCTTCTTAGAATTAAAATTGTTTTGTCTGGTGCTCTTTGGCAAATCGCAGTCTTGTGTTTTGATTTCTTTTATTATTGAGGGGTTCAAGCCTGCTTCTTCTGCAACGCAAATCAGCCTTGTTTAAGATGATTCTTATTATTTCTGGGCAACATTTTTTCCTAGAGTTTTTTTTCGGTAATTTCTGCGATATTTGGCGCACCTAAAAACTTGTCTTTATCGTTTTTGTGCCTCTTTATTATATACTCAACTGCTGATCGACTTTGTTCGATTATTTCGGATATCTCTTTTATTTTGATACCGTCCAATTATTAATTTTTAGAGAATTTTTTAAAATGTGTTCCATTGTAGCTTTTAATTTCAAGTATTTAAGAAGATCTATTCCAATCCTATATTCTATTTCTATTCTCTATGTATTGACATAAGTCACTATGTCGCACAATGAATGGTTCGGGAGGTACTTTTAGCAATTTTTTCAATTGTGTGAAGTTTTCTACATTGTAACTTTTAAATGAAAGTACTTCAGAAAATGGTCTTTAATATGATCTTAAATATCCTGACATACATCGTTATTTCGCATAATGAATAGATTAGGAGTTATAACAAAAAACCTTTTTACATACTTTTACCGATTTTTTCTATTTTGCAAAGTTTGTTATATGGTAAATTTGTATCTCAAGTCCTTCCGAATAAGATAAATACCAATACACTGACATAAGACGCTATGCCGCACAAGGAATGGTTCAGGAGCTATAAGTACCATTTTGTACTTTTAATTTAAAGTACTTCAGAATAAGATCTTTACTGATTCTAAATTTTACTTCTATCTATGCATGCCTTGAGATGCAAACCCTTACAGTTAATATAGCATTAGAATCTAAATCCGGAGTTAGATTTGCAGTAAATTTGATATAGGAACAGACGGACTATCGCCATTCAAATGCAGTGTGGTGCAATTTTCGCCAATTTTATGCAAAATCATAAGTTCAAAAATAAAGTGCATTTTTTCCATCGGAATTTATTGCGGAGACAAAAATAAAACAAAATAAACAAATATAAAATAAATCCCACCTATATTTAAATCAAAAATAATAATATGTCTGTTATTGTGACAGCATTTATTTTAACGACATTGTCGTCCATACAATCGTCAACGGCAGAGTTATTGACACTGTCGTTCATATTGGTATGCACGATTTAAGTGGCCTTGTTCGAAAATGATTTATCCGCTATATGTTATTTAGGATTTCGTTGTCACTTTTTATAAAACAGATTAAAAGGAAAAAAATGTCTAATGTTTCGCGCTGAACGCTGAAGCTGCAGCTTAACTCCTGCAGATTTAAAGTACATATATAGATATGTAAAAGGGAAATCTCCAAATTGTTGGGGATGGTAATTCAAAACGCAATTGATATATGAAAATTATTTCATAATATAAAGCTTTCATATACTTACATATTTTGGATAATTTTATGTAATTTCTAGTCAACTTCTAATATAACAATATATAATTTGCATATATATCGTATATGGTACCCTGGCACCATGTCACAACGTTAAAGCTGTTTTTTTTCACACACATAAGGGTTAATTTTTTTATTTCCCTTCATTTTCTTAATTACTGGTGGCCAAATTTAAAATTTGTTTAAGCTTTAATTTTATTAAATATTTCTAAAAGAAAATAATAAGCATTCAAATCTTATCTATAAAATATTTTTTTTATTATAACCAGTGTTATGAAAAATTTATTGTATTCAAATCTTAATAAACTATCTATTATTAGGAAAGGAAAGTCGTCTCGCCAGGCTCAATGCATCTGTTCTTTTTAGTCTCTGGTGCCCATGGAATAGGACCACAAGTTTGCTTACGTATTTGGACGATTATGTTTTTGCTTCTTTATGAATAGTAGGAACTTCTAGATCTCTATGTATATGCCAGGGTGGGCATACGATTAGTCGTAAATTCCTAGACTATCGTCTTTGCAACTTCTGAATGGTTGATACGCAAGCAGTACCCTACCGCTAAATGTCATAACGGATTTGTAAAAAAGGACTTTGTATTCCATAGCCAAGTTTGACTTAGAACTATTATTCTAGTGTAGTTGATTTGTTCGAAGCTTTATGACCGGTATTTTTACCTCAATGTGGCGGAACCAAGTTAGGCGTCTATCTAGGCGAATATTAATATATTTAACGTGCGTGTCCTGCTCGAACACGGGTATTTTTATTGTTATTGGTGGACAATTTTGCCTTCAGAGGGACAACGATACGTGAGTGTATTTTGGAGGATTAATCTTTATCATCCACTATTTTCGATACTCCTATAGCCCAACAACAAGACCCCGTCTTAAAACAAAATAATACTCGTACTACAATAAAAGAAAAAAAAACCGTTTTCACTTTTATCAAACATCAAAAATCTTGTTAAAATTGACAAATTATAAACTGGGTAAAGAATCAAGATAAGTTGTTAAAGAGTTAATTTTATAACAAAAACAAACAGACAGACAAACGTACTTCTAGTATCCTTATTATATTTAAATATTCTAGAAATCCTTGATAGCAGTGAGTATCTGTCAATAAACTTGACCTGTCATAAAAGTAAGGCCGATCGTTTAAGTAGGTGTTTAAATTCATTCATTATTTAGTTTTGCTTTGGTTTTTAAACAGAATCTCCTAAATATGTTTTACTAAGAAAAGTATGCATCATCTGCTCTGTTTTTGTTATTTTTTTTTTTATGGCAAATCTACCTATTTTGGTAACAGAAATAAAATCATTGGTGGAAATTTCTTTTCTCCTCCTGGTTACTCGTGTATTGTTTGTTTGCGTGTTTGTGTTGAGCTGGCTAATTGTTATAGTGACACCTAGCGTCTATTTAACACTAACACATATAATATTGCGTCACTCCATTTTTCCTTACTAAAGTCAACAAAAATCAGTGCATTTTTTGGTTCAGAGATCACATACATTTTATATTCCAACCCATTTGTGTTTTTGTTTGTATAGGAAATAACGGTTTCATGTGCAGTGACAATACTTGCCTGTAAAATAACGATTGTGAGTAAATGGTCGAATAGATCATTGCATGTACTGGATATTAATTAATCACGTCTAATATTATTTACAATGGCAAATTGATAAGATCAGCCAGCTTATTAAAATATGTTGGCCAATAGGTGGGCTTACCTGTAGACGCGACGATGTTGAAAATGTGAAACACTCGTTAACATTTGAAACATCTGCCATCTTTGATATCATAAAAAAATTAAATAAAAATTAACTTGAGAATTCCCAGGTCCTTAACTTCAAATTTTTTATTTAATAAATCCTTAATCTGTTTCATAGAGCCCTTATTTGAAGCAGCTACAACCAAATCATCTACGTATACCAATGCATAAACTTCCTCCCTGTTGATGATTTCTTTGTACAAACACGGATCATGCTATGTGTAAAACCACCTTCAGTTAGTGCGTCATTAGGTGCTTTATTCCACACACTGGCTGCTTGCTTCAATCCATAAATGCTCTTTCTTAATTTACATACCAGATTCCCTTCACCTTCGACAAAACCCGGAGGTTGATTCATATAGATAGTTTCTTTCAATGTTCCGTTCAAAAAAGCACATTTTATGTCCATATGATTAACAAACATTTTTCTTTCACCTGCTAAAGATAAGAGTACACGAAATGTTGACTGAAGTGCTACTGGCGCAAATACTTCGTCGTAATCGCATCCGAATTTCTGACTATAACCTTGTGCTACGAGTCTGGCTTTAAAACGATGTATATCTCCATCTGCATTTCGTTTTAGTTTGTAAGTACACTTACATCCAACAATATTTGATTTCGCAGGTGCTTCTACTAAGTCCCATGTTTGATTTCCCTTTAAGGATTCTATTTCTTCCTTCATTGCCTTCTTCCATTCAAGGGATTGATTAGATAGTAAGGAATCTTTGTAACTTCTAGGGTCGCTAATACAATCTGTTTTCACCACATTTACATTTTCAGGAAAACGTTTCGGAGGAATCCCTTTTGTGCCTCTTGAAGAGTTTCGCACAATTTGTGGCAAACTTTGGTCAAAGTGCTGGACAGTATTCTCTACCGTTGTATGTGGACTAAATCCTTCATTTAGACTGCAGAAGGAATCATCAGAATCACAAACCTCAATATTATCGCTCTCGTTTGATAAGAGATTGTGATTGAGAATCTTTATTTTGACACTTAGAAAATATCTGGACTTCGATTTCATTGTTCTCGATTTCTTTCGGGTTTTTCTTTTTTAACTGTTTTATAAAACTGAAGTTATAGTCTCTACTAATCGTAACTTTATTAGTTAATAAATCAACAAAACGCAATCCTTTTGATTGGTCGTCATAACCAACAAATACCTTAAGCTCAGCTTTATTATTCAATTTTCTGCTATTTTGTTTAGGGATTAGAACATAGGCTTCGGAACCAAACAACTTAAACTCGTTAATGTCAGGCTTCTTTCCTTCCCAGGGTTCGTATGGCGTGCAAGGAATCGCTGAATTTACTGAACGGTTTTGAATATAATTAGCTGTATTTATAGCTTCTGCCCAAAACGTGTATGTCATTTTAACTTCCAGTAGCATACAACGAGCCATTTCGACCAAGTATCTAATTTTTTCTTTCAGCGACACCGTTCTGCTGATGGCAATATGGCACGGTAAATTGTGAACCTATACCATTTCGAAGAAGATATTCTGTTACCGGTATAGATTTGTACTCACAACCATTGTCAGACCGAATGTGTTTTGGAACTTTTCCAAATTTATTTTTAACCATCGCGACATAAGCTTGTAGTTTAGCAAAGTACTTCGATTTTTCACGCAGAAAGTATACTACGGTAAAACGACTACAATCGTCGATAAAAGTTAAGAAATACCCTTGGAGTAACAGTTTGCATTGGACCACATATATCAGAGTGGACTAATTCGAGAACTTCCGTAGTATTAGTTTTAGACATTTTGCTAAATGGTTTCTTAGATAGTTTGCATTTAACGCAACTTTTCCGAATCCCACAGTCGAAAAATTTTAAATTGCTTACCAATTTTTTAGATTGCATTCGCTTAAGTGTATTTATGTCTCTATGACCAAACATCTTATGCCAAAAGTGCTGACAGTCCTTGGAATTTCATTCTACCTGCAGTGCTTCTTGATCTGCTTTGAGGCTTAGCTGATACAAATTGTTTACTAGATCTGCAATACCGATTTCTTGATCTTTTGCTAATATTCTGCAACTTGATCCAGAGAAGATCATCTGAAACCCTCTGGCGGATAGGCATTTAACCGAAAGCAAATTTCCCTTAAACGCTGGTATATATAGAACATTTTCTAAACGAATGCAGGTTTCATGTCCTGCTCCATTTATAATTTTTAAAATACAGCAACCCTTCCCCAAAGCGTTTACCACATGACCATTGGCAATTGTTACACTGTCACGATTTAATTCTTCCAAGTTTGTGAATGCACTTTTGTTGCTAGAAATATGACACGTTGCTCCGGAATCCACAACCCAGCGTGATCTTTTTGAATCAACTAGGAAACAAAACTGTTCAGGTGCAGGAGTTTTCTCAACCTTATGCTCTTTCTGCTGGTTTCTTTATTTATTCCTTAACTTCCAACAATTCTTACGAATATGTCCGACACCCTGGCAATGGTTACATACAATGACTTTCTTTACATTATTGTTGGGTATTTTCAGGACAGAATCCTCACTAGCGAGACATTTAGTCTGTTTTTCATACTCCTCCAAAAGTTTGGATTCAACTAAAGTCATAGTTAAATTTTTTTCGTTTCGTACTTCCAAAGCAGTAATTAAGGTATCGTAACACTCAGGAAGACTACTTACTAACATAGAGATGATCCATGATTAGCAATAGTTTCGCCTAATGATTGTAATCGCGAAAAAAGAATTTTCATTTGTGTGATGAGTTTATCCATATCACACCCAGGTTGCAATTTGAGACTGCAAATTGCACGCATCAATTTAACTTTATTGCTCAAGGAATCTTTTTCATGACGAATGCAAAACTACTACGCTAATTCGAAATGTTTCGCAATCTTCCACCGATAATCCGATTAAAATAGACGCATCTGTATCTCGTTGGATCCAAGCTGTATTTTTAATTTCAGGAACAGGATCGTTGACGACATCCCAGACCTTTTCCTTTTTCAAGACGAGTTGCATGCGATATTTCCAAAGCTCGTAATTGTCCCTATTCATTTCAGAGATATTAAGCTTAAAATCAGCTATGATAATGATGAACACTGACGAAAAATAATAAAATTAATTATTTGCTCCAAAAAGACTATTATACTCATATGCTGGGCCCATAACCTATTGGAAATTCCGTTAATAAGAAGCAGGATCACATACGCGTGTTCAATACGATTTTAGTTTTATACTAATACAAAATAATATATTTGAGTGAAAAAATAAATTATAACAATTGAAACTAAAAAAACAAGTATACTACAACAATTTAAGCCAATGCAAAGTGAAATATAAAACAAAGTTGATATTTTAACATTATGATTCCCTAATGACCTTCGTGCAGTAATTTTAATACTTTTTTTGTATTATTGTTGGTACATTTTGATCACTCCCAAAATATGACATAATTTTTGACGATTAGACTAAATTTTTTGTTAAAATAGGGGATTAAAAATTTTTCAGTCCCGGTGAACGTAGGCCATCCCTTTTCCACGTATAGTTTTACTTTGCTTAGTATTGGATCTTTAATAATATGTTCTTTGCGAGTATCAATATTGATTGGTGTTTTGACTTATATTATCGAATTGCAATACTCGTTGTTATCGCATTCAGGGTCAGGTCCAATCGGTAGACGCGACAATGATTCCGCATTAGCATTTTCTGAGCTGCTTCTGTACTTAATTTCAATTTTGTATGCCATTAAAATGCTGGCCCAACGTTGAATTCTATGTGCTGTCATTGTGGGCAATTGTTTATTAGGGCCAAAGATCGTTACCAAAGGCGTATGATCCGTTAGGAGAATAAACTTTCGTCCATACTAATAAATATGAAAACGTTGCACTCCAAAAATAATGGCTAGTGCCTCTTTTTCAATTTGACTGTATTTATGCTGGTGTACGTCAAAAGTTTTCGAGGCAAATGCTATTGGCTGCTCTGTTCCATCGGGAGGCAAATGAGAAATAACGACACCTAGTCCATGGGAAGAGGCACCAGTTGCCAGGATAATAGGCAAAAAGCATGTACGATATGGTTCTTTAGAGTCTTAAAAGCTGCCTGTTGTTTTTTTTAAATTTGGCATTCTTTTTACGAAGTTTATTTATGGGTGCTGAAATTTGCGAAAAATTTGGTATAAAGTTGTTGTAGTAATTAACCTTACCAATAAAGGCTTCCACTTCTTTGATATTACGAGGAGATCGAAGCTCCTTTACTGCACGCATTCCTGCTTCATCTAACAGGATCCCTTTTGCACTAACTTGTCGTCCAAGACATTCTATTTTGGTTTTTAAAAACTCGCATTTAGACTTTTTACATTTAATACCAAAATCGCAAGAACTTCTTCTAACCGCCTCATATGTTCTTCTATGTTAGGAGCATATATAATTATGTCATCCAAATAATTGCCGCATCCTTCAATTCCCTGTAACAATTGCCCAATGTATTTCTGAAATATAGCGGGTGCACTTACTATACCATAGGGCATACGCTGATAGTGAAACAACCTAGCTGGTGGATTCACAACTAAAATGTTTTTGGATGACTCGTCAGAATATTTAGCCTTTAACCGATGCTTCGATTCGTACTGTTTACTTCTAATATATTACTGTACTGTAAATACGTTTTTAAAATTTAAAAATTGCTGATATGCTTTTCTTCTATTCTTTTATGCTTTAGGCGCAAACAACAATTATTTAATAATGGTGAAGCGAATTTTCTTGACTATAGTTTTGGCGCTTGTGCAAAAGTAAAAATAGCGATTTCAAGCGCACTTTCGGTGGTATGTAAGTTAACGCCAAATATGTTTAAATTACAAATATGTATGAAATATTTGTTCATTCCCACCAAATGTGCTGACACCATATACCAAAATTTAGTTCACACCAAAAGTGCAACACGTGCTGGCATAAGTGGCGTGATCATTAAATTCCGAAGTATAGCGTTAGGGTAGAAAATAAGAAGTATCACTGTCATTTTTACTTTGAAACAATAAAGAAGTCGTTGAGTTGTCTTAAGGCACTCAACATAAAAAATATTTTTTTATAAAATAATAAAAAAAGCGTAAAAAATATACAGTTATTGGTAGATATTTATTACCTGTATATTGTTTACTCTTTTTTCAGGTTCACTGAAACCCCTTATAAAAAATAAAATTTTGTTGTTCAACTAAAAAGTTTGTACTTGTTTTAAACACTCAACCACTTTAGCTTAATGCTTGTTTTATAATGGCGATCTTTTCCTTTGCCTTTACTATACTAAGACTCTTTTTGCATATTTCCATTTAGCTGTGCATATAAAAAGGCTCTAATTTCCAATATACATGAAATGAAAAACAGACATGTAGTGGTGCTATATTTTTGCTCGTATTTATGAATGAAAATTTATATTTCTATGTCGGCCCGGTCTTTATTAAATTTTACATTGGCAATGCCGCTGTGATAACGCACAAATTTTCGTGGACTAAAATAAAGATTACAATGTGCTCGAATTTCACACATTTTTTAAAAAGCTGGGCACCTTGTTGGTAAAGCTAATTCGAGTGCGCTGAATTCAATGGCCCATATTCACAGTTACTCATTAAAGTCGACTCTTGCTAGAATACACCTTAAACTAAAAAGCTCTTATTATCTTTTTTGCATTCATAGTGAAAAATAAAGTATACTTTAAGTTGAACCGACTTTAAATGGGTGTCAACTCTAATATGCTAAATGTTTGCATACATTTCTAATCAAACATAAGGAAGCGGCAACCCTGAAATGCTGCTTTTACAGACATATGTGTTTTGTTTACTATTTCTTAAAATGAAACAACACTCACAATCTGCAATTTGTTTTATGAGCTGTGTATTTTAAAAAAAAAACCAAATATAACAAATGGAAAAACAAGAAAAGGTAAGATGCAGCACCTACGTACATGTGTATAAAGGCGAAAATTAAAGTTTTATTTTTAGGATCTAAAGAAGACGAGAGACAGGGACGCAAATTGGAGTGCTGCTAAAAAGGAATGTCTTCGGGAAAGTATAAACATGTACTTGGATATCGTAGAGAATAGAGGAAATGATATCTCCATGATAGGAAAAAAAAAGAATGCATGGAAATCAATACGGGAAGCTATGCTTTCTGCCGGCTATGACCGTGACACTTGCAAGCTTAAGGCACAGCGGGTGCGCATGCAAGTAAGCACTAGAAAAGCTGTAGCGAGTGTAAAACGGGCATATATTGCGACAGGTGATTCTGTACCTATTCCCGAGATAAGCGCAGAGGACAATCTTATTGAAGGTATGATTATACATGAACTTGAGGATGATGCAATTTTAATTGATAGCAACAGTTGTTTTACTCAAATTAATTGCATTGAAAGTTCAGACGATGAAATCCCTTCAACTTCTCAGCAAACTTCCAGTGACAAAATTAAAGAAGTTGATTTTTCGTCCACCAACACTCCACCTAAATGTGCCATTAAAGGGATAAGTAAAAATGAAAAAAAATATTCTTCCGCAGTTAAACAACTCCAAAGCCTTCCGAATAAACCATCGAAAAGCAATATAATTTTAGAAAGGCAGCGTCAAATATCTAAAGAAATCATTATTACAGACGAAATTTATAAATTGCAAACTGAGCAACTGACTGCGCAAATAAAACACCAGGCGCACATGAACAAAATAGAAGAGGCCAACGCGAAGGAACTCCATTCCCTAAAGTTAATTCAGATTCAGAAACAAATCAAAAATGAAGAAGAACTGAATATTTTAAAATTAGATATACTTCGTAAAAAACATCCAACAACTTATAATTGCTACTGCTTTCAACTTTTTTGCTTTTTCGCAAAAATATATGTATGTATATACGGCTTGATGCAGGTTATATAAGTAGTTTTTGTATAGTGTAACATATTTTATATTATACTAGAGCAAAGTGCCTTTGTTTTCTATGAATTTTTTATGTATTTTGGTTAATTCATTTTCACCAAATTCTCTTATTGATCTCAAATTTACATATATTTTAAAATCATGTAGAAATACTTTTTTTTTTGTTATTAATACATTTTTGTATATATATTTTTGTACCTTCTTATTTAAAATGAATTTAATATTTTAGTTTATTTAGTATTTTTATTTGTTTGTTTGTTTTTTTCAGTTAGAAAAAACTATTACTGAATAAAAATTTTAAAAATAATATAAATGTGTAATTTTTTTCAAAAATAAGTATTTATAAAAATTGTTCTATATGCCTTTCCAGAATTCAATCGGTTGATAGGTTATTGAGCATCAAAATTAAAGATTTGTGGTTCTGGTCGAACGACAGTATGTAGGCATACATCCAAAACTGAGGAAATAACAAACTGTCAACAAAGAGTTTACTAAACGAGTACTGAAACACATGAACTTACATATCGAGTTTCTTTCCTTTGCAATATTGTGAAGTACAGCAACTGCAACTACTATATTTTTCGAAATAGAGCAAACACTCTACTTTACTGCGTGTTGCTATGACTTTTATTATATCTATAATGTAATAATTCATATAATTAGATACTAAAAGTTCTTGATATACGTATATTTTATAGAATCTTACTTTTCTTCCTGCGGCGAAGAAGGATTCCTTACTGGAGTTATTAAAATGGGAGACAAAGGGTAACCCGCATCTCCAAGTAAGACCCCGTTGTGCTCACTTTTTCCGAGCTCTAACTTTGCCTTCAGGGCGCACTCAGCCCAAATCCTGGAGTCGTGCTTGGAGCCTCGAGATCTTGCAACAATGTCAATTATTTTGCAATCAGCATCGCACACGATCTATCGAGTAGTTTTAATAAAAAAATTAATATTCAACAACGATGTTTTTGTAAAAGCGACTCAATAGTTGACGTTAACTTACCTGGACATTTAAGGAGTAAAAGCCTTTTCTGTTAAGGTAATACTCGGCAATTTCACGACCAACGTTTTTTGCGGGGCTTTAATATGCACATGTGTGCAATCAATGGCTCCAATTACAGTTGGGAATCGAGCCAACTGGTAAAATTTGTTTTTTATATTTCCGAGCTCGGAACTGCTAGGAAATCTTATGAATTGTGGGAATAATAACGCCATTTTTCTACAAATGTTTTTTATTATCCTGCTGACAGTAGGCTGAGACATTCCATGAAGATCAGCTGAAAAATTAAAAAATTTAAAACTTTTGTAATAATATTTACACAGTAGAATTACTTTCCAATGTCGCTTTGATGGGCATTTCTTCCCAGAAACCGCAAAATTGTTAAAACTTGTAGGCTTATTGAAACGGGAAGCCCGCGATTGTTTTTTGGTTCAACAATATTCAACAAGTTTATTAAAAAACGAGTTGTGACTTTGTCAAACCTGTAACGCGAAAAAAAACTCCTCATCATCAAGGTTGAAAAGATTAAACCTATTTTTATATAATTTAGGCTTTTTTTCATCGAAATCTTCCTCACAATCGTTAATAATTGCATAATCTCTGCCAATATCCTGTGACCTAAACATTTTGCACTTTTTAGTTAAACTTTTTACATGCGAAAAACAGCTGATATCGTTTTTAAATTAGTTAAAAATAGCTTCAGCTAGTTTTAAATTTAAAGTCGACTTTAACGTCAAAAGTATACTTTAACATGACTATGAATGAGATAAAGTCGACTTTAAGTAAAGTCGTCTTTAGTTCTCTTAAAGTATACTTTATTTTTGACTATGAATATGGCCCAATGGATTTACCGCTCGTATTCGCGATATTCACGATTTAAAATTTGTAAGCTAAAGTACAAAAAAATGGTATTTTTATACTTTTGGGATAATTTTTAAATTTAAATCAATTCAACTCTGTTGAATAAACACAAGATTACATGACATTCTTATTTTTTCTCCAAAAATCTATTTTTGTTCGCGAAAAATCAATTCAAAATTATAAAAACACGGTAATTTTTATATATTTTGCTATTAATTAATCAAATGTGCTTTATTGTCACATCGTTTAATCATTTCTTTATGATTCTTCTGTTTCAAGCAATTCTTCTTGTAAGTTCCAGCAAATGTCACCTAATAGTGAATCCAATTTTTTACCACTGTACCAGTGTTCAAGTCTGGCCGTCACTTGATGGAATCGTTCTCCATGCTCGTTAGACTCAGCTGGTGATAGTTTAGCAAACTTGTTGATATGAAAATGCAAAAAATAAACCTTTAAAGACATTTTAACATTAATACGATGAAAAGCGGTAAGCATTATATGAATGCGCCAGTTATCAGATCAATTAATTCCTAAAACGTTGTCAATAACCGCTTTTACAGAGTTCCATGACTCAAGCTCATCCATACTAAGGGCATATTTAAATAACTTATCCTTCATCAAGCTACGGATATCCGGCCCATTAAGTATTCTTGTAAAAAACGAAATATGAATTCAAATTTTCAATATATTAGTATAAGATAAATTAATACAAACCTTTTATTTTCATACTACTTAATCTTGGAAAAATACGACTTATTTCGTTAAACGAATTTCCATCTGGATTAAGTACTTTAATAAAATTTTTCACAATGCCTAGTTTTATATGTAGCGGCGGTAGCAAAACTTTATCAATTGATACACGTGGATTTTCAACAATGTTATTTTTTCGCAATTTAACCTTTCACGTTGAGGCCAGTCATGTATGTTGAGTCTCTTAAGACAACTCAACGACTTCGTTATTGTTTCAAAGTAAAAACGACAGTGATACTTCTTATTTTCTACCCTAACTCTATACTTTGGAATTTAATGATCACGCCACTTATTCCTGCATTTGGTGTGAGCTAAATTTTGGTATACGACACCTAGACATGGTGTCAGCACATTTGATGGGAATGAACAAATGTTTTATATTTGTAATTTAAACATATTTTGCGTTAACGTATAGACCAGTACATACAAACACGAGCGATAAACTATATGAACAGATCCCGTCCCAACATCGATTTTATAGGTAAAAGTCCATTGGAATATATTAACCAACAACCTCGAAAGTTTCAAAGAAATTTTCATATAGAAACTGATGAGCAGGAACACAACAACCAAGATTGTCTTGACGAGGATTATAATGAACAGATGAATGCTTATATTCTGGAAAATAATCTCCAAAATCTACAAGATTACATCTAAGATGAAGAAGAATCAACCAAAAGTATTGACTTCGTTGATATTAATTTTTTACTTCGAAGCAAAGACGAAGGACGGAAAAATTTTAAAAATATTAGTCGACATAAGCTCAAATAAAAACTATATACAAGATTTTATCATAAAAACTTCAAGTCGTAACAACACTAAATTTTATGCTAATTCCGTAGGAGGAAAAATTGCTATAACACACCATACTTTTGTAAATCTTTTTGGTTTTAAGAATAAGAACATCAAATTTTTCTTGCTCCCTACCTTCAAATCGTTTCATGCAAAATTAGGTAACGACACTTTAAAAGAGCTGTCCGCAGTCATCCATACTGCAAACATTTTTATGATTCTTAATGGCAACGTCAGAGTGAAACATAAACAGCAAACTTCACAAACTGTTAATAACATTCAGATAAGATCCGATCATATGTCGGACGAGCAAGTGCATAGGATAAAAAACATAATCGGTAAATACCCAAATCTATTTTCTGAACCAAAAGAGTCGCTAACGTACACCACGGCAGTAAAAGGTGAAATAAGAACCACCACTGAAGCCCCTGTCTACTCTAGATCCTACCCTTATCCCATGCATCTAAAAGAAGAGGTCGAACGCCAAATTAAGAAACTATTAGATCAAGAAATTATAAGACCCTCTAAATCACCATACAACTCACCAGTATGGGTAGTCCCGAAAAAGCTTAACGCATCGGGAAAAAAGAAATACAGAGTAGTCATTGACTATAGGAAAATAAATATGGTTACAGTGGCTGATCGTTATCCTATTCCCGAGATAAACGAAGTAATAGCTCAATTGGGAGAAAACAAATATTTTGCGGGCTTGGACCTAAAGAGTGGTTTTCACCAAATTCCATTAAGGGAAAAGGATATCGAGAAAACCGCCTTTTCGGTTAATAATGGAAAGTACGAGTTCACTCGACTTCCATTCGGGCTAAAAAACGCGCCCGCGATGTTCCAAAGAACATTAGATAATATTCTCCGAAAATATATTGGAAAAATATGTTATATTTATATCGATGATATAATTATATTCGGTAAAGGTGAAGAAACACATCTGCAGAGCACATTAGAATCCGCAAACATGAAAATCCAGCCCGATAAATACGAGTTTATGAAGCCAGAGGTGAAATTTCTAGATTTCGTAATATCCGCAGCAGGAATACGCACAAACCCGAAAAAGGTAGAATCAATTAACAATTTCCCCACTCCTAAAACCATAAAGGACTTGAGATCATTCCTTGCAATGTCGGGTTTATACCGCCGCTTCATAAAAAACTATGCCAAACTAGCAAAACCATTAACGGCTCTTTTGAGGGGGGGAAGAGGGGCGAATGTCCAAATCAGCATCCTCGAAAATAACAATTACCGTTGATAAAAATGCCTTAGAAGCACTCGAAAAGATAAAGAGAAGCCTCACATCGGAGGACGTGATGTTGACCCATCCTGACTTCAAGAAAGAATTTAGGCTCACAACAGATGCTTCCAATCACGCCATCGGAGCCGATTTAGAACAAGACGGCAAACCCATTACATTTATTTCGCGAACATTAAACAAGGCCGAAGAGTACTATGCCACAAATGAAAGAGAAATGCTGGCGATTGTTTGGGCCTTGAAGAAGCTAAGAAATTATTTGTATGGTGCGACGACATTAAAATATTTACGGATCATCAGCCTCTAACTCACGCCTTAAATAACGGAAACTCTAACAGTAAGCTAAGACGATGGAAGGCAACGCTGGAAGAGTACAACTATGAACTATTGTACAAGCCTGGAAATGCAAACATTGTAGCGGATGCTTTGTCTAGACCACCGCAACAGATATTTGTAATAAGGTCAACGAACGCAACACAGCATAGTAGCCAAAGCTCACCACAAAACTTAATTCAACACACGGATGCACCTATAAATGTATTCAAGAACCAAAGCAAACACAGCCATACGAATTTCAAATCATCTTCCCAACATACCATAGACATATTTTTTTGGAACCAGACCCCAATGAAAAAAAATTGGAAGAAATATTCAAGAAATGTCTAAAGTATACCCTAAGCCCTTTCACAAATATAAAGATGGTAGCCGATATATGTAACGAATCAGACCAGGAAATAGAGATTATAAATGAACATAGTAGAGCCCACAGAAATGCTGAGGAGAACAAAGCTCAACTTTTAGAGAGGGGTTACTTTCTGCAAATGGCGGCAAAAACAAGAAGATTAATAATATCATGCAGAATTTGCAAAGAGAACAAATACGATAGCCACCCTAATAATATCTCATTGCAAGAAACCCCCATAGCTCTGCTGCTCTGAAATTCAGTATCCTTGCTTGTGCGTATTTTGTTAAATGGGTGTTCTTTCTGTTATGTAGATATCCACGTGCACTATTTGGCCGAACCAAATTGAAATAGAAAGAATAGAAAGAACACCCATTTAACAAAATACGCACAAGCAAGGATACTGAATTTCAGAGCAGCAGTGGATAAGGCCACTAAGAGAAATATTGTTAAGTTTCGGAATGCCCGAAATAGTTGTTATGGACAATGAGAAATCAATTAACTCTAGAGCGATAATATTTATGCTAGAAAACCAACTTAACGTCGTGTTTAGAATTCCACCATACGCTAGCACCGTCAATGGACAAATTGAAAGGTTCCATTCGACACTCTCCGAAATTATGAGATGCATCAGGTCGGAAGGACCTCAAAGTAATCTGCCCGAACTCCTAGACAAATCTATTTACGAATATAATAATACTGTCCATTCAACCTTAGGTAGGAAACCTTTTGAGGCATTTTTCGGTAAAAAATCATTTAATAACCCTGAAGAGTGGGAAAGGGTGTAGCATACAACCTTAAATTATAAAACTTTAATGTCGTTAAGCGCGGGCATGCAGTAAATTCCGGCTCTGGCTCGTCGGCAAACGGGTGGGTAAGTGTGCTTAACAAAGATGAAATTAAAAGCTACATAGAATGTATTATTTTAAATGCATGCCTTATTTATTGAATACCTACTTGTAAATATAATTATTTTCGGGAAACTACGTTGTTCGGATAAAAGCGACTAACAATCAATAAATTGGGAACATCTACGTCAACTATTTTAGGTTGCTTCCAGATATTTTTGGAACAACAGCGTGGCCGTCCCAGCCTTTGATTACCTGTTTCGCAGATTCCAGGAAAATATAGATACCTTACCTTACACGAACTTTGCAGAAGAAATCACATCACGAATTATTTAGAAATTCATTATAAAAATACTCATGGTTTTATTCAGATATATAAACTAAACTATTATTATTCATTTTGACTTATGCTAATTGCCGATAAGATTGAACTTTAATAAAATTCACTAAAGTTTTATTAGGAAAATACAATATTCAATTTATATAAAGATCCTATTACCGATTATAAGCAGGAATACATTTTGTTACCCTGTATGTTTTATTATGTACATGAAAATTGAATAGGTTACAACAGTAGGTCAATGAAGTTTCATTAATGATGATTAATCCTACAAAACAGAGTTGCCTACATAAAAAGTAACCCAAATTTCTCGGGGAGTTTTTTTTATGCACACAAAACTTTTTGTTATTTTCTTTAAATTAATCATGATCCTTAATTTCTAATAAAAAAAATCTTTCTTCTTTAAAATTTTCTATTTTAATTCTCATAAATAAACTTTAGAAACAAGAAAACATAAATTTTTTAAGTATCGAGGAATCTTTTAATTTTGCTGATGTAAGAATAGCTTCCAGCAGCGATTCTATAATTTATATTATTAATATTCCAACTACTTATAAAGAATCATGTAACAAGATTACCATCAAACTTGTAAAAATAAATAAAATAGCTACTAAAATCGAATTCGATGATATTTTAGTCTGTGACAAAAAAGTATTTGGTATCAAAAATAAATGTAAAACTTTTAGTGAACTAACAATATGCAAGGATGATAATATTAAAGACATTACAGACTCCCAATGCCTTCCTAATTTGATTCGAGGAAAACCCTCAACCTGCGTCATGGTGAATAATCTTCATATACCAACTATACAGGAAATATTTTCTGGTACAATTCTATTGAATCAATTTAATGGTACAATTTTCTTAGGTCAAGAGCACTATGATCTAAATCGTACTTACCTCATAAAATTCCAAAACGAAACGTTGTCAGTAAACAATAAAACATTTTCTTTCTCAGAAATTTCTACTAGCCACATGTAGAAGAGTTGCTAACATTAGAACTAATCAAAGAAATGAATACTAATAATACAGCAGCTATTGAACTTCTAAATATAGAAAGTAAATACGGCGGTGCGATAAGTTATGTTTTGGTTATTTCCGCTGTAATAATAAACCTACTACTATTTCTTTCTAAGGAGAGAGACTAAACACGGAAAAGAACATCACTCTGAGAATATTAATATCAATTCCCCATTACCCTTACAAAATATTATCTTGAGTGCCAATGATTCATAGGGACCATCAATAGCAAAAATTACTCAGATACCCTACATTTGATTGTGGACAATTAACTTAAGGGCGGAAGAGTTACAGTACAATACGCATATAATAAAGTCTGAAAATGTACAGATTTTGTTTCCTATATGCGAGCTTTCCTATAAACAGAACACGCAGATATATGTATATTTGAAATAAAATTAATACACATTATTTTTACGACATATCGTTTATTTGTCCAACAAATATACATTGTACAAATCTAACGTGCGCCAAGATAGCGTTGAAAGTTAGCGTCGAAATCGCATAAATGAAGCGTTTTTGGGAATTCGGAAAAATGGGAATCTAAAGGATTATGAAATTGGGGAAATAATAATAATCATATATATGAATATGGGAACATAAATACCCTCTTTTTGAAAATTAGAATTTCAAATGAAGAAATATAATATGAAAGAAAATAAAATCAAACAAGTAATAACTAATATATGTATTGAATTATGGTCTTTAAAAACATTAAAAATTAAGTTTTTATCGCGTGAAAAATTGCTTAATTAAAAAATTTAT
The DNA here is from genome assembly GCA_963932375.1 of Phania funesta. NCBI lineage: Eukaryota > Metazoa > Arthropoda > Insecta > Diptera > Tachinidae > Phania > Phania funesta. Next base: position 56,774,178 of record OZ010653.1, on the reverse strand, counting down.
AAATCTATTGAAAATCCTTTAGAAAGTGGTTTGAACCAAACTGGTCAGTCAAATTGGGGATTAATTATGGCATGGAGTCTAAGCAACGTCAAGCAATAAACGCTATATATCATGAAACTAGACCACTTATAGAATATAAAACACTTTCCGTGCAAAAAATCGTGTGACCAGTTTTCCCGAAAACTGGGTTCATCCAAATTGGTCAGAAAAAGTGGGGATTAATTATGGCATGGAATCTAAGTAATGTCAAGCAATAAACGCTAAATATTATGAAACTAGACCACTTGTAGAATATAAAACACTTTCCGTGCAAAAAATCGTGTGACCAGTTTTCCAGAAAACTGGGTTCATCCAAATTGGTCAGAAAAAGTGGGGATTAATTATGGCATGGAAACTAAGCAACGTCAAGTAATAAACGCTATATATTATGAAACTAGACCACTTATAGAATATAAAACACTTTCCGTGCAAAAAATCAGAAAGTCAGAAAAAGTGTGGATTAATTATTGCGTGGAATCTAAGCAACGTCAAGCAATAAACGCTATATATTATGAAACTAGACCACTTATAGAATATAAAACACTTTCCGTGCAAAAAATCAGAAAAAGTGGGGATTAATTATTGCGTGGAATCTAAGCAACGTCAAGCAATAAACGCTGGGAAACTGGTCACACGATTTTTTGCACGGAAAGTGTTTTATATTCTATAAGTGGTCTAGTTTCATAATATATAGCGTTTATTGCTTGACGTTGCTTAGATTCCACGCAATAATTAATCCCTACTTTTTCTGACCAATTTGGATGAACACAGTTTTCTGGAAAACTGGTCACACGATTTTTTGCACGGAAAGAGTTTTATATTCTATAAGTGGTTTAGTTTCATAATATATAGCGTTTATTGCTTCACGTTGCTTAGATTCCATGGCATAATTGATCCTCAATTTGACTGCCCAGTTTGGTTCAAACCACCTTCTAAAGGGTTTTCAATAGATTTTTATATTTTTTAATTAAGCAGTTTTTCACGCGATGAAAACTTAATTTTTAATGTTTTTTAAAGACCATAATTCAATACATATATTAGTTTTTAAATGTTTGATATTATTTTCTTTCATATTATATTTCTTCATTTGAAATTCTAATTTTCAAACAGTGGGTATTTATGTTCCCATTTTCATATATATGATTATTATTATTTCCCCAATTTCATAATCCTTTAGATTCCCATTTTTTCGAATTCCCAAAAACGCCAATTCATTTGTGCGATTTCGACGCTATCTTGGCGCACGTTTTTGTACTGACGATTTCAACAAACAGCTGATATAATGATCTTCGAAAAATATGTGTTTTTATTTTCATCCTAAATACAAAAATGAAAAATTTTAAAAATCGAGAATGGCAACTCGCAAGTAAAACGTGCGAGTTTCATCACATGCTGAACAAAGTTTAGCGATCTGCAACTCACATGCGATTTGACAATCGCGTGAGTGTCATCACATGCCGGGGAGACTTGGACATTTGTTCTCCCTCCACTCTTAAAAGAGCCGTTAGTGGTTTCGCAAGTTTGGCGTAATCTTTACGAAACGCCGATAAAATCCTGACAAACCGAGTAATGATCTCAAATCTTTCAAAGTGTTTGGGATGTATCTCAGCCGACGAAAAGGAAGCGCCAATTCACTCTGTAAACACTTGTTCAATGTAGGCTAGTCTTTAATAACATACTGGCTCCTCACGTATAATCTAGTCGCAAGCAGCTTACAAAGGCCTTTCATAAACGAATAGTTGTAGCTGGGACCACTGCACAATAGCACTCATTTCCTGCCATTCAGCAACCTACTGATTGACGTAAGGTGTGTTGGTGCCAAAAAAAAGGGCAAGTTATCTTCGGCGTCCTTTAAGGTGACATACTACGTCAACATCATCCAAGCTATTACTACCTGCAGTAGAACCGATAGACCGAGCATCTTCCACTGCATCGTCATTATCGTCCAAGCAATCTAGTCCGTAATGTTCCAGTAATTGTTTGTGCATGGCACTTTTAATGCCTTACATACCTAAGTTATATCCTTTCAATATGTCTGTTACAGCACTTACATTCACATTTAGAATCGCATTTGACAATGCCGAAGTTTTTTTAAAATATATAATAATAAAATAAGGATTGAAAAAGGCATAAATATTTTTCTGGTTTTTAATGGGGCTTTTTAATATTATTTTTTCTTAATAAAATATCGGCAGTTATTATCAACGAAGGAATTTCTAAATACTAATATTTAATCTCGTTAATATATCAAAATGTAATCGTTACTGATAAAAAAAAATCGTGGGGTGTACATATGTATGTAGGTTTATATGATATTTACAGAAACATTACGAACAAAAAAAAATTCACAAATTACTTTCTATTAAAGCCACCCATACACTACCTCTTTTTTACATCTGACTTTTAAACTTTGTGAGTCATATGTAATTCTGAATGTCGGTCAAAATTTTTATTTTACAGAAGAATTATAATATTCGCTCACAAAAGTTAAATAAATACATATAAAGCTATGATTTCGATGAAACTTTTATTTTATTAACATGCTTGGACCTTGACATTACGTACGAAACACAATATCATTTATATGCCGCCTCGAGATTCGTTCAGCAGCCGATTCCTTTGAGGTTCTTTTCGATCACTTTTTCGTACATTTCGAATGTTCCAACGTTATGGGAGTATCCGCGTAGATACGGTCTTTGACGTAGTCCCACTAAAACAGTCTAACGGCGTCAAACCGCACAATCTTGATAGCCAATTATTACGCGTTCTTCTTTGCAATAAAGCCAAAATCGGTACTGTTGTTTGGCTTGTAGCACCGTCTTGTTAAACCACATATCGTCCAGTTCTTTCGTCAATGTCAGCGTCAATGGCTGTTACACGAACACTTCTGGGTTCACCAAGGCCCATATGCGACAGCAATTTTGCTTGCCGAGAGAAATGAGCTTCATCACTATAGAAAATGAATGGTGAGCCGGTTTGAATTATTGCGTAAGATGATCTTTATATGATGGAGGCAATTACTTAGAACGCCGTGGTTTCGACACATTTAAATTATCCGCCACAATTTTACTAACAGAATCGATATTTTCCGCAGTGCGCAAATTGCGATGGTGCACAGGCCTCACCTCATCTCTAACGCTTCCTGACTCTTCAAATTTCTTTATATTTTTGCCAAATCCTTGCATAGTATCACGATTATAATCACCCCGTAATGCTGGAAAAGTAGCCACGTTTGAACCACCACTTTTGTAGGTAGTTTTAACTATTTTTACGCGTTTTTCAATTGTTAGCGACAGCCTTTCCAGACCGGCGGTTTTGAAACCACTAAATGTATATCCCGTTACATGTTCATTGCGTCTGACATAGCTCCTGTTTCTTTACAACGGCTGTTTTTCTTCTTCGCCTTTGGATCTCACAGATATCCAAGTCGTTATGTTGCATAATGGCTTGCTGCCACCATAATTATTTTTGTTTGCGGCAAAGTACTGACGATCAAGCTCTTTTTGAGATTCTGCTTTTCTGAATATGATATATGATTCAGATATTCCTCTTCCAAAATATTACCAACAAGCGGCTAATGCTACCGGCAATAGTCAACCACCACTAACTGTTTTTCCACGGTATAGATTTTAAGAAACACTTTTTCCCATGATAAAAATAGCTGATGTCAGGTGGTTTGTTAGATCAAAATAGAACACACTCAAATTGAAATTTGGTCAGATAACTTTGCATATGTATTTTACAGAAGCAAAAGTAACTCACGACATGTACAAATTCTGCAGAGGGAAATTCGGCATGTCAGATGCAAAAACCATGTCCTGTGTGGGTGGCCTAATATGTATATTTATAGATAGGTATATATACTTTATAGATATTGTTTTAAGATATTCAGTTTAAGAAAGTTATTGTATTGAAGAAGGTTCGATTGTAATAAAAATATAATAAAAAATATACAGCAAAGAAATGAAATTACAAACGGCCATAAATAAGGATATCTTTCTGGAGACGGAAGAAACAATGTTGCAAATGATACTATAAAGATTATTGTATCCAAAATATACATGAAACTAGTTAAATTGTTTTGAGTTTTGATATTCTTACTATAAACCATTTGTATTAAACAGTTAAATATTACTAAATAAGAAATTAACATACAAAAATAATTAATACGTAAATTGTCCCTTATTAATAAAGGTAATATACTGAAAGTTGAAATTTTTAAAAAACACAGCACGCTGAAGGGCATCGTTCTAAAAATAAAGCAAACTGGTACTGCCGGTAACACTATTGATTTTTCATGAACCTGTAAAAGAAACATTTTTTTAATATAAAACAAAAAAATAAAGAAATGTATAACAGTAACCACTAGTCGTCAACTTTTACATAATTAAATATTCTATATGTATGTACGAGTATATGTTTTAAAATAATTATAGTAAATAATATTATAAAAAAGAGTATCTATTACATTGGTCTAAACAAAATTCTCATAAAAAGAATAAGATGAATAAAGGTTTAATTAACTTGCGTAATGAAAATGTTCTAATATTTTTTTATCTTTCTTAATGGGCGTGAATTTCAAAACCCACTAATAAGGCGGTCAAACCAGCAAATTTCACCTATGGAACAATTTGGATAAATAAAACATCAACTTTAATTACTTTTAACACAGTCCTTTTTTTTAATTTTAGACAGTATCCAAGATACATAAAAATTATTGGCTTTTAAAAATTCATAAAAAAATGTAAAGCGTCACAAATTTACGGTTTTTATTATAAATCTTAGTTTTTTGTTATTTTAATACTTAATTTTGTTTTATTGAATCCTTCTACTAAAAGAAATTTACAATAAGTATTCAAATCTTATTTCTAAATTATTACCAATGTAATAACTAATTTTTCGTATTAAAATCTTATTAAGCTACCTTCTATTGTGTAGAGCGAGCCGCCTCGCAAAGCTGAATGTGTCAGTTTTTTTTAAGTCTTTGGTGCCCTTCAAATTGCAATAAATTGCGTGCAAGAGTGTTGAGATGTAGCACTAGTTTCTTTACGTATTTGGACGTGTATGTTTTAATTTCTTCCTGGATAGTAGGGACTTTTAGATCCCTATGGATGTTTTCATCTCTTATATACCAGGGTAGGCATACGATAAGACGTAAAATCCTAGACAGTCTTCTCTGTAACTTCTGGATGTTTGATGCACAGATCATATGACCATACTGGCTTGATAACTGATTTGTATAAAAGGACTTTATATTCCAACGCCAAGGTTGAGTAAGGTCTTATAAGCCAATGTAGTTGATTTGTTCGAAGCTTTATGGACGTTATTTTCGCCTCAATGTGACGGGAACAAGTTAGGCGCCGATCTAGCTGGATACCTAAATATTTAAAATGCGTTTCTGCTGGAACCGTGGTATTAGTTATTGTGATTGGTGGACAATTTTGCCTGTTAAGGGAAAACGTTACATGAGCACATTTCGATAGATTTACCTTTATTCTCCACTGTTTTATAAAAAAAAACTACAAATAATAAAAACCATTTATAGCTTGACTAAAGATAAATAGAATTGTTATAGTTGACGATAAATACAATAAAACTTTTGAACTTTGTAAAAGTCTCCTAACTAACGGCCCAATTTTACAATATCCAGATTTTTCTAAACCATTTAACCTCACAACAGACGCAAGTAATTTTGCGATAGGATCCATCCTATCAACATCAGAAATCAATTACTCGAAAATAGAAAAAAACTTTTAGCCACAGTTTGGGCTTCCAAATACTTTCGAACATACCTATTTGGACATAGTTTCAGAATCATAACAGATCATAAGCCACTTACATGGATTATGAGCCTTAAGGAACCAAACTCAATATTAATCAGATAGCGATTAAAGTTAGAGGAATATTACTACGAAATTATATACAAAAAAAGAAAACTAAATACAAACGCGGATGGCCTTAGCCGAATAAAAACTACACCTTCCAATATTGTAAATATAAATGCATTTGACACACTATCCACTCAAGCTACTTTAGGTAGCACTATCCACCAGCAGAAGAGAATTGCGATGAAAGTATACCGATTTGGGAAAAACAATAAATGAATTTAATTAAAATTATATATATAGTTCTTGACATTTTTTAAATTTAATTTATTAAAATTGTCCAAGCTTGAAGGTATTTTTTTTAAATGATCAGGTATGTTCTGCAAATCACTTTTTACCAATGTGATTTGAAATCACAAAAAGGTGTTCTATGCACAAAAATTTGTGATTTTAAATCGGTCACCTAAGCACCTGGTGTTTTTAAATCACTTGCTTATTTTTGTGGTTATTATATTGGGGGCCTAATAACAAACTGTTTAAATAAATAGTTTAATAGTTTTTTTATTGATTTTTATGCAAAACTAAATTACTTAATATAAAAACTTAAAAATAAATAATTTTGAAAGGCACTTTTTCTGTTGTGAGGTTGTTGTTTGGTTGTGTGGTTTTGCTTGTGATTTTTCTTATATCAGCTGTTTATCTTCTTCGAAAACACACTGATGCTTGCCAGAGTCTTAAATTTTTATTGTAACTAAAAAGAAATTTAAATTATTGAAATATAATAATTATTTTATTGAAAATATAACATTTTTCGTCAAATTGTATGAAAAGTAATCAATAATTGTGAAGTTTTGTATCTAAATTTTAAGCTATAAATTCATAAAGTGTAAGATAATGGCAACATTAAGTTGCTGAGAACTGTGGCAACATTATTAATTTTGTTTACAATTTGCGCCAAAACCATATTCTGCTCTATAAATACTTATCAAGATCTTAAAAATGTAAGTATAATAATATATTACATAAAAAATATTAAATAATTATTTATTTTTTAGGGGACATCACAAAAACAAATCACAAATTGAGATTTTTATAAGATTCATGGAGCAGCACCCTGATTTAGCAAAAGGCTTTGTGCATGGCGGCAAGGTGCATTTTGAACAGCTGTGGGTTGAACTCGCAAATGAGTTGATCGCTTCTGGACCACCGTCAAAGGAAGTGCCAGCTTGGAAAAAGGTATGCATGTATAAAAAATATTTTTGGAAGAATGAATTCTAAGAATATTTCTCAGGTGTGGATTGACATGAAATTAAGTGTCAAACAACGTCTAGCATACAACAAAGTTGAAGTTGGTAAAACTGGTGTTGGGTGCTTCAACAAGTATATTCTTTCAGCTTGGTAAGAGCACGTGGCAGTTCTATGTGGCTTGTATGCGTCAGTGGATGGAATCGAAAATACTAATAGCTATGGCGTTCCAAAAAAAAGAAAAGAAAATGTAACCACATCAACAAATAATAATACATCTAAATATTTAACCAATGCATATACAATATCCCCAGAGCATCAACCACCGATTAACGACGACGATTCCGTATCTCCAGCGCCTCAACTTTTGTTAACCAATTTTATTGGAAAGGAAAATACATCTTCAACATCTCAAACACCAAAGTCGTGAATTTATAGTCGCAAACGAAAGGGATGTATTGTGGATGTTGCAGATGTTATGAACATGGAATCCGAACATTTTACGAAAATATCGGCGACTTTAGAGAAGTTGAAAACCGAAATTAAAGAAAACAGATATTATTTAAAAGAAATATCAAAAAATATAAGAGATATCAAAAAAATAAAAGAGGATGAATTAAAAGAGTTAACCAGATATCATAACGAGATGGAGAAGTGTTTAAAAACAAAAAATGGACTACAATTTTTAGAATTGGAGCAATTTAAGCTGGATATACATACATCTACCAAGTAGTCTGTAAAATATGTTTGTGATATACGATCTCCTAGTGGACTAAGTCCTATATAGATATGTATCTTGTTTAGCATATTCCTTAAAAAATGAATTTTTGAAAAAGTGCTTTTAATTTTTCATAAATTTTTAAATCAAATTTTTGTTTATTAACTTGAGCTATTTTAATTCAAGGAGCGGGCTATATTATCTCTTATATTAACAGCTGTGTTGTCATATTCATCTTCCATCCTTTCCAAATCATCATTGTTCATATTTGCAATGAGTTCTTCGTCAATTGGTATTGCGAAATGTTTGCATATGATGTGTGTGAAATTAAATTTTAAAATTTTTAACCCTAGCCACATTCTGTTAAGATAACAGTGCTATGTTAAGTACTTAACAGTACTAATGTTAACGCTTTAAAAATTAATGTATATAGTTTGGAACGATTTTTTTACACAAACATGAATAAAATAAATTTAAAAAAAATATATATATATACACCACAACTATCACAAATTAAAAAAAATATATAAATAAGCAAAAAAAAATTATTTTCTATTTTAAACGAATATAAATATTTAGTTTTTATCTTCGTAATATCTCTTGACGTTTCTAAAAGATGGCAGAAGATGGGCGAAAAATAAATACTGGAGAACAATTCTAGACGCGTCTATATAGTCCAATAGTCAAAAGTCCTAACAGTATGTTTTTTTAGAAATTATGAAGATTTTTCGAAAAAGTAACTTTTTCCATATTACAAAGGACTTTAGTCCTTTTTTCAAAAATGGTGGAAAATAGGCGAAAAATAAATATTGGAGAACAATCCCAGACGCGTCTAGATAAATGTCCAATAGTCAAAAGTCCTAACAGTATGTTTTTTTTTAGAAATTATGAAGATTTTTCGAAAAAGTGACTTTTCCCATATTACAAAGGACTTTAGACCTTTTTTCAAAAATGGTAAAAGATGGGCGAAAAATAAATATTGGAGAACAATCCCAGACGCGTCTAGATAAATGTCCAATAGTCAAAAGTCCTAACATTATGTTTTTTTTGAAATTATGAAGATTTTTCGAAAGTGACTTTTTCCATATTACAAAGGACTTTTGACCTTTTTTCAAAAATGGTAAAAGATGGGCGCAAAATAAATATTGGAGAACAATCCCAGGCGCGTCTAGATAAATGTCCAATAGTCAAAATTCCTAACAGTATGTTTTTTTAGAAATTATGAAGATTTTTCGAAAAAGTGACTTTTCCTATATTACAAAGGACTTTAAACCTTTTTTCAAAAATCGTAAAAGATGGGCGAAAAATAAATATTGGAGAACAATCCCAGACGCGTCTAGATAAATGTCCAATTGTCAAAAGTCCTAACAGTGTGTTTTTTTAGAAATTTGAAGATTTTTCGAAAAAGTGACTTTTCCCATATTACAAAGGACTTTAGACCTTTTTTCAAAAATGGTAAAAGATGGGCGAAAAATAAATATTGGAGAACAATCCCAGACGCGTCTAGATAAATGTCCAATAGTCAAAAGTCCAAACAGTATGTGTTTTTAGAAATTATGAAGTTATACTTTTTAAATCTTAAAAAGACTGAAAGTGTTTCATTTCTTAATTTTAAAAATTGGAAAAATAATAAATCTTTTACAGATTTCTTTGTAAAGTTAAATGAAAATATTACTGTGTTTGGTAGACAAGTTGCTCCAAAATACAATAAAAAAAAACAAATTTACTCTTTGTTTAAAACACTTGTAAGTATACCTATATAAAATAGTAAAAAAACATGAAACACAGAATATGATTCTAGAAGAAATGTGTGTTTTTAAGTTCCTGAAGAAAGTGTTTTGTTCAAACTTTTAATAAAGGAATTTTATTCGTTTTATTGCGCACTTTAACTCATTTTTCGGGTTTATATAAATGTATATATAGTTTTAAAAATGCACATTTCATCTCAATTCCAGTACAAACATTTTAATTCACAAACAAATATCTTCAGGAATTAAACAATAATTTTTTCACATCACATATTTTTAGTGGTTCATAGTTTTTTTAAAGACATTTACTGCTTATCCTTATTTAAATATGTACATTTTATTGGTATGTCAATTTAGGATTCTCAAAATCTTACAATAAAGTCTATCATGGTGGATTTCTATGATTTATGCAAAACTGCAAATTTATTAACGTTGTTTGAGAAAACCGCCCAAGCATTAAACATTCCCACAACAGCATACACAACAGGTAAAAAGAAACTTGTAGCTTTATTAACTTTATAAACTTAATCGGAATTAATTTATATTTTAGGCCATAATGCTCCATTAGACAATGATACTGAACATAAGGCAACGAAAGTTCCTATCAAAAATTTAACAAATGAGTTAATATTGACTAATCGTGATGGTAAGTATACTGTAATTTATTTGACTTTATATAAAATTTTATTGTAGAAATTTTTCGTAGATAAAATCACAAATGCACCTCCTTCTAATGCAATTAATACCAATACGCATACTTCTAACGACTTTAAACTGGAGCCTATTTCTTTGGAAAAGAGTGATATTTATGAAAACTACGTTATTGATGAGTCGTTTAAGTCGAGTGACTTAAATATAGAATTACTCGATTCTATTGTTTTTGGAGAATCCAAACTCCTTAATACGCAGATATTCAATGACGACATCAAATTATCCTCTACAGGTAATTCAACAGTTATAAATATAACTCAAGATAGGTGCAGCAAACTAGATGAATATAATCTAATAAGAAACCGTGTAAAATCAGGTCTTAATAGCGTTCAAGTGTCTTTAGGTAATTCCGCTCCATCTTTACCTAAAAAAGTATATCACAGAAACGTCTACGTAAAGTACATTACTGACATTTTCTTTTCCGAGCGAGAGTGTTTATTTTTAAAAGAACATTTTTTGTCACCCTTAAGGTGCGAAAATCTGGTAGCTTTTTTAGAAGATTTAGTCAGGGAAAAATTTAAGCACATAAATAATATATGTCCTATCACATACACTAGCTCTGTATGGACCAATAATTCAAAATTGTGCCTTTATGCTAAATGCATATACTATTCAAATGGGTGCGCCCGTTACCGTTTTACAATTGCATTTTTAGAAAATACAATAACGGGAAGAATAGATTCTAATGGATCTCCAATAACTCACCCAAAAGTTTTAAAGAGGCAGCAAATTCGCAGTATTCGAAGAATAATTGCAAAGCATGAGGTGAAATTCATAAAGGCGACAAATTGGAGAGACCAAAAATTGATGATTCAATCCAATGCTTTAAGAAAGCTTGGAAACGATCAACTTGTTCCGACGAAAGACGTAGCTAGAAAAATAAAGTCTGAGCAAATTCGATCACTGCAGCGCGATAACAATATTTTTATTGACTTGTATAAGATGCAGAAGGACAAAAATTGGAGAAAATTTATACAAAAAGTAGGTAACCCTCAAGAAATATATTTATTTTCTTCTCTACAGCTAAATTTGTTTCAAATCGCAAAACAAAGACTTCAGAAAATGAGCAGAAACACACTTTTCTTTGATGCTCCGGGAAATGTTGTAAGAAAAATTGATTCAAAATCAAAAAGAGTATTCTTATATTCATTTGTGGCACACATTAGAGAATCTAAAGAATAGCTGAAGCATTGTTAAGTAGCCATTTTTCTGAAGATATTGAAAGATTTTTACTCGCTATAAAAGTGTTTTGTATTAACAACAAAATAATATGGCCTTTAGCAAAGCGAGTATGTTTAGACTGGAGCTTTGCTTCCATTAATGCTAATGTAAGAGTGTTCAAAGAACAAGGAATAAATAATTTGCAACAATATATAACAAAATGCTATTCAACATGCCTAGACAAAACTGTAAAAGTGAATTTCGTTATCATTCAAATATGTTGCGCACATTTTCTTTAAAATAGCGTATAAAGACATAGAAGCTAACTTATCAGATACCAATAGGGTTTTTAAAATGGCAATTCATAGGCGCCGTAAATATTGACGATATCAAAATGTTTTTCTGGATTGAAAACATATTAACATTACTGCTTAATGGTATGAAGACGAGAAAAGTAGAAACGTCTATAAACAATTTAAAAAAACTAACAAAGGAATCCACAGATCCACTAGAGAATACAAAAACTGAAATAGTTTTTGATAACCACAACGAAAAAGGGTCGAACTACAAAAAAAGCCCTTTCTATTTAAAAGCTCTTAAAATGTACATATTTTAAAATCAAGAATACGAGTGCTGAAAATAGTAAAAACTTAAATAAAAATGTTTTCTGCAGCGAAACTATGGCTTCGCTTATTTTAAAAAAATATATTCCTTATGCTGCTTTATGGACAAACTTAATGGGGAATTATGTTGAAAACAAAGGCAACACAAGGATTTCAAATAGCCCTGTTGAAAGTTATTTCAATTTAACAAAAAATATTACCTTGGATGGCGAAGCGAATGTTGTACCAACAGAATACATCCGGAAAATATATGGCTATATAAAGGCGAAAATAAGAGATGTAGAAAATACCGAATATTCAACTTGAGGAAGAAAAATGGAAAAGAACACCAAAAAAATCAAAAAATAAAATAAATTCAGGAATCGTTTTTGAGAAACTGATTAAAAACTCAAGAAATATCCCGGGACCAATTCGAAACAAGAAATATATTTTGTATTCATTTCACAGCATTTATAGAGGCAAAACAACTTTTTTCTCACCAGTAATTGAACTCCTGGAAATAAAATGTTTTGAGCCGCGACAACATCTCTTCAATCACATAGTAGACATCTATATAAATGTTTTGCTAAGGCAAAGTAAAACCTCGGCGTTTTCATTATCCACAGAAGATGGTGAACACTTTTTTTATGGAGAAGCAACATTCGATCTTCCGCTTGATAATTTTGAAAAAGTATTTATACCAATAATATATGCAGAACATTTTACTTTAGTATACCTCAACACTGAGTTAAAGCAATTATTTTACTTTAATCCTTTAGGAGAAAATTCAAATACAAGCTCCAAAATTTTAGAAACTTTTAAAAAGAAAATTCCAAATAGTAAAGTTTGGCAAATTGCGAAAAAAAACACGATTTTCAGGCTGATAGTTTTAACTGGGGAGTTTTTGTTTGCCAATATGTAGAAGCTTTATTTCATAGCAAGCAAGCCCTTAATAAATTTAGAAAATCCGAATTCATATCGCTGTTTAATGAAAAAGTGCCTCATTGAGTTTTCTGACAGAATATAGTTGCAATGAATGCGACAGACCAGCTTGCAATGGATGTTATAATTACCATTATGCAGCAAAACCTTTTGGGAAAAATCATAAATGCATTTTCTGCGATCAGTAGATTTTTAATATTTTTAGATAAACTCTTAAGGTAATTGTTTAAAAATACTATCTTCCCTAAGAGACCATTTTTAAATAATTTTTGAAAGCTGGGAATTTATTTACTTAAGTTTTATTTGGCATTTGAGTTACCCACATTCCTGACATTTCAGGTAATAATAAATATACTGTACATTCATCTAGGCCCAACGTCCTTTGTAATATTGAATAAGTATTTTTTTTCGAAAAATCTTCATAATTTCTAAAAAAACATACTGTTAGGACTTTTGACTATAGGACATTTATCTAGACGCGTCTGGGATTGTTCTCCAATATTTATTTTTCTCCCATCTTTTACCATTTTTGAAAAAAGTACTAAAGTCCTTTGTAATATGGGAAAAGTCACTTTTTCGAAAAATCTTCATAATTTCTAAAAAAAACATACTGTTTGGACTTTTGACTATTGGACATTTATCTAGCCGCGTCTGCGATTGTTCTCCAATATTTATTTTTCGCCCATCTTTTACCTTTTTAGAAAAAAAGACTAAAGTCCTTTGTAATATGGAAAAAGTCACTTTTTCGAAAAATCTTCATAATTTCTAAAAAAAAAACATACTGTTAGGACTTTTGACTATTGGACATTTATCTAGACGCGTCTGGGATTGTTCTCCAATATTTATTTTTCGCCCATCTTTTACCATTTTTGAAAAAAGGACTAAAGTCCTTTGTAATATGGGAAAAGTCACTTTTTCGAAAAATCTTCATAATTTCTAAAAAAACATACTGTTAGGACTTTTGACTATTGGACATTTATCTAGACGCGTCTGGGATTGTTCTCCAATATTTATTTTTCGCCCATCTTTTACCATTTTTGAAGAAGTCCTTTGTAATATAGAAAAAACCACTTTTTCGAAAAATCTTCATATTTTCTAAAAAAAAAACATACTGTTAGGACTTTTGACTATTGGACATTTATCTAAACGCGTCTGGGATTGTTCTCCAATATTTATTTTTCACCAATCTTTTACCATTTTTGAAAAAAGGACTAAAGTCCTTTGTAATATAGAAAATGTCACTTTTTCGAAAAATCTTCATAATTAAAATTATAGCTGTTCTTGACCTTTTTTTTAAATTTAATTTATTTAAAATTGTCCAAGCTTGAAGGTCTTTTTTTAAAAAATTATATTTTTATTTTTTCTCGATATTTCGCTACTCCATTGTGTAGCATCATCAGGAAATAAAAATAACGAACCAATTATATATTAATGAAAAAAATATTGTCACAAAAATTCAAAAATTTTCCAAAGTTAACATAAAACAAAAATAACATGAGGTTTTTTAAATATTTTAAAAAATGTAAATACAGTTAACGAAACTTAACATTAATTCAAAAACCCCTAAAAACATACTTATATTAACTATCTTATTCTATGAACTAAGTGTCTATAAATCTGTGCAACATTATCCGTGTCCGCCTTAAAATTAATTCTTTGTGTACTAGGTGTATTAACAATTTGTAACATTTCTAATATAAAACGACGCTTATAATTAATTTCTGTATTTAAAACCGATGCGTTTTCCTTTGTAATATGGGAAAAGTCACTTTTTCGAAAAATCTTCATAATTTCTAAAAAAAACATACTGTTAGGACTTTTGACTATTGGATATTTATCTAGACGCGTCTGGGATTGTTCTCCAATATTTATTTTTCGCCCATCTTTTACCATTTTTGAAAAAAGGACTAAAGTCCTTTGTAATATGGGAAAAGTCACTTTTTCGAAAAATCTTCATAATTTCGAAAAAAAAACATACTGTTAGGACTTTTGACTATTGGACATTTATCTAGACGCGTCTGGGATTGTTCTCCAATATTTATTTTTCGCCCATCTTTTACCATTTTTGAAAAAGTCCTTTGTAATATAGAAAAAGCCACTTTTTCGAAAAATCTTCATATTTTCTAAAAAAAAACATACTGTTAGGACTTTTGACTATTGGACATTTATCTAAACGCGTCTGGGATTGTTCTCCAATATTTATTTTTCACCCATCTTTTACCATTTTTGAAAAAAGGACTAAAGTCCTTTGTAATATAGAAAAAGTCACTTTTTCGAAAAATCTTCATAATTTCTAAAAAAAAACATACTGTTAGGACTTTTGACTATTGGACATTTATCTAAACGCGTCTGGGATTGTTCTCCAATATTTATTTTTCGCCCATCTTTTACCATTTTTGAAAAAAGGACTAAAGTCCTTTGTAATATGGGAAAAGTCACTTTTTCGAAAAATCTTCATAATTTTTAAAAAAAACATACTTTTGACTATTGGGCATTTATCTAGACGCGTCTGGGATTGTTCTCCAATATTTATTTTTCGCCCATCTTTTACCATTTTTGAAAAAAGGTCTAAAGTTCTTTGTAATATGGGAAAGTCACTTTTTCGAAAAATCTTCATAATTTCTAAAAAAAACATACTGTTAGGACTTTTGACAATTTTCACATTTATCTAGACGCGTCTGGGATTGTTTTCCAATATTTATTTTTCGCCCATCTTTTACCATTTTTGAAAAAAGTCTAAAGTTCTTTGTAATATGGGAAAGTCACTTTTTCGAAAAATCTTCATAATTTCTAAAAAAACATACTGTTAGGACTTTTGACAATTTTCACATTTATCTAGACGCGTCTGGGATTGTTCTCCAATATTTATTTTTCGCCCATCTTTTACCTTGTTTAAAAAAATGTCTAAAGTCCTTTGTAATATAGGAAAAGTCACTTTTTCGAAAAATCTTCATAATTTCTAAAAAAAACATACTGTTAGGACTTTTGACTATTGGACATTTATCTAGACGCGTCTGGGATTGTTCTCCAATATTTATTTTTCGCCCATCTTTTACCATTTTTGAAAAAAGGTCTAAAGTTCTTTGTAATATGGGAAAGTCACTTTTTCGAAAAATCTTCATAATTTCTAAAAAAACATATTGTTAGGACTTTTGACAATTTTCACATTTATCTAGACGCGTCTGGGATTGTTCTCCAATATTTATTTTTCGCCCATCTTCCACCATTTTTGAAAAAAGGACGAAAGTCCTTTGTAATATGGGAAAAGTCACTTTTTCGAAAAATCTTCATAATTTCTAAAAAAAACATACTGTTAGGACTTTTGACTATTGGACATTTATCTACACGCGTCTGGGATTGTTCTCCAATATTTATTTTTCGCCCATCTTTTACCATTTTTTAAAAAGGACTAAAGTCCTTTGTAATATGGGAAAAGTCACTTTTTCGAAAAATCTTTATAATTTCTAAAAAAAAACATACTGTTAGGACTTTTGACTATAGGACATTTATCTAGACGCGTCTGGGATTGTTCTCCAATATTTATTTTTCGCCCATCTTTTACAATTTTTGAAAAAAGGACTAAAGTCCTTTGTAATATGGGAAAAGTCACTTTTTCGAAAAATCTTCATAATTTCTAAGAAAACATACTGGTAGGACTTTTGAGAATTGGACATTTATCTAGACGCGTCTGGGATTGTTCTCCAATATTTATTTTTCGCCCATCTTTTACCATTTTTGAAAAAAGGACTAAAGTCCTTGGTAATATGGGAAAAGCCACTTTTTCGAAAAATCTTCATAATTTCTAAAAAAAAACATACTGTTAGGACTTTTGACTATTGGACATTTATCTAGACGCGTCTGGGATTGTTCTCCAATATTTATTTTTCGCCCATCTTCCACCATTTTCGAAAAAAGGTCTAAAGTCCTTGGTAATATGGGAAAAGCCACTTTTTCGAAAAATCTTCATAATTTCTAAAAAAAACATACTGTTAGGGCTTTTGACTATTGGACATTTATCTAGACGCGTCTGGGATTGTTCTTCAATATTTATTTTTCGCCCATCTTCCACCATTTTCGAAAAAAAGAATTAAAGTCCTTTGTAATATGGGAAAAGTCACTTTTTCGAAAAATCTTCATAATTTCTAAAAAAAACATACTGTTAGGACTTTTGACTATTGGACATTTATCTAGACGCGTCTGGGATTGTTCTCCAATATTTTTTTTTCGCCCATCTTCTGCCATCTTTTAGAAACGTCAAGAGATATTACGAAGAAAAAAACTAAATATTTATATTCGTTTAAAATAGAAAATAATTTTTTTTGCTTATTTATATATTTTTTTAAAATTTATTTTATTCATGTTTGTGTCAAAAAATCGTTCCAAACTATATACATTAATTTTTAAAGCGTTAACATTAGTACTGTTAAGTACTTAACATAGCGCTGTTATCTTAACAGAATGTGGCTAGGGTTAAAAATTTTAAAATTTAACTTCACACACATTTGCATATGTTATGCAGTGCACATCATACATTAACGATTTTTACTACTTTAGATGGAATATATGGAAGAACTGTTTGCAAACACCTAAACCGACACTTAAGAACGCCTATGGTTCTTTCTACGACGTTTCTAGCCGAAGCATGTCTTTGTTTGAAAATGTGTTCTACAGTGTTGTAAGTAGGATTCTTGTAGGGTATCATTAAATATGGCTTTAGTGAGTATCCAAAATCCCCCATTAGCCAAAAATTTCTCGCACCCTCACTGTACACTTCAGAGCAGTACTTTTTAGCATCGCTCATTTTCTAAACAAATGAATCGTGACATGATCCAGGCCTGCATGCTTCTACTGTTAGAATACGCATTTCATAATCGCAAATCTAAAATTGAAGATAGTTAAGTAATATATAGAGACAAATCTACTTTTACCATGTACTATCATAACATTAAGGCAGTAATATCCCGTTCTGCTGAAATATACAGCATGGTCAGACGGTGGTTTCGTAATACGGATAAGGGTTCCATCGACACATCCAATTACACCTGGTATACCAAACTTTTGGTAAAAATGTGCCTTTGATGCACTTTGTGATTGTCGGCCCAAAAATATTCTTATCCAATTTGGACACAAGATTTCCTCCAACAAAGGCATTAATTACCACAATATTTTGCAGAAGGTGGTGCGTCCCATACTTATATTGCTCGTTTGCTATAGTGCCTTGGTACGACCCAACTTGTATGAATCTAAGCACAGCAGCAAGTTGAATGCTCTCCGAAATAGAACACATTGATGTTGATTGATTGAGGTGCGGTGCTAAATCCATGTACTACTGCAATCGTTTTTTACTTACAGTGCTTCATTCATTTCTATTAATGCCAACAGAATACCTCCAGCCATTTTTATTTATTTCCACTTTAATTTTTATTGTAAACAAAACAATACATATAAAGGAATCAGCTGTTTCCATGTGCTTTCGAAACGAAAAAACCACACCGAAAAAGACAAAAACCATGTGATTTACAGAACAGGAAAATATCACACATGTGATTTTAAAACCACATGTGATTTGAAATCACGTGATTTGCAGCCCATACCTGTATATTTTTATTTTTCGATATTTCGCTACTCCATTGTGTAGCATCATCAAGAAACAAAAATAACAAACAAATTATATGTTTATGAAAAAATTATTGTCACAAAAAATTCAAAAATTTTCCAAAGTAGAGTAGCGAAATATCGAAAAATAAAAATATAATTTTTTAAAAAAAGACCTTCAAGCTTAGACAATTTTAATAAATTAAATGAATTTAATTTACACGCTTTATTTAGGGAAGGAAACTCTAATCTTCGTATGAAACTGGAAATAATTTTCAAAAATAAACCTCGGAAAACCGTTACGTACCCCAGTTATACAGAAGAAATTATAATGGATATTTTGAAAAATCACTTTGCCCCTAATAAAACCACAGCAATTTTCACAGATGAGGAATCTTTTCATACATTCAAAATGTATATGCAAAACACTTTTCGCAAAGCAAAATGTTTTGATTGGTTAGGTGTACTGAAATAGTAAAGGACATAAAAGGAAACGATAATGAGGATAAAATCATTCAGGACTATCATGAAAATAATAACCACAGAGGTATACAGGAAACATGAGCATCTTAATCGCGAATACCATTTTCCGTACATAAAATCAAAAATAATTCAAACAACAAATAATTGTGATTCATGTCAAAGATTAAAATATGACATGACATCCTTCAAAAAATATTTTTGCAAAACCCCCAACACCGGTTAAACCACTAGATATACATGCAGATATTTACAGAATTCGCAGAAAAAATATTTCAACTATTATAGGTAAATTTTAAAAAATTTTCTGCCGCATATACTTTAACTTCATCAGTGGTCGTATTTGAGTACAGAAGTACGTCATATCAAACGCATAGCAAATATATTTTCAATTGAACAGTTAGTAATAACAAAGAAATAAATAACAACAAATAGCAACAATATAATATATTGTGTGTAAAAAAAATAACAACAAATAGTGCATGGTTTAACCGGTTTGAATAATTGATAGTGAGTGTATGAGCGCACCAAATATTAACGAAAAAAATATAAAAGGTAATAACTTACACAAATGCTAATAACGCAATGAACAATACATATAATAACAAAAAGATGACAGTGCTTTTTTAACCGCAAGGCCAATTGATCGAACGCTCTTTATCCGGAAATATAGCTTATCTTCGCAAGTAACAACACCAGAAGAAATTACAATTCTACCAAAAAACAATTCAGGTACCATATCAAAAATAGTACAACAAACCAACGAAGGTAATACAACAAATCCTGTACAAAAAGTGCAAACAGGTATGGATCGTTATATAACCATAACCAAAAGGAATGCCAGTCCTAAGTCTTCGCAGCAAGAGCGCACTAATAAACAATACAAAAGCTCCCAAAGTGCTGCAAATTCAAGAAACAAAGATCTAGGCCCACACTGAGAAGAATTATCGCCTAATCGCAAGTCGCCTCGATTCAGATAATAATAGATATTATACGTATCAACTCAAAAGTGCTAAAGGTTTGATTGTCATCGTAAAGGGCATTGAAAGTTCTGTTCCCACTGATGAAATAAAAAGTGCCATAGAGGTGGAAGGTTATGCCGTAAGGTCAGTGCACAATATTCTAAATAAGAATAAAGTTTCCCAACCTATGCATCGTGTTGAAATCGTATTTAACGCATCTCAGCTTAAATCAAAAAAATCGGTTCATCCTATATACAATTACCTTTTGAACAGAAGAATAACGGTGGAAGAGCCTCTAAAACGTAATGGTCCCCGTCAGTGTACTAACCGCCAGGAATTCGGACACACGAAAACCTACTGCAAGCTACCATCCGTATGCGTTGTTTGCGGTGATGCGCACCGGACTTTGGAATGCACTTTTTTCAAAACAGACCCCAAGGTAAAAAAATGTAGCAACTGTGGTGAAAACCACACAACAAATTACAGGGGCTGCAAAGGCTTTCAACATGTAAAAAATAATGCGAAAGTCGTACGTAAACCTGAATATGAGCAATATAGGTCTTCCCAATTTCCTCGGCTTCATGCTGGTTCTATTGCTAGTACACAAGCTACATAGCCACACACTAAACCAAACTATTCGTATGCACAAACATTAAAAAATGATTTACCAAATGCGAATCCGAACAGTTCTAATGCGCATAAGCATTCATATCCCCACGTCCTTAAAGAGGGTACACATACACCCTTCACTACCAATTCGAGCTCAATCGATAAATTAATACAAACAATGAATAATTGCATGACAACTATGCAGGGTATGTTTCAGGAAATGATTCAAACCCAAAACATGCTTCTGCAAGTTCTGCTTAGCAAAAAATAACCAGTTAAAAATATGCTTCTGGAACGCTAACGGGCTCTCCCAACATAAATATGAAGTAGAACACTTTCTGCTAGCATATGATATAGACATACTATTAGTTTCTGAAACACACTTCACTATAAAAAAGGTCTGCATTATTGGTTCTTTCTTTTCCTGAATTACCGACATCTAACTTTGACAAATTGATCAAAAATATTCTTGCCAAATTTAATATACATTTTACTTATGTGAAGTTTATTAGAACCGTTGAAACGAAAATTCATTAGTAACTTATTCCAAATCAATAAAAAAAAAAACAGGTAAAAAAATACTAGTTAAAATAACAATTTTAGAATGAAACTAAAAAAAAACATTGTCTGTCTTTAGCAATGCAAAGAAATACATTACAAGAAATACATTTTTGAATCTCGTTTTTTGCTGGCACCCTTCTTTGCAGCATATCAAAAAGTTATTTTTATCAACGTCTAACATCCTTTGATAGAAGTGAATTTGGAAATTTAGTTTTCTTTTTAGGGAAAGAAAGGAGAACTTCTATGTTGCTTATATACGGAGATGACAATTACAAGAAACCAAGATACAAGCCCACACGAAGAAGAATTATCGGTCATTGCAAGGTTTGATAGTTGTTATAAAGGGCATTGACAGTTCTGTTCCTACCGAGGCCATAAAAAGTGCTGTAGAAGCAGAAGGGTATGACGTAAGGTCAGTGCACAATACGCTAAACAAGGATAAAGTTCCCAACCAATGCATCGTTTTGAGATTGTATTTAACGCAACTCATATAAATTCCAAAAACTCTGTTCATCCTACTTACAACTTACGGTAACTTCTCAACAGACGAATAACTGTAGAAGAGCCACTGAAACGTAGTGGAAATACTAAAACTTACTGCAAGTTACTATCAGTATGCGTTGTTTGCGGTGACAACCACCAAACAAAAACAGACTCTAAGGTTAAAAAATGTTGCAACTGCGGTGAAAATCACACTGCAAATTATAGGGATTGTAAAGTCTTCCAATATGTAAAAAAATCAAAAATACTACGAAAACCCAATTTGAACAATGTAAGGCTTCCCAATTTCCCACCTTTCATACTGGTTCTATAACTAGTACTCAGAAGCATATCAAACCAAACTATTCGTATGCCCAAGCACTGAAAAATGATATTTACCTAATGGTAATCTTGAAGTGAGAAGTTCTAACTCGCAAAAAATCGTATACAAACAAAGAAAAATTTTATAGCAACTATAAGGCATTTTCCAATGCCAGAATTTAGCGAAAACTTTTTACAAGCGACCACTGACTTTAAGCCATAAGAATGCAAAGCACTAGACTCCTTAGCCCTGGAGGAAGGCAGCTGTATAACAAAGTTCAAGCTAATAAGCTTGATGTCATATCTGGATGTAAATGTTAACAAGCTGCCAGACCTTACGGAACAAATTTTAGTCAGTTTATCATACGATTTACATATCTTCTGATCACTCACCCACAGTCATTAGATTACGCGACAGTTTTTCCACTGTACCTTTTTTTAACATTCTTCATGTTTTATTGAATCTTTCTATTTAAAGAAATTTACCTGGCGTGAATATTTTTTCCAAATTTATTCACATTCCCTAATTATTCAATCGTGAATAATTTCCCTTTAAAAATTTCACTTGGGATAATATTCCCCTTATCGTGAATTATTTTTTACGCAGTTATTTTAGTTTTTCTCCTTGTTTTGTTCACTTAATTTTTGTAGGCGAACTAGATAAATAATAATGTAAGTAAAGTTTTTTTTCAGTAAATTTTATGTTTAAGTAATACATTATTCAGAACTAGATCAGTGAATAAAGCTCAAAGTGGTATAATCCTTAATAGAACGGAAAGCACCAGATCCATTGCCTGTGGATTTGTAAAGTGATAAAATTCTTGGGCTATACGTTTAGCCTCTTCTTCCGGCGGATGAGTTATCCACTAGGAACAAGTATTTTTTTCCAGAGCATCCAAAACTTTTGAAAGCACCTCGTTAAAAGTTGATTGCGCTATTCCAACTTCACAATCCCTTGCAACTACTTTCTGGTATCCTCTCTCTGCGAATAACCTTAAGAAAGCATAAAGTTTAATTATTGTTGCAACACCAAACGATTTTTTTGCAGGCTGTAAAGCATCATTCAGGACTTCCAACACATATAAAAAAGCAGTTCTATTTAGCCTGAAATTCTGAAATCTAACACAAAAATAAATTTTTAACCAAATATTTTTTATTAGGTTACTTACAACGAATCAGGTAGCTCCAAAGGGTTGGATGCATCTCGCAAACCTCGTCAGACAATTCGATTTGGCTTAAATTCTTCCTCTAGAGAAATAATTGCTCAATTCTAAACATTTTATATAATTTTTAAATTTATTTTTTGATTCACAATGCACAATTGTTTTGAACAGCTTTTCAATTTTAAAATTGAAGGGAAAAAATATTTCACGTGAACTGTACGATACAAAATTTCACTTCGAGAGGAATGGAAATTTCATGGGAACATAAATTTCACTTCTTATTCACGATAGGGGTGAATATGTATTCAAATCTTATCTCTTAATTATTGTTTATTAGATATTACCAATGTAATAACTAGTTTATTGTATTCAAATCTTAATAATAAAGGACTACCTACTATTGCGAGAGCCGTCTCGCAACTTTCGGATCATTATTAACACTTATAAATGCAGTGTCATCTGCAAACGTTGACGTATATGTATTTGCGCTTGTTGGCATATCCGCTATATAGATGTGATATAATAGCGGCTTTAGTAGATTTCCCCGTTTCTAGAAATCCTTTGACTTCAGAAGCTTGCCAGAGTTTACATGTAGAATTCGAGTTATTTTCGTAAGTAGCTCATCATGCCACACTTTATCAAACAAAGCGGAACAATATTGCTTATTTTCAAATGCGGATCTAATAACAGTGACGATTCTTTGGCCTTGCTCAATTGTACTATGATTTGCGCGAAAATCAAACTGATGGTCTGGGATGATGTCTTGATAAGTAAGATATGGCTTTAAAAACGAAACGAATAATTTTTCAAACAATTTTGACAAATATGACAGGTGGGTAATAGGCCTGTAGGACGTAATCTTACTTAAGTCCTTGCCTGGCTTAGGGATCATTATAATTTCAGACATCTTCCAAGAGCATGGGAAGAAGCCAATTCGCTACATTACATTAAATACGAACAGTGAAATTCTCAGAGCATAATTAGGTAAATATCTTATTATTGATCCGGTAATACGATCAGGGCCCGGCGATTTTCTCATATCCAGAGTTTTAATTGTCGATTTTAATAACGATAGCCGAAATTTCATACGAGCAATCACAGTGTCACTGATATTTGGAATAGTGAAACTACTTACGTCATGTGGTGTGAAAACCTTTTCTAAATTATTTGCGAAGGCATTTACCTTTTCAGCTGAGCTCTTAGCCCATGTTCGGTTTTCAAATCTTAATGGGGATTCGCAGGAAATAAGACATTTTAAGGGCCTTACATCTTTCCACAGGCTAAAGTCAGTGTTTTTGCTTGGATCCAAATTTTTTTAATTAATCCCTATAGCTATAAATCCCTTGTTTCTGTCTTAGTTTATTACGTAAAGTTCTTTGATATAAGTTCAACTGGTTCTTGATATCAGGAGAACGACTATGTTGCCATTGCCTTCTAAGCCTTCTCTTTTCGCTGACGAGAGTATGTATATCAGCTGATGATTGGTATACATTTCTTTTAACTGATCGTTTATTTGGTGTTGCATTTCTTACTGCGGCCGTCAGGACGCTCGTAAAGTAATCCCCAGCTGGTTAAATATATGCCGGATTTATTAATGGGATGTTCGTAGGTAAGTGCGAGCTTACATACCTAACCAATTAGTGTTTTTATTTGGATAGGAAATAAGGGTTTCATGTGGAGTGTCAATATACTCCTGTAAAATAAAGATTGTAGGTGAATGGTCTGAAGATAGATCATAAGACGAACTGAATACTAATTGATCACGTCTAATATTTTTACGGTGGCAAAATCAATTAGATCTGCCAGCTTATTAAAGTCTATTGGCCGATAGGTAGGTTTACACCCAGATACGACGTCTAACTTATTTGCTTGAACAGTATCGTACAGCTGTCTGCCTCTTGGGCTAAGAAGTCAGGAGCTCCAAAAGGTGTGCTTTGCATTGTAGTCGCCAGCTGCAATAAACTTCAGTCCTAGTATAGCAAAGGACGTGGAAAACTGATGATGTTTGATTTTGTGCCTGGGCGAACAGTACATAGATGAGACCGCAATTTTGAAATCAGAAAGATTTATAGACGTAGCTTTCAAAAAACTTTCACTGAAATGGTATTGGAAAGTGCCTTACTTCTTTGCGCACTATGACGGCGGTGCCACCACCGTCATAGCACTCGGATGTTTAGTATCGTATGTGAAAAATCCATTAACTCTGAAGCAGTTTTTTATAGTGAAATGTGTTTCAGAGACCAAGAGTATGTCTATTTCCTGTGTTTGCAGAAAATTTTCAACTTCATATTTATGTTGGGAGAGCCGTTTGCGTGCCAGAAGCACATTTTCAACTGGTTCATTTTTTGCTTGGCAAAAGTTGCAGAAGCATGTTTTGGGTACGCATCATTTCTTGAAATATACCCTACATGGTTGTCATAAAGTTGTTCATAGTTTGAAGCTATCGATTGAATTCGAATTGTTGTAAACGGTACTTATGGACTCTTTTATAAGATGTGATCATAAGAGTGTTGTAGCGCGAACTGACTTCGCCTCACGATCAGCGTTAGGTAATTCTGCATCAGTGACCGTGTTTGAGTACAGGCGTACGTCATATCAAACGCATAACTAATAAATTTTTTTAAGAATTCAATTGAACAGTTAGTATAAACAAAGAATTAAATGACAACAAATAGCAACAATATAATATATAGTGTATAAAAAAACAACAACAAATAGTGCATGGTTTAACCGGTTTGAACCATTGATATTGAGTGTATGAGCGCACCAAATATTAACGAAAAAAATATAAAAGGTAATAACAACAATGCGTATTACTCTTTTACTTACACAAATGCTAATAACGCAATGAACAATACATATAATAACAAAAAGATGACAGTGCTTTTTTAACCGCCAGGCCAATTGATCGAACGCGCTCTTTATCCGGAAATATAAACTTATCTTCGCAAGTAACAACACCAGAAGAAATTACAATTCAACCAAAAAACAATTCAGGTACCATATCAAAAATAGTACAACAAACCAACGAAGGTAATACAACAAATCCTGTACAAAAAGTGCAAACAGGTATGGATCGTTATATAACCATAACCAAAAGGAATGCCAGTCCTAAGTCTTCGCAGCAAGAGCGCACTGCTAAACAATACAAAAGCTCCGAAAGTGCTGCAAATTCAAGAAACAAAGATCTAGGCCCACACTGAGAAGAATTATCGCCTAATCGCAAGTCGCCTCGATTCAAATAATAAGAGCTATTATACGTATCAATTCAAAAGTTCTAAAGGTTTGATTGTCATCGTAAAGGGCATTGAAACTTCTCTTCCCACTGATGAAATAAAAAGTGCCATAGAGGTGGAAGGTTATGCCGTAAGGTCAGTGCACAATATTTTAAATAAGAATAAAGTTCCCCAACCTATGCATCGTGTTGAAATCGTATTTAACGCATCTCAGCTTAAATCAAAAAACTCGGTTCATCCTATATATAATTTGCGCTACCTTTTAAACAGAATAATAACGGTGGAAGAGCCTCTAAAACCACCAGGAATTCGGACACACGAAAACCTACTGCAAGCCACCATCCGTATGCGATGTTTGCGCACCGGACTTTGGAATGCACTTATTCCAAAACAGACCCCAAGGTCAAAAAATGTAGCAACTGTGGTGAAAACCACACAGCAAATTACAGGGGCTGCAAAGTCTTTCAACATGTAAAAAATAATGCGAGTCGTGCGTAAACCTGAATATGAGCAATATAGGTCTTCCCAATTTCCTCGGCTTTATGCTGGTTCTATTGCTAGTACACACGCTACATAGCCACACACTAAACCAAACTATTTGTATGCACAAACATTAAAAAATGATTTACCTAATGCGAATCCGAAAAGTTCTAATGCGCATAAGCATTCATATCCCCACGTCCTTAAAGAGGGTACACAGACACCCTTCACTACCAATTCGAGCTCAATCGATAATTTAATACAAACCACGAATAATTTCCTGACAACTATGCAGGGTATGTTTCAGGAAATGATGCGAACGCAAAACATGCTGCTGCAAGTTCTGCTTAGCAAAAAATGAACCAGTTAAAAATATGCTTCTGGAATGCTAACGGGCTCTCCCAACATAAATATGAAGTAGAACACTTCCTGCTAGCACATGATATAGACATACTATTAGTTTCTGAAACACACTTCACTGTAAAAAACTGCTTTAGAATTGATGGGTTTTTTATATATGACACCAAACACCCAAGCGAAAGGGCAAGTGGTGGGACTGCCATTATAGTCCGAAAAAACGTAAGGCATTTTCCATTGCCTGAATTCAGGGAAGACTTTTCGCATGCCACGACTATAAATCTTAATGATTTTAAAATTGTAGTCTTGTCAGTGTATTGCCCTCCTAGGCATAAAATCGAACACCATGAATTTGCCAGGTTCTTTGCTACGCTAGGACAAAAATTTATTGCCGCTGGTGATTACTGTTCAGCTTTATTTATAGACATTTCCCAAGCATTTGATAAAGTCTGCCATGATAGGCTACATACTAAAATAGCTCGGGTTCTTCCTGAAAACACCCACAAGCTTATAAAAAGCTATTTGTAAGATAGAACTTTTAAAGTAAGGTCAAAGGATCAGCTTTTAAGAAATGGGAAAATCAGTGCAGGAGTACCTCAAGGTAGTGTGCTAGGGCCGCTATTATATATCATCTATACAGCGGTTATGCCGACAAGCCCACATACATATACATCAACCTTTGTAGACGACACTGGAATTATAAGTGTCAGTAATGATCCAAAGGATGCATCTGAAAAACTGCAGTCCCATATTCATAAGCTAGAAGACTGGCTAAAACAGTGGAGAATAAAGGTAAATCCATCGAAATGTGAAAAATGTGGTTTTTGTCCCCTTACAGCGGGATCAGCTTCATCATCCGCTGTAGCAAGTACATAGAATTTGTTTTTGCTTAGCGACATTACAGCTATTTGGGAGCTTTTATATTGTTTAGCAGTGCGCTCTTGCTGCGAAGAGTTAGGACTGGCCTATACCAGTTTGCACTTTTTGTACAGAATTTTTTGTATTACCTGTTTCGTTGGTTTGCTGTACTTTTTTTGATATAGTACCTGTTATGTTTTTTGTTGTTGTTGAATTGTAGTATCTTCTTGTGTTGTTACTTGCGAAGATAAGTTTATATTTCCGGATAGAGAGCGCGTTCGGTCAATTGGCCTGGCTGTTAAGAAAACACTATCATTTTTTTATTGTTTCAATTGTTCATTGCATTATTAGCATTTAAATAACTAGCAGAGTAATAAGCATTGTTTTTATTACCTTTCATATTTTTTTCATGAATGTTTGGCACACTCATATACTGAATATCACTAGTATTTTGTAACCCTGCACTTTTTGTTTTTATTTATAACACACAACATGTTGTTATGTTGTTGTTTTTCTATATTCTTCGCTTTTTTAACTGTACACTTGTGTCTCTTCACTTGCTCAATTGTATTTTGTTATATTATTTTTGCGCGAAATATTATGTACGTCTGTACTAAATCGCAATCACATTAACAACTGAAACCATTAATTTTTACATAAATAAAAACACGAATTGGTTAATAATATATAAAATGTATGTGAGCTCTCATTTATCTCAGAACATTCCTCTGACTAACCCAACTGATATGTGGATTATTTTAACACCGTGACTGAGACTGAAGCAGCCAGATTTGCAACGCCAGCAAACTCAACCGTTAAAAAAATTCGCACCAGTCATCAGTTGATGTTCAGATTATTGTCAGGGAGAGGAAAAGGCTTAGAAGGCAATGGCAGAACAATCGCGCTTCAGACATAAAGGTCCAACTGAACTTATGCCATAGAATCTTACGCAACAAACTGAGGCAAAAACATAAATCCACTACCGAGAGTTATTTAAAAAATTTCGATCCAGCAAATAACACGGATTATAGTCTCTGGATTCCCTACGAATCTCCACTAATACTTGAAAATCGCACCTGGGCCAAAAACTCAATTGGTAAGGTAAATGCGTTCGCAAATCACTTAGAATAGGGTTTTACACCTCATGATATAAATAGCTTCACTATTCCCAATATTAGTGACGCTGTAAATGATCTTATGAAATTTCACCCATCTTCATTAAAATCAATCGTTAATAATATAGAAATTGAGAAAAACACCCGGACCTGATCGTATTACAGGATCGACGATAAGAAACTTACCTAATTCAGCTGTAAGAATTTAACTAATTGTTTAATGTCATGTTGCGCGTTGTCTTCTTCCCATCATGCTCTTGCAAGATGTCTCAAGTTGTTATGATCTCTAAACCAAGAAAGGACTCAAGCAGGATTACATCATATTGCGGATATAAATCTATATTTTTCCATCGATCATTAATCCTTACGCTGTTCTTAGAAGTTCTCATTAAAACTAAATTTAATTCATTAATTGGAAACTATTGAACTATGTATATATAATAAAAAATCAATAAGAAAAAGGTTACTTACTTGATACGATAAAAGAAAAAAAGCCAAGGATGTGTTCACCAAAGTAAACCAGAAATTTCGCTTTCTAAAATCAAAAAACAGATGTAAGTTCGTAGGCGATATAGCAGCTAATGTAAATACCAAGCTTATTAAAGCCATTTGATTATTTTGAAGATTTTCTCTAAAAAAAAAGGATAAGATTTAAAATTATGTTTATAGTTGAAGAGAAATAAGCAAATATTATGGAAGCCAATCCAACCAACTTCATTCTAGATAGTATTATTATTATTATTATTTTGAAGATCAAAAGGGATATCAAAACCGAAACCAACAAGAGAAAGATTAGTGTCTTCTTTAACCCGCCGCGACCTGCTTATATAACACTTTTTTATTTTAATGAAAATATCTAAAAATCATTTTAAAAAATTTAACAAAACTGTTGTTTACCTTAGAAACCACGTAAGTGCCATTCTACCTGAACAAAATAAAAATAACAATGGCAAACTTATTTTTATATAACTTTGAAGTAAAAAATAGAGATTAATATTTAAAACCGAAATAAAGAACCATAAGGACAAATAAAAGGTACAAAAACGTATTATGTTGATTGGATCTGGTATACAGGTTGCTGGTAAGCTATAAAGTCAAGTTTATTTTGAAGGTCTTTTCATACACATGAAAGAAAATAAACAAAGGGAGAGGGGGCGAGAAAAATTTTATATTGAGTAGATAATAAATTTTAGTTTCATACAAATATTTGATTATAAAAGATTGATACACTTCTGAAAGTCTTACTTTATAGTCCTTTAGCAGATATTTTACTTTCAACTTAATAAAACTATAGAGAGTTTTATATATAAGGAATTAACTGAATAACATTTTAACCACAAAAATGGGGAAAGATGTTCTAAAGCGACATTCTAAGAAAATTAAACTTAAATTCTTACAGCAGTGAAAAATAACCGGAATCGAAAAAAAAGGATCCGCTTTTATAAAAAATTGTAAAAAGGCTACAAGGAAGTGGACTGGAGTAAAAATAAATTGTATATGTGCTTTGCAAAATGGTTACAAGGTGAGGATTTTTAGAACGAATTTCCGTCATTCCTTGTCAAGTTTGGTTTGGAGACAAACCGATTTCGGCTACTCAGTGTCGTTTTATCTTGCGAGAAGTTTGCATCAATTCGTTAGTGTTTTATTGTTTCTTAGGTATCTATTTGTCATGTGAGCATCTGTAAGGTGTGAAGAGGTAGCAGATAAAGCTAGATACCTTAACAAGGGATGTCGGACAATTGTTCCAAAATCTACATAAAAATACCCTATCAGAATATGAAATCAAGACTTACAAGGTGAACTTACTATTTAGATAGCTTCGGAAACTATAAGTAAAAACGGTCGTAGAAGATCACAAAAATCGCTAGAAAAGTGTAGCGGAAGATCAAATATAAGATTACAATTGGAGATAGATGTACAGACTATGTAAATAAACTACCAATCAGTAGTGCTTTCTATGATAAATTGAAAAATTACCCATATACATCCAGCTGTATTATATGAAAAGCAACATTATGTCCGCTAAACCAAGAACCAATATAACCAAAAATAACGTTTACGGAACACATACTGAAAATTAGCTATGATTTGGACTTCGGATCATTAGGATCAGTAAGAAATAACGACACGCAAAAAAACATTTTAAGGTTGAATTTCTCAAGCATGGTTTGATTATAGATCAACCAAAATAAGGATTAGGCAATACAAATGATAGATCCCGAAAATACATCTAGTATAACAGGTGTTAATATAGATCTTATTTCAAGATTTAAAACAATTATTGAAGTACTTGCGTGCAAGGAGCCAAGTAATGATAGGAAATTTGGTGATTAACCAAGGAAACAACTAGTATATATACATAGAAATACCCATGGAGAAATATAATAAAATGTCATTAAGCACCACTTATTACCAATTGGAGATTTATCAGAAGAAGCCCAGGAGAAAAGAAATAAGGATTACAGATTTTACAGAGAAGATAATACCAGCAACATTTTTCGAAAATCTACAAATAAAGATTAATTTAATATATTATTGGCAACGTCAATGGAATTGGGATCCTTCGGTAATTATAATTTGCATTTACTATTATTATTATTGTTTTATATAACTGGCAATGAGAGTTTTATGAATAAATTGAAAATAAAACAATAAATGAAATTGAAATACGTATTTTTAAGCGTTTTTGAACGTGTTTCGTGTATTGTATAAAAAGAGGTCATATCTAGAAATGTCTAAAAAAAAGATTTTAATATATCCACAGATTAAAATTATTTATGTGTGGGCATGTCTTATATACTTATGTATATATATTCTAATAACCGAAAGAGCCCAGCTAGAATCTATTTATACCTGAAAAAACTAGGCTTATATAAGGTATATAGTATATTAAATTTTTAAAAACCTACCTTGTTGTTTTTATAAAGATGATTTTTTTCCTTACAAGGCCTTTAAAAAAATTAAAACTTCAATTTTAACTTTAAATTACTCAACCGTCACTGTACTGAACTTAATGAAACTAAAACTGGATAAGAGCTTCAGATGTTATCTATCCACTAAAAAATAATTACAAAAACTTCAAAAGTTACAGAGTTTTGGCCAATGAAAAATAATTCTGAACCACTATTCGTCGGTCCAGATGAATTCTTAAATATTTCACATGGTTTTCTGCTGGAACAGTCACATTAGTTATTTTTATTTGTGGGCAACTTTGCCTTCTCAGTATGAAAGTTACGCGAGTGAGTTTTGAGGGCTTAACCTTTATCTTCCACTTTTTTATCCAATCCTCTACCTCGAGAGCATGATATCCCTTAGACGACGGAATTTTGTTCTAAAAATCTGCATATATTTTACGAGTTAATTTTTTTAAGAAGCAGTCGCTATATTTTGAAGATAGCCGATTGTGCCAAACTTTATCAAACGCTTGAAAAATATCTATGAATAAGGCCAATAAGGAACAATATTGTTTGTTTTCAAAGGCCGCTCTAATAAGTGTAACAATTCTATGAAGTTGCTCTATAGTACTATGCTTCGCACGAAATCTAAACTGATGTTCCGGGATAATGTGCCGCCTATGAAGGTAAGGACTTCTACTCATTAGGAAATTTTTTTCAAATAGCTTGGATACGAGTAGAATTGGAAGTAAGCTAAATAGTCTATATGACGTAATTTGACTAGCATGTCTTCCTGGTTTTTGGATCATAACAATCTGAGATATTTTCCAGAAGGAAGGGAAGAAACCAATTCGTAGCAATGTGAACAATATAACTCTGGGAGCGAAAGTAGATAAGTTTCTTGCATTACAGTAGGACTTTTAGCTTTAGAGCCCCAATACATATACCTGGCATTTTAATCGCGTGATACAATAAACTTTTGCCCCAATGTAGAAAATAATGTGGTAAAATGAATTTGTTCTGGATTTTTGGAACGGATTTCCGTCATCTCTGATCAAGTTTGGTTTAGAGACAAACCGGTTTCGGCTATGTGCCATCTTCAGTGTCATTTTTCGTTCTGATTTTGTTCGATTTTCTGTCTTGGAGGAAAATATACGGTTGATATTGTTACTTTAAGATCTGAGAGATATATAAAATATTCCTGTATCTTCTTTGAATTCTGACATTACAAAGTGCCTTACGTTATTACGGACAATCACGGCAGTACCATCACATGCCTTACCACTTGGGTGTTTGGTGTCATAGGTAAAAAATTAAAGCAGTTTTTTCAGATAACAGGATATGTTCTGATTCTATTTTGTATTGGGAGAGCCCATTGCATTCCAGTAGCACATTTTTACTTATGGTACAACAGGCCTTGCAGAATCATGATTTGATTCCGCATCATTTTCAGAAACATGTTCTACATATTTGTTTTTGGGCATTGGGTCTATTTAATGTCACATTATGACCTGTGCTGTCCGTAGATTCAGCATAGAGACTAGGACAGCAAAAGGCCTGACATTTTTCACATATTGGTATTACAAGCCTGACGTTTTTCCGTGTAAATAGACTATACAGCGTCTATAGTTTACCTTCGAGCCGTCTCTGGAACTAGTGCATTCCGTAGCTTTGTTGCTGTCGCCGCAAACCACGCATATGAAAGGTAATTTGCCTAGAATTTTGTGTAGTCATATTCCTGGCAATTTGTGTTTTTACGGGTCTTGAACTGCTACGGTACAACTGAGGAGATAACGCAGGATGTAAATGAGATGCATTAAATACAATTTCAATGCGATGCATTTGTCAGTGATCTTACCCGCTGTATTCTTATTTAGGATATTGTGGACGGACCTGACTAGTTTGAAATCAACGTGGTTAGTAACACAATTGAACAGCGTGTCCAGAGAATAGTACAGGAACTTTAGCTAAAAATTGTTATATATGGATCAGGCGCATTTTTTTACAGTTGTGACAGTGGTTATGTCAAGACGTAGGGAATATTTAGCGCATAATAAATACAAGCCTTTAATTTTATTAAAAAATTCCAATGAACAAGTGCAAAGACACGAAATAAAAACAAAAACATATTATATAGTGTGAGCTTAAAACAAAAACAAATAGTGCATGGTTCTTTAAACCGGTTAAAAACTTTCTGATTGTTTATAATAACAACAATGCTTATTACTCTTTTAGGTATACATATGCTAATAATGCAATGAACAATATAAATAATTAAAAAAAAGATGAGAGTGCTTTTTAATCACCAGGCCAATTGACCGAACGCGTTCATTATCCGCCAATATAAAAATATCTTCAACGCCTGAAATGGCAGTCCCATCAAATAAAAATAAACAAATAAGCGATACAGGTGCTACACCAAAATCAGTGCAACAACGCAACGAAACAGGTAATACAACAAATCCTGTACAAAAAGTGCAAACAGGTATGGATCGATATATAACGATACCCAAAAGGAAGGCCAGTCCTCAGTATTCACAACAAGATCGCACAGCGAAATAATATAAAAGTTCTGATGTAGCTGAAAAGCCGATAAGTAAAAATAGATTCTCCATACTTGCCACCTCTAATGTTGAAGATGCTCAGCCCGCTGTCAGGGAACAAAAACCTACACCGATTTACTTGCGTGAGCAAACGTCCAATGCCATTATAAACATGCTGTCCTAGCTCGTAAGAAAACAATCTTCCCAATTTTCTAGGCTTCATGCTGAATCAATAGCTAGTACAAAACCTTGTAACGTACCACACACTAAACCTAATTATTCGTATGCCCAAGCTCTGCAAAATGATGCACATTTATCTAATGCTAATCGTGATGTGAAAAGTCAGTTCGCGCAAAAGCACTTTTACGCCCACATCTAAAAAAGAGGGTCCACAGATATCGTTTACAAACAATTCGAGTTCAATCGAAAACCTAATTCAAACAATGAACAACTTTATGACAACAATTCAAGAAATGAATGTTTCAAGAAATGATGTACACCCAAGACATGCTGCTACAAGTTTTGCTTAGCAAAAAATTAACTAGTTGAAAATATGCTTCTGGAACGCAAACGGGCTCTCGCAACATAAATATGAAGTTGAACATTTTCTGCTAACAGAGGAAATAGACATACTCTGGGTCTCTGAAACACATATCACTATAAAAAACAGTTTTAGAGTCAATCGAATGGAAGGGCATGTGGAAGCATTGCCGTCATAGTGCGCAAAAACTTAAGGCACTTTCCAATGCCAGAATTCAGAGAAGATTTTATACAAGCTACGTCTATAAATCTTACTGATTTCAAAATATCAGTCTCATCAGTGTACTGACCGCCCCACAGTGCCACATATTTTGAGAAGGGTGCCAAAAATCATTTTTTTGTGATTACCGATCTTAGTGTTTTCTTATTCATTTGAAAGTAAATACCAGTAAACCTGGAGAGGCAAACATTTAGAAATTTGTTCCAACTATAACAGACTGAACAGGATGGTCCAAAATAGACTTTCCGAATATTTTGTTAAAATGAATTTTTTTTAGTAAATTCTAATTTTCAAATTACTATAACTTTTTTGTTTTAAAAGATATCAAATCAAAAGAATTCTTTTTAATTATGCAGTTGGTTAGTCATCAGTGCTAGCAAAATAGAGTCGTTACGTTTTTTTAGAAGTTTTTTAATTTTTTGTTCTAAAACAGGCCAAAATTCTTAAAAAATCTCATCCTTAATAGCGCATAACTCCCTCCCGTCAAACCACGTCAAAAAGATATCTCTCTGTGTTATAGCCCAAAACCTCCCCTACACACCTATACCCCATTATATGTGTGCACGTGTGCACCAGAGCAATTTTTCTGGTCAGGTATTTTGTACAAAAATTATCACTACATACGAAATTAAAAAAAAAAAAAAATTTCTACAGAGTTATTTTTGAAATATTTTATTTTATTCAAATCTCCTTGAAAGATGACGTTTTTAACTTTTGCGATGCAATCTAGTAATATACAAATGCACTATATTGTACATATCACATTTGCAAAATCTAAATATTTTTTTTTTTAATACTTATATTTAATTTTTTTGAATCTTTCTACTAAAGAAATTCACAATAAGTGTTCAAATCTTACATCTAAATTTTTATTTACTAGTTATTACCAATGTAATAACTAATTTTTTGTATTAAAATCTTAAAAATCTATCTTCTATTGTGTAGAGAGAGCCGCCTCGCCAGGGTCAATGTGTCAGTTATTTTTAGTCTCTGGTGGCCGTCAAATTGCAATAAATTGAGTGCTAGAGTGTTAGGATGTGCGACTAGTTTGTTTACGTATTTGGACGTGTACGTTTTAACTTCTTCGTGGATAGAGGGAACTTTGAGATCCCTATGTATATTTTCATTTCTTATGTACCAGGGGGGGCATACGATAAGCCGTAAAATCCTAGGCTGTCTTCTCTGTAACTTTTGGATGTTTGATGCACAGGCAGTACAGTGAATACCATATGACCATATTGGCTTTTTAACGGATTTGTATAAAAGGACTTTATATTCCAAAGCCAAAGTTGAATTAGGACTCATTAGCCAATGTAGTTGATTTGTTCGAATCTTAATGGACGTTATTTTTGCCTCAATGTGACGGGACCAAGTTAGGCGCCGATCTAGGTGGACACCTAAATATTTAACGTGCGTTTCCGCTGGAACCGTAGTATTACTTATTGTGATTTGTGGACAATTTTGCCTTCTAAGGGAAAACGTTACATGAGCACATTTCGATGGATTTGCCTTTATTCTCCACTGTTTTAGCCATGAATATGGGACTGCAGTTTTTCAGATGCATCCTTTGGATAATTACTGACACTTATAATTGCAGTGTCGTCCGCAAAGGTTGATGTATATGTATGTGGGCTTGTCAGCATATCCGCTGTATAGATGATATATAATAGCGGCCCTAGCACACTACATTGAGGTACTTCTGCACTGATTTTCCCATTTCTTGAAAACTGATCCTTTGACCTTACTTTAAAAGTTCTATCTGACAAATAGCTTTTTATAAGCTTGTGGGTGTTTTTACTAAGTAGCCCATCATGGCAGACTTTATCAAATGTTTGGAAAATGTCTATAAACAAAACTGAACAGTATTGCTTTCTTTCAAAAGCCGATCTAATAATGGTAACGATACTATGGACTTGTTCAATCGTACTATGCCTTGCTCGAAAACCAAACTGATGATTTGGGATAACGTTTTGTTCATTTAGAAAAGGAGTTTCACTCGAGACGAATAATTTTTCAAATATCTTTGCCAAAACTGACAGTAGGCTAATAGGCCTGTACGATGTAATCTGGCTTGAGTCCTTTCCAGGTTTCGGGATCATAACAATTTCAGACATCTTCCAAGAGCATGGGAAGAAGCCGACGCGCAACATGGCATTAAATATGTAAAGTAAAATTCTTACAGCTGAATTAGGTAAGTTTCTTATCATTGATCCTGTTATACGATCAGGTCCAAGTGATTTCTTCATATCCATATTTTTAATTGTCGCTTTTAAAGAAGACAACCAAAATTTCATAGGATCATTCACGATGCCGCTAATAATTGGAATAGTGGAATTACTTATATCATGTGGTGCGAAAACCTTCTCTAAGTGATTTACAAACGCATTTGCCTTTTCACTTGAGTTTTAAGCCCAAGTACGGTCTTCAAGTCTTAGTGGAGAGTCGTAAGCAATAGGACATTGCAAGTGCTTTACAACTTTCCACAGACTATAATTCGTGTTTTTCATTGGATCCAAGTTTTTTAAAAAGTTGTCGATAGCGACAATTTACTGCATAAGTTTTTTTGGCATAAGTTCATTTGCATTTTTATGTGTGGAGAACGACTATTTTGCCATTGTCTTCTTAGTCTTTTTTTTCTCAATGACGAGCATCTGAATATCTGCTGTCGCCTGGTACGATATTATTTTAGCTGATGGCTTTGTTGGTGTTGAAGCTATGGCTGCGGCAGTCACGACGTCTGTAAATGATCTACAGCTGCTTGAATATCAGCTGGATTTCTCAGTGGGATGTTCATAGATAAGTGAGAGCTCACATACATTTTATATTTTAACCAATTCGTGTTTCTGTTCGGGTAGAAACTAAGGGTATTAGGTGTACTGACAAAACTGTCGTGTAAAATAATAATTGTAGGTGAATGATCAGAATATAGGCCATAGGATGAACAATAGGTCTGGCAACTTATTAAAGTCTGTGGGCCAATAGGTGGGTTTACCGGCAGATACGACGTCCAGCTTGTTCGCTTGAACTGTATAATACAACTGCCTACCTCTAGGGCTAAGGAGTCTGGATCCCCAATAGGTGTGCTTTGCATTGTAATCACCAGCGGCAATAAATTTTTGTCCCAGCGTAGCAAAGAATCTTGGCAAATTCATGGTGTTCAATTTTATGCCTAGGTGGGCAATACACTGATGAGACTACAATTTTAAAATCTGTAAGATTTATGGTCGTGGCTTGCAAAAAGTCTTCCCTGAATTCAGGCAATGGAAAATGCCTTACGTTTTTTCGGACTATAATGGCAGTCCCACCACATGCCTTGGGTGTTTGGTGTCATATATAAAAAACCCATCAATTCTAAAGCAGTTTTTTATAGTGAAGTGAGTTTCAGAAACTAACAGTATGTCTATATCATGTGCTAGCAGGAAGTGTTCATTTTTTGCCAAGCAAAACTTGCAGAAGCATGTTTTGGGTTCGCACCATTTCCTGAAACATACCCCGCATAGTTGTCATTAAATTATTCATTGTCTCTATTAAGTTCTCGATCGAACTCGAATTGTTGGTGAGGGGTGTCTGAGCACCCTCTTTTAAGACGTGGGCATATGAATCTTTATGCGCATTAGAACTTTTGGCATTCGCATTAGGTAAATTATTTCTCAATGTTTGGGCATATGAAAAGTTTGGCTTAGTGTGTGGCTGTGTAGCTTGTGTACTAGCAATAGAACCAGCATGAAGCCGTGGAAATTGGGAAGCTTTATATTGCTCATATTCAGGTTTACGTACGACTTTCGCATTATTTTTAACATATTGCAGCCCCTGTAATTTGCTGTATGGTTTTCACCACAGTTGCTGCATTTTTTGACCTTGGGGTCTGTTTTGGAAGAAGTGCATTCCAAAGTCCGGTGCGCATCACCGCAAACAACGCATACAGATGGTAGCTTGCAGTAGGTTTTCGTGTGTCCGAATTCCTGGCAGTTTGTACACTGACGGGGACCGTTACATTTTATAGGCTCTTCCACCGTTATTCTTCTGTTTAAAAGGTAGCGCAAATTATATATAGGATATACCGAGTTTTTTGATTTAAGCTGAGATGCGTTAAATACGATTTCAACACGATGCATAGGTTGGGGAACTTTATTCTTATTTAGAATATTGTGCACTGACCTTACGGCATAACCTTTCACCTCTATGGCACATTTTATTTCCTCAGTGGGAACAGAACTGTCAATGCCCTTTACGATGACAATTAAACCTTTAGCAGTTTTGAGTTGATACGTGTAATAGCTCTTATTATCTGCATCGAGGCGACTTGCGATTAGGCGATAATTCTTCTCAGTGTGAGCTTGGATCTTTGTTTCTTGAATTTGACCTCTTCGTATAGAAACTACATAAAACTTTCCTTACCTACAAGCTGAGACATGTTAATAATTTCGTTAGATGTTTGCTCGCGCAAGTAAATCGGCGGAGGTTTTTGCTCCTTGACAGCGGGTGCAGCTTCATCATCCGCTGTAGCAAGTACAGAGAATCTGTTTTCGCTTACCGGCATTACAGTACTTGAGGAGCTTTTATATTGTTTAGCAGTGCGCTCTTGCTGCGAAGACTTAGGACTGGCATTCCTTTTGGTTATGGTTATATAACGATCCATACCTGTTTGCACTTTTTTACGGGGTTTTTTAAATTACCGGTTTCGTTGGTTTGTTGTACTATGGTACCTGAATTGTTTTTTGGTTCAATTATAATTTTTTCTGGTGTTATTACTTGCGAAGATAAGTTTATATTTCCGGAGAAAGAACGTGTTCGGTCAATTGGCCTGGCGCTTAAAAAAGCACTGTCATCTTTTTTTTTATTATTTGTATTTTTCATTACATTATTAGCATTTGTGTAAGAAAAAGAGTAATAAGCATTGTTGTTATTACCTTTTATATTTTTTTCATTAATATTTGGTGCGCTCATACACTCACTATCAATTGTTCAAACCGGTTTAACCATGCACTATATGTTGTTGTTTTTTTTTTTTACACACAGTATATTATTTATTAGTATATTGTTTTTATTTTTTGTTATTACTAACTGTTCACTGTTCAATTGAATTCTTAAAAAAATATATATTTGTTATGCGTTAAATATGACGTACGTCTCTACTCATACACGGTCACTGATCAACTCGAAATCTAAAATTTCAATGAAATCTAAATATTCAATGAAATTTTGGTTACCCATTAGAGTTGGTAATGGCAAATATATCATAAAACAATAAAATCATAAAGAATTATGAATCCAGAATAATGAAATAATTAAAAATGAAGTCTTAAATAAAATACTTAAATGCACATGTTTATTACGGCATTCTTTCAAATCTAAGTTTTATTATCACATAGGTAAGGAAATGTAAGCTAATTCTTAACACAATAAATAACACAATTTTGTACACAAAAGTTGTGCGCACACACTGCATGGGATGACCTGTACCTGATAATTCTTAGTACCTGTTTATTTTTGCCACAAATGTTATAATGTGTAGCTGCATGTTGTATAAATTATTACATAAATATTAAAAAAAATCGTTCCCGTATTAGTCTTAAAAAGTGATCGCAAAACGAGATACGTATACTAATTGCACAAAAATATACGAACACACAAATTAGGGCAGAACATTTCTATTTAACAAAAAAAATTGTGAGTAAACTTATATGTTTGACCTCTTAAAAGGGGTTATTTTAATTGCAGGAAAGCTTATTTATAAAAATATTTTCAAAATTATTATATATGTATACAGTTTCAACAATGGCTAAATACTGTTATAAAGATCTTGCTGATATTTATTTTAAAAAAAGATGAAAGCGATAGAATGATGCACATACTGAGCAATGAATACTTTAAGATATGTAATTGTGAAGAAATTGAAACACATTAAAAAAAATCAGATATTTTGCAGCAAATTAAAAAAAGCGGTGCACTGAGTGCTTTCGAGGCAAGGGAAAGCAGTATAAGCTTATCTACAGCCGATGAAAAATGTGGCAAAAAGGGTCGACCAGAAAAACCAATTGATGACTATAGTGAAAGGTCTAGAAGACGCAAGCGACACCAAGGCGTACAAAGAGTATTTTAAAAAGCATTCCTACACCAATTGAAGAGAAAAGATTTACTCCAGAAGCATTCGCACTCTTTTAAATGTATATGGAACTGCCCAAGAGAACTAATGAAAAGAATTGCGGAATTTTCCCTAAATATCGTGATTTAGTTTCTGTCAACATTCTTTGCCTCCACAAACTTCTATTAGCGTTACTTCAAGTTCAGCAGAAATAAAATTGCAAGGTCATCTTGAGCATACCGCAGAGAGATTGCTAAATACACTTGATGGTGAACATTTGAAAAATCTCGGAAACAGCAGTATTACTTTAATCTCTAAGTGGGGATATGATGGAGCGTCTGGTCAAAAGCAATATAAGCAATGTAATGCTAAAAATTCTTCAGATGCAAATTTATTTATGGTATCTTTCGTTCCGCTACGCTTAATAAAAATGTCTACCAGCCTAGAGCCCTCAACTAGTAGAGCAACAGAAATTGATATATGGAAAAATGAAATTCCCTCTTCAACAGGCCCATAAAATGTGCATACAAAAATGAAACAAAAAGTTTCAGACCGTGATGCACCGATTGTGCGGGTGGGTTTCGGTCTCAATATTTTTACTTCTGTTTGCCCAATGTGAAATAGACTGGCATGCATCGATTGTGCTGATTGTTTTGTATAATTGCTTTCTCTTCTGTTTGATTTACCGTTACTTGATTTATTGTTAATTCTTTTAGCAAAATGAGTCGTAGAAGTAAGTTGTGTTTTAATTACAAACGTATTAATCGTTTACAAATAGTGAAGTGCAAATATTTTAACTAAAAAAACGAAAAATTTTAATATTTCAAATTAATTGAAATCGCTTCATGCAATAAAAATGTGTTTTAGTTAAAAATAAGTGTGTTTTTTTTAATTTTTTTAGAAGTGCTTAACGATGATGCTATTTTGGCAGCACTCGAAGATTCGGATGCTTTCGATTTTAGCAGTGATAATGAAGAAGCGGACAAAAATTATGTCCCGGGGGAAAGCACTGACAGTGAAGGCGAGGGAGATGTTGATCAAAATATAGGTATAGCTATTACTAAGCTAGATAACAACGAAAATTTAGAGTTGGTGCGTACTGAGGTGTTTAAAAATTTTTTTTGGAATGCATATTGCTATGGGTTGTATCCGCTTTCCAAGATTCCGTATGTACTGACAGAAGAAGTTCAAAATTCCAGTAATAGCAGATACAATGAGCCGCGACAGGTTCTTCAAAATACGTGAAGCTTTTCATGTTGTTGTTTAAAATGACGTTACCGAAGCGGAAAAAAGCAAATGTTTTCTGGAAAGTGCAACCAGTTATTGATTCAGTTAGAAAAGCGTGCTTAAAAATTCCGAGACAAGAGCATTGGACTTGGTCCTGCTTTCGTTCTGCGTCTTGTGCAAATATTACCTACGGGATCCAAGGTGTTTTTGACAGGTACTTTACCACGTTGCCTCTTTTGCATAATCTTCTTCAAAAGGGAATTTCTGGGACGGGAACGATAATGAAAAATCGAATATAAGGCGTTAACTTGACTGAGGATAAAAGGATGAAAAGGGGAGTTATAGAGGAATTATGTTCCCCAGATGATACAGTTATAATTGTCCAATGGAAAGATTCGAAGTCCGTTTTATTGGCGTCATCTGCATTTGGATGCAGTCCCGTTAATGACGTTCGTCGTTGGTGCAAAAAAGAAAAAAAATTATCAACGTCACATGCCCATATATAGTTCAGCAGTACAATGCGTCAATGGGCGATGTGGATATTTGCGACCAACTAATGGAAGCCTATCGAAAGTTTTTCAAAACCCGAAAATGGCCATTAAAAGTCATCATTCATTTTATAGATTTGGCATGTTGCAATGCTTCGATAGAGTACCGGACAGCTTGTCGAGAAATCGAAAAATCACCAAAAGACACACACGATTTACTAGGCTTTCGACTTGCATTAGCTGAAGCGTTGGTGGCAACTCAAAAAACTAACAACATGGAGTGGAGCTCGGAATCTGAAAATCACGGGGTTGAAACAGCTCAACAACCGAAAAGGTATCGTCCAGCGGACCAACAATGTCCCGAAAAACGACTGGATGGCTTCAATCACTGGCCAGAAGAACTGGACTTGAAATCAGCCCGTATGTGCCGTCGTAAAAACTGTAAGTCGCGCACACGCACAAGATGCACAAAGTGCGATGTATTTTTGTTTCAGCAAAAAAAAAAATTGTTTTAAATTATACCATACGGAGAAATAAAAACGTTTAAAACAGAATAATGAAAATCGACCGAGATGCATCAAGTGTCCGTGCCCTGAAAATCCCTGAAGGATATAAAAATGATAAAACCTAATCATAGATTATATTGT
The DNA here is from genome assembly GCA_963932375.1 of Phania funesta. NCBI lineage: Eukaryota > Metazoa > Arthropoda > Insecta > Diptera > Tachinidae > Phania > Phania funesta. Next base: position 56,730,326 of record OZ010653.1, on the reverse strand, counting down.
AAATATGCTGTAGAGACCACATGTTCCAAAAATTATTAAAAAATTCCCTGTAGTTTTGCGTCAGGTCTGATGGGGATAACTGAAGAAGTACAAAAGATAAAAGATCAAATTAAGAACCCTCAACCCGCAATCTTTAAATTTAATGAGCAAGACATCGAAGTAAATTTTAAAATGTGTCTAACAATGATTGATGAAAAAGTTGCGCAAGCTTTAACGGAAACAAAGTCGTCGTCAAGCTGCATTATATGCCAAAAGACATCAAGCAAATTAAATCAACCTCCAGCTCAAGACGATAGCTTTAAGGAAGCTTACGAATTTGGATTATCGCCTCTTCATACTAGGATTTGGAATTTGGTTATGATTTGGAATTTGGTCCTTTAGACGAAACCATAAGAAACAGTAAAGAAAATGCAGAAAAACGAATGAAAAAAACAACAAATTCAAGAACGATATCTTCAGCTAGGCTTTATAATCGGCCAACCTAAACAAGGAGAAGGAAATTCGAATGATGAAAATACTGCAAAAAGATTTTTTCCGATCCAGAAACTGCAGCGTCTCTCACAGCTGTGGATTATAAGTTAATAAGACGATTCTAAATCATATCACAAGTCTTAGCATGCAGCAGAAAGATATATGCAAAAAAATTTGGAGATTACACCAATAAAACAGCTGCACTTTACAATGAAAAATTCTCTTGGAGATAATGTCTTCAACGGTTCATAAAATTTTGTATCATGGGGAACAAATCATTCAACATAACATGCTGCCAATAGGAGATCTGTCTGAAGAAGCCCAAGAAAAAAGGAACAAAGACGACAGACTCTTTCGTGAACATAGCACAAGAAAAATGTCTAGATGTTGTCCTAATGGAGACCTTCTCACCATTTTATTGTGTACTTCAAATCCATATATGTCCAACATTCAACTAAAATGGAAAACAACTCCAGTCAAATTAGAAGAGGAGGCTAAACAACTATTAGAAGATGAAAATCAATGCTATTTAAAATAAATTTTTACTAATGTATAGTGGCTCTTTGATTTGAAAGTATACGTATGTATGTAAATTAATCAATATTTATTTTAAAAATTGTTATCGAAATATTTAAAAATAAAATAAAACTTTAACTAAAATAGGATTTTCTCATTAAAACTTTTCGTTATTAAGAAAATTTTAACTTTTTAAAAATTTTAAATTTTTTATTTCAAAAGGCTGTTTAAAAAAACAACCTTTGGGTGTTGTTGCTTTTAAGCTTAAAAATATCACGGGGCCAAAATTTGGCGTTTCCTTACAAGATTTACTTTACAAAATTAATAATAATTATAATTTGTAACAATAAGAACAGGACAAATGAAAAAAAAAAATTTTAAATGTTTAAACACTCCTCTTTTATACTCAAATTCAATTAATAATGGTAACGAATATTAAACCAGTCGTAACTTTTTTTTGTCGGTCGACTTTTATGCTTTTTATCAAAAATTAAATTTTAAAATCCCACCTACCAAACAGAAAAAAAGGCATATCAAAATTCCGATACAATCAAAAGTTACGGATTTTTGACCGTCTTTTCTCCAAAATCGAACACCATCAATTCGCCAAGTTTTTTGACACACTAAGACAGAAGTTTATTGCAGCCGGCGATTAGAATGCAAATGACACCTTTTGGGGCTCCTGACTTCTTAGCCCAAGAGGAAGACAGCTGTACAATACAGTTCAAGCAAATAATAAGCGGCCAGATCTCGTTGATTTTTGTAAAAATATTAGACGTGATAATTAAATTGTCAGATCGTCCTATGATCTATCCTCTGACCATTCACCTACAATTGTTATTTTACGGGACAGTATTGTCGCTGCAAATGAAAGTCTTATTTCCTATCCGAATAAGCACACGAATTGGTAAAAATATAAAATGTATGTGAGCTCCCACTTACCACCACATCCCACTGAAAAATCAGGCTGATATTCAAGTAGCTGTGGATCAATTTACGGGCGTCGTAACGGCAGCAGTCAAAAATGCAACACCAAGCAAACGATCAGAGAAAAGAAATTCATACCAATCATCGCCTGATATACAAACTCGTCAGTGAAAAGAGAAGGCTCAGAAGGCAATGGCAACATTGTCGTTCTCCTGATATTAAGACCCAAATGAACATATGTCAAAGAACTTTACGCATGAAACTGAGACAGAAACACGACTCCGCTATAGAGACATATTTAAAAAACTTGGATTCCACAAACAACACGGACTGTAGCCTGTGGAAAGCCGTAAGGCACCTAAAATGTTCTATTTCCTACGAATCCCCATTAAGACTTGATAACCGCACATGGGCTAAAAACTCAGCAAAAAAGGTAAATGCCTTCGCAAATCACTTAGAAAAGGTTTTTACACCACAATACATTATTATTATTATTAGCTTCACTATTCCAAATATCAGTAACAATGTCATTAATCCTCTGGAATTTCGTATTACACGATCAATGATAAGAAATTTACATAATTATGCTGTGAGAATTTTACTATTCATATTTAATGACATATTAATGAGTTGGCTTCTGTTGAAAGATGTCTGAAATCGTTATGATCCCTAAACCAGGTAAAGACCTTACTCTGGCTTGAAAAATTATTCGCTTCATCTTTAAAACCTTACCTTAATGAACAAAACATCATCCCGGACTATAGTACTATTGAGCAAGTCCACAGAATTGTCACCGTTATTAGATCTGCATTTGAAAATAAGCAATATTGTTTATCTTTATGGACATTTCCCAGCCGTTTGATAAAGTCTGGCATGATGGGCTACTTACGGAAATAACTCGAGTACTACCTCGAAACTCTCACAAGCTTCTGAAGAGCTATCTGACGGATAGAACATTTAAAGTAAGGCCAAAAGATCAGTTTTCAAAAAATGGAATAATCTCTGCAGGAGTACCTCAAGGTAGTAAACTAGAGCTGCTAGTATACATCATTTATACAGCGGATATGCCAACAACCCCAAATACGTATATGTGTTCGTTTACAGATGACACTGTATTTATAAGTGTTAACAAAGTCGTTAATGTTGCATCCGAACAACTTCAGTCTCATGTTAATGAGCTAGAACATTGGCTAAAAACGTTTCCACCTATAACAATAAAAAATGCCATTGTTTCAGTGGAAACCCACATGAAATATTTGGGTATGCACCTTGATCGACGCCTAACTTGGTCTCGTCAAATTGAGGCAAAAATAACTGCCATAAAACTGCAAACAACACAACTACACTGGTTAATAGGTCCTCACTCAACCTTGGTTTTGGAATACAAAGTCCTCTTATACAAAACCGATATAGAGCCAATGTAGTTATATGGCATACTGCTAGCGCATCAAACAATCAGAAGTTACAAACTATTCTATGTGCCCCCTGATATAATAAATCTGGGAAGAAGTTAAAACATACACGACAAAATACGTAAACAAACTAGAGATCTACCCCAGCACTCAACCGTGGAAAGTAGAACAGATATAGGGATTATATTTAGAAACAGCATAAGACAAAACATAAGGAAATTTTCTTAACCCATGAAGAACAGGAAACATTTCTTAATACAGGGAGTCGGCCGGGAAGGTATACTACTTTGATTTGCCGCAATTTTGGTAAACATTAGTCTTGACAGTTCATATTTGGCAGTCGTGAAGTAGACACGTGGCAAATTTATTATGGAAAAATATTAGGAAAGCCAACGTGTTTAGTCGTTAAAACATTTTATCAAAATCAATCATCGATTACTGTGACGATGAGAAAGTTACGTGAAATTTTTGGGACAAACAACGTGCCAACAAGCTGTAGCTGATAGGCCCAAGCATGGACTACAACGTACTGCAAGGTCGACAGAAAACATTACTGCTGTTCAAGAAAGTGTTCAAAACAATCAATTCGACACCATGCGCAGGAGCTTGGTCTTCAAAGAACAACTTTGGCCACAATATTGCACAAAGATTTGCATTTGTTTCCATTTAAGATTCAGTTGGCACAAGAGCTTCTTTCAGAAGACCATTTACACCGCCGTACATATGCCAATGGATACTACAGCTCGTCTAAGACAACCCCGATTTTCATGAAGAACTCATGAGTGAGGCACGTTTTCATTTGTATGGATATTTGAATAAACAGAATAGTCGGTTCTGGGCAATGGAAAACCCTCAAATTGTTATTATTCATCAGTCACCTTTGCATCCATTAAAAGTGACAGTTTGGTGTGAGGAGTAATCCTTGGACCTTACTTCTATGAAACAGAAAACAGCGTAACGGTAACAGTCAATGGAGGAGCGATATCGTGATATGATTGAAACTTTTTAACGCCACAACTACATGCTTTGGGCTTGACTAACATGTGCTTTCAACAATACGGGGCCACATCGCATACAGCCAGGATTACAATGGAATTACTGCGAGACCTATTTCAAGGAATAGTGATGTTGATTGGCCTTCACGGTCGCCTGATTTGACTGCTCCGGACTTCTTTTGTGGGGATATCTGAAAAGCAAGGTTTATGCAAACAAAACAGAAACGCTGGAGCAACTAACACAAAATATTCGTGATGAAATTAATGAAATACCGCGCGAAAGGTGTGAGAATGTAATGAAAAATATTTTCACCGCTTGCTACGAATGTCACATAAAAAAGAAAACAGTGGCATAAGTTTACACACCTACGTACACATACATACTACGTACGTACACAACATCTCAGTTTCAAGTGATTTTTGTATTGATCGGACGTAAATTGAAAGATGGCAAAACGTAAACGTCTATCGTTAGAACAAAAGTGTCTTATAATATCTGAAGTTGCGAAGGGCATAAAAAAAAGAAGGACATTGCTTTGGAGTTTGAAATTTCCCCCACCACTCTCTCAACTATTTTAAAAAATAAAAACAATATTGAAGAAGCTAGAAGCTCATCTATTGCACATGGCAAATTTCGAAAAGCAAGATTCCGTGAGTATGCCGATGTTGACAAAGCTATGATTAAGTGGATAACAGCTGCAAGGCATAAAAACATTCCTCTTTCCGGACCAATAATTCGAGAAAAGGCAATTGAATTTGCAGTCATTGGGCCATTCCGATTTCATTGCGAGTGTTGGATGGCTTGATAAATTTAAAGGAAGACACAATATTGCTGGAAGAGTTGTCTGTGGAGAGAGCGGTGACATATATATTCAAACTTGCAATAACTGGATTAATAACGCTTTGCCGAACATAATCGAACAATACGATCATAATGATATATTTAATGCAGACGAAACAGGTCTGTTTTATAATTGCTTGGTTATTGGAAAGGCCAAAAATCCGCGCTGCTTTAAGGGTCTACAAAATCTTGGAGTGGACTATGAGAGCAACCAAAAATCCTGGATGACTACCGATTTATACAAGAAATGGCTCATAAGCCTAGACAAAAAATATGCTGCTCAAAAGACAACTTTCCAGCACACTCCAAATCTGTCCAAAATAGGCTAAAAAATATAAATCTTGTCTTCTTCCCTCCTAACATGACATCATCTTTACAACCAATGGATCAAGGAATTATTCAGAATTTAAAACATCATTACAGAAAACGGATTCTACAGAAAATTTTCAATTACAACGTGAATGAAGATCCAGTAGCTATTAATTTACTTGATGCAGTCCGAAATTTAACCAGAGCGTGGAATTCAGATGTCAAAAGTGGAACAATTCATAACTGTTTTAAGAAAGCTGGGTTTCCCATAAATTCTACAGAAACTGCAGATATGGTAGATGAAAATAATTCCCATCTGTCATAGCTATGGTTGGAATATGAAAACAGTAATAATATTGAAGGTGTAGCGGTTGAAGATTATGTAAATGTTGATTGCGAAACAATCACCATGGAGTGTCCTTCAGATGAAGATATTCTACAAAGCATTTTATTCAGTTACTTTTTTTCAGAATCAGACGATGAAGAATCTGACATAAAACAAAATGTTTCAGAATTGCCTTCATTATCCCAAGTACACTCGTCTTTTAACACGACACGAGCCTTTTTGGAATCTCGAAACAATGTACCTGGGGATATTTTTTCCCTTCTTAATCGTTGTGAAGACTTTGTTGACGAAGAAAAGTGGAAACATCAAAAACAAATGAAAATTACATCTTTCTTTAACACTATATAAAAACTTGCCTTAATATATATTTTTCTACTTTTAAACAAAAAAATTTTAAAAATGTTCTCCTAATACATATAATTTTTTTCTACATTTGTATGTATTAACAAAAAAATTAATGTGTTCATCTAAAAACTTTTTTTCTTAAGAAATATATTTTCTACATAAAAAATGTAAAGTCAAAATTTTCTGCAGTTTCTCTATAACGTAGAAATTTGACGGTCCCCAACTGCTACGTTATAGAGAAGTTCGACTGTATTACCAAAAATATATATTTTACCAAAAGTATATATTACCAAAAATTTAATAAAGCCCCAAAAAGATTTGGGGGTTATTTCATGTTTCGGTTTCTTATTTTATCTTTCATTTCTGGGAACTTATTGCATGTGAAATAATACCCCAAAAGCCTATACTGAAATAATACCCTAATTTAATTTCTCAATTAATATAAAAATGAAAAATAATGTATATTATTTTCCGTTATGTTTACCACGCTAACTATGTTTAGTACGTTTCAAAAAAATATTACAAACTACCTATGTACAATTAGAACATTAGTCTGACTAAAAAATATGTGTGACTGTATGAGCGACAATGCAAAATAGCAAGAGTTAGTGTGCTTTCTTGCAAAAAATTGTATAGACCACAACCTCGAAAGTGAGGAAGAGCTATATAAAGGACCAGAAGGCCCTTAATCAAAAAAAAAAAAAAAAGTGAGTGCAGTGACTCCAAAAAGGGCTCAAGGACCTAACTTAGAAAGTGCTTGAACAGCATTTGCAATAAGTAAAGATGAAATAAACCCAAGGCGTTTTTACGGCTTGTATAATAAAGAAAAACTTACCATTTTGTTTGTTTTCGTCAATAAAAAGCATAAATTTAGTGAAAAAATATTGAGCCTTCGTATAGGCGATACCTAATCGAAGCTACAAATAAATTGTTCCGAAAGGTTGTTTTAAGCAGCTTTTGGTTATGGTTAAAATCAAATCTATCAGTGCATGAATTCAATTCTAATTAGTTTATTCGTTGAGCCTTTATCTTTAAATAATTCTATAGAAACAATCTTTGTTGAAATGAAATTGGTACTCTAACATTATGTTCTGACTCACGACTGATATTGGAATTATGATAGGTTTATTCTAACTTCTGCAGTAGCCTTTTCAAGTTAAGTTCTATTGCAATTTGGTCTAGTATTTATGAATAGTTGGTATATTCAATCAGAACCCTGTTGATACGACAACTTTGAATTGGTTCCCAGGCTTGTGTAGGCGGAAACAGTCGTTGTTGATATTGATTTTTGTCCCGACAACTATAGGTAGTCATGCTTAACGATGCAATGTGGAGTGATGGTTAATAAGCCAGAACTTTCGAATTTTAATTTTATAAGTTTTCTTAGGCAAATTGCTGTAGCTTGCGTGTTAAATAATAATGAGTATATCCATATCACAGACACACCTTTCCGCGTAAAAGTTGTAGTGGAGTTGTACATGATAGTATATGAACACATCCTGGCCGATGACCTCGCACATTATGAGTTGAGACGATAATAAAGAAAAGTAGTGCCTTAAGAGTATATTTATGGCTAGGATAGGTCTTCAAGTTTCTATAAATAGCAAATAGTATTATTACTAGCATTACGGACATGAATTAGGTTGTAGAGTGTGCATTTTTCAATGTTTATTAATGGTACTGTTATACTAAATACCACATGTTCCCGAGTTAGTCCACCTTTTATATTCATCAATTTATAAAATCCCAACAACTAATTCTCAGGTACCGGTAACGCTAATAATTGGGGCATATGGGTTTCAACTTACTGTACTTCGACTTTTAGTTGGGCTACAGTTAACAGTAGCACAGTAGCATGTGAATCAGTGAATCAGAATACATTTTTTGTAAACAGAGCATTTGTGACAGAAGACTATCATATTTCAATTTGACTTCTGTTAGACTTTGGTTAGCGATATTTATAGTTAAATTAATAAATTAACGAACTAAGCATGAATGATTCGTTTTCTTGCAGTTTTGTGCATACTCAGAATCAAGGATCGTAAACAATGAGTGGCCAATATTTCGGATGATGTCAACAGCATGTCGCGTCGTCTTTGTGGTGATCTAGATTCAAGTCAGTTTCCATATGTTGAGGATGTTATATTATATTGAGACACGGCGTATTGGTTTCCATTTTCTTGCAGACCTGAGTGAACTTGTTCTATTAATTAAAAATATGGTGTCATTTCAGTAGTACACAACCAAATTTCACTGGTTTGTGAAACTGCGTGTATCCGATTTCATCAAAATAAATTCCCAGCTTTGTACCGAACCGCGCATTGTCAATTGGTATTCCTAGAACACTTGAGAATAAAAATAATAATACCAAAAGTGTAAGGTACGCGTCATTCACTGGTAATATTTAAGTTCATAGCAATCTTTTTTAATAGGACCTTGTGGTTGCGTTGAATTTGTTTCTGTGAGTAGGTGGGTCTTTTGCATATTCCAGGTGCGGTTTGTTTATCAGCAACTCGAATAGCCCCTTCAGTTCCAGGAAGAATACATGCTATTCGCAATAAAGGCCATTTCATGGAAGGCATATAATCTTCTCTGATGATGTTCATATCTCCCGGTTTGATATTTATGATGTTCGTTTAACAATCTCTTCCAAAATTCGTGTTTTATTTTTGAGACTAGTTCGTACCTTGAGAGTGACGTTCTCTTAGAGCTGGCTGCGATGTAAGGTCATCACCAATCAATATATGTCGTGGAGTTATCGTTGACTTCCATATGTTAATGAAGCTGTGCCTATACTTCAGACAGAAAAGTGCTTTGCTGATTTCACAGCTGCTTCCCATAACCTCCGAAACGAGCTACTCTGGGTGGATTGAAATTAAATTGTATTCCCTTTGTGCTACACGTTGAGACTATAGGTTCTTTTGAATTTTCAGAGAAAATAGATTCATGGAGTTCCCACCATATTGCTGGCTCCAACAAAATTCGTTGAATTGTCACTGTAAGTATTTTGCCAGCGCCGTCTTCGACTGAAAGAACGTTTATGCACCTATGTAAGCATCAATTTATAGATCACTTACAAGTTCGAATTGAACTGCTTTTGTAGCAAGGAAAACAATACTACGACATAAGGATTTGCTTGTGGTATTCCTCCTATTTTGTAATGGATCCATATTGGTCCAAAGTAATCAACATCTGCATTGCTAACCAGTCTTGCAGGTGTGCTTCTGTATCGTAGGAGATTCATCCTTAATTGCTGACACAAACTATGACGAGCCTTAGTACATTGTACATATACAAGAAACGAAGATCGAAGCCCACACTGAGAAGATATCGTCTAGTCGCACGTCGTCTCGATGCAGATTATAAGAGCTATTTATACGTATCAACTAAAAAGTGTTAAAGGTTTGATTGTCATTATAAAGGGCATTTACAGTTCTGTTCCCACTGAGGAGATAAAAAGTGACATACAGGTGGAAGGTTATGTCGTAAGGTGAGTGCACAATATTCTAAATACGAATAAAGTTCCCCAACCTATGCTTAAATCAAAAAACTCGGTTCATCCTATATACAATTAACTCTACCTTTTGAACAGAAGAATAAGGGTGGAAGAGCCTCTAAAACGTAGTGGTCCCCGTCAATGTACCAACTCCCAGGAATTCGGGCACACGAAAACCTACTGCAGGCTACCAAACGTATGTGTTGTTTGCGGTGATGCGCACCGGACTTTGGTATGTACTTCTTTCAAAACAGACCCCAAGGTCAAAAAATGCAGCAACTGTGGTGAAAACCACACAGCAAATTACAAGGGCTGCAAAGTTTTTCAACATGTAAAACATAATACGAAAATCCTACGTAAACCTGAATATGAGCAATATAGGGCATCCCAATTTCCTCGGTTTCATGCTAGTACACAAGCTACACAGCCACACACTAAACCAAACTATTCGTATGCCTAACATTGAGAACTAATTTACCTAATGCGAATGCCAAAAGTTCTAATGCGCATAAACATTCATATGCCCACCTCTTAAAAGAGGGTGCACAGACACCCCTCACTAACAATTCGAGCTCGATCGAAAACTTAATACAGACAATAAATAATTTCATTACAACTATGCAGAGTATGTTTCAGGAAATGACGCGAACCAAAAACATGCTTCTGCAAGTTTTGCTTAGGAAAAAATTAACCAGTTAAAAATATGCTTCTGGAACGCTAACACTTCCTGCTAGCACATGATATAGACATACTATTAGTTTTTGAAACACACTTCACTATAAAAAACTGCTTTAGAATTGATGGGTTTTTTATATATGACACCAAACACACAAGGTATGTGGTGGGACTGCCATTATAGTCCGAAAAACCATAAGGCATTTTTCATTGCCTGAATTCAGGGAGGACTTTTTGCAAACCACGACTATAAATCTTACTGATTTTAAAATTGTAGTCTCGTCAGTGTATTGCCCGCCTAGGAATAAAATCGAACACCATGAATTTGCCAGGTTCTTTGCTACGCTAGGACAAAAATTTATTGCCGCTGGCGATTACAATGCAAAGCACACATATTGGGGATCCAACCTCCTTAGTCCTAGAGGTAGGCAGTTGTATTCTACAGTTCAAGCAAACAAGCTGGACGTCGTATCTGCCGGTAAACCCACCCACAGACTTTAATAAGTTTCCAGACCTTATTGATTTTGCTATAGTAAAAAACATCAAATGCGATCAACTCTTAGTTAGTTCATCCTATGGTCCATCTTCTGATCATTCACCTACAATCGTTATTTTACACGACAGTTTTGTCACTGCACCCTTAGTTTCTACCCGAACAGAAACACGAATTGGTTAAAATATAAAATGTATGTGAGCTTTCACTTACCTTTGAACATCCCACTGCGAAATACAGCTGATATTCAAGCAGCTGCAGATCATTTTACAGACTCGTGACTGCCGCAGCCATAGTTACAACGCCAACAAAGCCATCAGCTAAAATAAAATCATACCAGGCAATAGCAGATATACAGATGCTCGTCATTGAGAAATAAAACTAAGGAGAATAGTCGTTCTCCACACATAAAAATGCAAATGAACTTATGCCAAAAAAACTTACGTAGTAAATTGAAATAGAAACACGAATTCGGTATCAACAACTTTTTAAAAAACTTGGATCCAATTACAAAACACGAATTATAACCTGTAGAAAGCTGTAAAGCACTTACAATGTCCTATTGCTTACGAATCCCCACTAACACTTGAAGCCACTATTCCAATTATTAGTGACACCGTGAATTTTAGGTTATCTTTTTTAAAATCGGAAATTAATAATACGGATATGAAGAAATCAGCCGAACCTGATCGTATTACAGGATCAATGATTAAAAACTTACCTAATTCAGCTGTGAGAATTTTACTTTACTTATTGAATGCCATGTTACGCGTCGGCTTCGTCCCAAGCTCTTGGAAGATGTCTGAAATAGTTATGATGCCGAAACCAGGAAAGGACTTAAGCCAGGTTACATCCTACAGACCCATTAGCCTACTCTCAGTTTTGTCAAAGATATTTGAAAAATTATTCGTCTCGACTGTAACTCGTTTTCTAAATGAACAAAACGTTATCCCATATCATCAGTTTGGTTTCCGTGAAGGGCATAGGATCTTTACAATTATTAGATCGACTTTTGAAAGAAGGCAATACTGTTCAGCTTTATTTATAGACATTTCCCAAGCATTTGATAAAGTTTTCCATGATTGGCTACTCACTAAAATAACTCGGGTTCTTCCTCAAAGCGCCCACAAGCTCCTAAAAAACTATTCGTCAGATAGAACTTTTAAAGTAAGGTCAAAGGATCAGCTTTCAAGATATGGGAAAATGAGTGCAGGAGTACCTCAAGGTAGTGTGCTAGAGCCGTTATTATATATCATCTATACAGCGGATATCCCGGCAAGCCCACACACATATACGTCAACCTATGCAGACAACACTGCAATTATAAGTGTCAGTAATGATCCAAAGGATGCATCTGAAAAACTACAGTACGATATTCATAAGCTAGAAGACAGTGGTGAATAAAACAGTGGTGAATAAAGGTAAATCCATCGAAATGTGCTCATGTACCGTGTTCCCTTAGAAGGCAAAATTTTCCACCAGTCACAATAAATAATACCACGGTTCCAGCGGAAATGCACTTTAAATATTTAGGTATCCACCTAGATCGGCGCCTAAGTTGGTCCCGTCACATTGAGGCAAAAATAACGTCCATAAAGCTTCGAACAAATCAACTACATTGGCTTATAGGTCCTTAGTCAACCTTGGCTTTGGAATATAAAGTTCTTTTATACAAATCAGATATCAAGCCAATATGGTCATAAGGCATTCACCTGTGGGGCACTGCCTGTGTATCAATCATTCAGTAGTTACAGAGAAGACAGTCTAGGATTTTACGTCTTATCGTATGCGCCCCCTTGGTATATAAGAAACGAAAACATCCATAGGGATCTAAAAGTTCACACTATCCAGGAAAAAGTTAAAACAAACTTCCAAATACGTAAACAAACTAGTCCTACAACCCAACACTCTTGCATGCAATTTATTGCACTTTGACGGCCACCACTAAAAAGAACTGACACATTGAGCCTGGCGAGGCGGCTCTCTCTACACAATAGAAGATAGACTATTAAGATTTGAATACAAAAAATTAGTAATTACATTGGTAATAACTAACATTGGTAATAATTTCTTTTAGTAGAAGGATTCAATAAAATAAATTTGTGTTGAGATATAAAACAATTTTTTCCTTTTCACGGGTAATCTTATTTCAGCATAAGATATTTTTATTGGTGATCTTATTTGATATCTCAGGTACTATCGTGTACCAAGGGCAAAACTAAACTTTACACATAATATTAAGTCTCGATGTACAAAATATATGTATGTATGTCTATACCTATATGTATGTATTACATATGTATATTAGCTTTAAATAAATAAGTCTGCAAAGAATAAAACAGTTTAAGATATAGACATAAATAAGAAAATAAGTAAGAACCAACAATTACAAATTATTAATTGCAATAACAACAATAGCAACATTGGAATGTTGGTACCGTAACAAATGAAGAAAACAACTTTGGCTGAAACAAGAAAGAAAATAACATACAGTTCGGGACTAATATATAGTGTTGATGAACATTAAGTATAAAAAAATGCAAATATAACTTTGTTTCCCGACGTCTTTTAGAGTTTTGACCTCATTTTAAAAGTCGTAATATTGGCCTTGGAGAATATTTCTCTGTGGTACCTTTGATAAAGCAACGAATATACGATATACTCCGTGGTAGTTTCTTGAATGAGTTCTTATTATCAATGTTGTACACAAAATTGCAATCACTTGTGATTGCATTATTTTTTCTTTCAAGATTAGTGCTGATTTGCAGATGAGCTGCTAATTCTAGAGACCATCATTACTGTCTTCCGTGTAAAAATATTGGTCCTGAGAACTACATGTGACATACTCATAATTTTTTTTAACAGAAAAAGCTCTTTAGAGAAAATCTACTGGATTACCCGTTGAAATAACATGTTGCTACTGTTCTGGAAGTATGAATGTTTGAATATCTTGTTACAAGGAAATGTGTGAAACGCTAATGACTAAGATTGTATCCATGAGAATACAATGTCAAAGAATGAATATTAACCTTGAATATATGTCAAGACATTTCAAGATTGTTTAATTAATTATTGATTTGATATTCCGACAGGGTGTTTTGATGTAGATTTTTGGAACGAATTTCCGTCATCCCTTGTCAAGATTGGTTTGTAGACAAGCCGGTTTTTGGTTAGAACAAAAAATGGCACTGAAGATGGCAGGAGGTGACGGAAATTCCTTCCAAAAATCGACATCGTTTAATTATCCTAAACTACGCCGGAAACTTGCGTATGGTGAACTTAGATCTTCTGGAAGTTGTTCGTCCTATTTCAACTTAAGTTGCCATAAACATCTCTCTTTTACCACAATAGGTGCTAAAAGTCCAAGCGGATCGCAAAGTTTTGTCGAGTCAGAGCTCTCCGTGAGGTTTGACCTTTAAGCAAAGCAAATAAATAAATGCTAAGTTAAACCGGTTAAAAAATTCCAATGATAGTCAGTGAATGAGTGTACCAAACATCCATGAAAAAATATAAAAGGGAGTAACAGCAATGCTTATTACTGTTTCAGTGTGACAGAAACTAATATTGCAATAAACAATATAAATAATAAGAAAAAGATATGACACCGCATTTGTAACCGCCACAATAGACCGCAAATATAAATACATCTTCACAGGAAATAGCAACGACGTTTGCTATACCAAAAACAGTGCAACACAAAAAACGATATAACAAATCCAACACAAAAACTGCAAACAGGTATGGATAGATACAAAACCATAACCAAAAGGAAGGTCATTCCTAAGTCTTTGCACCAAAATCACACTACGAATCAATATAAAAGTTCTGAAGTAGCTGCAAAGCTTGTAAATGAAAATGGATTCCTTAAACTTGCTACCTCGGATGATAAATACCCGCTGTCACAGAGCAAAAACTTCCACACATCTACTGCGCGAACAAACGTCCAGTGCTATTGTAAACATGCTGACCCAACTCGTAGGAAAGGAAAATTTCTTTGTCGTCTTCATTCGGCGGAAACAAATATCCAAGCACATACGAAAAAAAATTATCGGCGCAGCGCAAGTCGACTTGAATCTTAAAATAAAAATAAAAACGATTACACTTAACAATTAAGAAGTGCTAAAGGTTTGGCTATAGAGATATATTTAAAAAATTTGGATTAAACAGAAAACACGGACCATAGCCTATGGAAAGCTGTAAGGCACTTAAAATATCCTATTGCCCACGAATCCCCACTAAGACTTGAAAACTGCACATAGGCTAAAAGCTCAATTGAAAAGGTAAATGCCTTCGCAAATCACTTAAAAAGGTTTTCACACCACGTGTCATAAATAGCTTCACTATTCCAAATATTAGTGATTAATCCTGAAAAATTCACGCGGACCTGATCGTATTACAGGGTAAATAATGGTAAAATAGGGTGATTATGCTGTGGGAATTTTACTATTCATATTTAATGGATTGTTACGAGTTGGCTTCTTTCCATGTACTTAGCAAATGTCTGTAATTGTTATGATCCCTAAACCATGGAAGTACTTAAGTCAGATTACGTCGTACAGGCCCATAATCCTGTAAATGTTATCAGTTGTTTGAAAAGTTAGTCGTTTCACCTTTAAAATCTTACTTGATTAATGAATAAAACATCATCCCGGATCATCAGTTTGGTTTTCGAACAAGTAAAATTGAACAAGTCCAAAGAATTGTCACCGTTATTAGGTCTGCATTTGAAAACAAGCAATATTGTTGAGCTTTATTTATTGACATTTCCCAACCGTTTGATAAAGTCAGGCATGATGGACTACTTACAAAAATAACTCTTGTTATACCTGGAAAAAAAGGAGAACACTGATAAATCCATCAAACTGTGCTTATGTAACGTCTTTTCTTAGAAGGCAAAACTATCCACCGTATAGCCGCACCCTTCCGAGTTTGACCCATTTTTCGAACATCAAAAAACTTCTATATAAGAATACACATACGAATTCTGACTATAATATACACAGTTCTGAAATTCAAGATGCCATGGCTTTTTACACCCTAAGTCCGTATAAACCCATCCTTTCGATTTTATGAATTTCAAAAGAACTCTACAAAAATATGTGTAATTTGATTTTTTTTAGACGACTATTACTCAAAATCTATAAAAATTCTGAATATATACAGTTCTGAAATCCATTTTGCCATAGCTTTTCAGACCCATAGTCAGTATAATAGCACCTTTTCGATTTTGAGCTATTTTTTATCTGAAAAATCTATTTATAAAAAATTTGTAGTTCTTTCTACTCTTCTTAATATTTAAATGCATAAAGTTTTGTTTTTATTTACGTTTTTTAATATACTAGACTATTATAAAAAAACCTTTCTGTGATATATTTAATATGAATTCAATCTACATTTTGTTATGTTTATTTGAAAATGTTTAAAATAATTTAATTCAGTTAATTCAACATTGCTGAGCGAGAGATATGTAAGTTAACACAGGGGTGGTTAAAACGAGCTGTATTGACTTAAAAAATATATATAAAGTTCCTGACTTTTAACATCACATAGAATAATATCAGCATAGCAGTCTCTAACAACAATTTCATTTTCTGATCTTCTGCCAAGTGTGCCACTGAGAAAATTTGAAGTATTCCTGGGATCGTTTTGTAAGCCTGCTAGATTATCGGCATAGAAATTGATTTTGAATTCCATCATTTTATCACGAGACTCATTGTTTCTCTGATCATGTTATCATTTATATATTCACTTTTAGTTTATTTTTATTCTTTAATTTCGGCTTAATCGACAACATTAGATTTATTCGAATAAAATTTAGCTACGACTGATTAATTTCAGTTATTTTTGTTTTTAAAAAATAAGCCTCATTTATACTTTTCTACATACAGCAACTGATAAATTTTCATTTGGTTATACACCTGGGCCCTATTTCACTAAACTACAATTCTACAAGTTTCTACATGTGATTCTACAAATCACAAGTCTAATTCTTACAAGTGCTGATGAATTGTGTTTCATTAAAATTCTCATAACTTTTGTAAACTACAATTTTTACAATTACAATTTCTACAATTACAATAAAATAAAATATTTCGTTAAATTACATATATGTGGGAATATATGTATATTAGAGTACTCATGAAATATATGAAAATTTAAGAAGTTATTTTGAATACTTTTGCAATTATAAGTACTACTATATATATCGATAATTTGTTTTGATTATTATCACACCACTAATCAATCAAAACAGATGTAGTTTGTGTTTCAAGCGTACATACGTTGCAAACAAAGCGGATTTAATTGCAGTTACTACGCTTTTTACTACTGTGCACACAGTGGCTTTGCTTACACCATGCAAGTCTCTTATTGCATGGTAAGTGGTTCCTGTTCCTAGCCAGCGTAACATTATCAGCAGCTGCTGTTGCACCGTGAGAGAATGGCTTCTAGTTGTCTTTTTCTCTCCAGTATTGGAGGCAACAAATTTATCAGCAAAAGAAATTTGTCCCGTTTTAGCCTGAAACGCTCATTGTACTCCAACGTGTATTCCAGCAATTCGTATTCCAGACGTGGTCTAAATATTCTTCTTCTTTTTAATGCGATTTCATCATCGCTTTCACCACTGGAATCGTATAAAAGGTTCATTTTGCCCTCAAAAAAAAATGTTTGACGTGCAGGTGTGTTTATTTGTGTATAACATATGCTTAGTGGTGTTGCCGCTTATCGATAATTTGTAATAAGCAAACAATTTTGAATTCAATTTGAATTTTTGAATTTGAATTCAATTTATCATTCACTTGTAACTTGTAAAAATTTTTTTCAGAGTGTCCGTCGACCCTATGCTTTTTTTCTACAATTCTACAAGTGTAAAAGTGCAAATTTAGTTTAGTGAAACAAAACCACATGTAGAAGTATGACTTGTAGACTGACTTGTGAATTGTACAAATCACTTCTAGCCACAAAGTTGTAATTGTATTTTTATGAAGCAAGTTCACAATTTTTGCAGGTAAAAACGATTGTAATTGTGAACTTGTAGCTTAGTGAAATAGGGCCCTGTTATCACTCACAAATTTGTTATCATTAAGAAATTTAATAGATTATTTCAAATTATTATGCTCTCACTTTAATGCTTTATTCTCCTTTTGAGCAGCTTCCAATTTTTTCTTGTTTTCAGCTATGCCTTTTAAAAAGTCAACATATGGTTTGGACATAAAATTCATCGTTTCATGTAAATTACTCAACTGATCCAGTTTCCTTAATTCCGTTTTTGATCGCATTTAGATCCGCAGTTAGAGCGCCTCTGCTGTTGTTTTTTGTATTATTATTGCTGTTATGGGTTCGTTGCACTTAATACAATCTCAACCTGATGAATTGGTTGAGGATTTGGTTTTGTTGTTCTTTTGGTATAGTAGCTATAGTGTTTTTTTGTTCAATTTTATTTGATTCATTCGTTGATGCGTTCGGTCAATTGGCCTCTGGCTAATAAAAAGCACTATCATATCTTTTTTTAATTTTTCAATTATTCATTGCAGTATTCTGTTGAAGTAAATGAGTAATAAGCACTTCTGTTATTTTTGTTTGTGAGAGGTTTTAGTGTTGATTAGTTCAAACACATAAATTTGAACTAGCCATTAAAATACAATTCGTTATTGAACTTAAACTACGGTGTAAGCAAAATGAAAGTAAACAAACTGCATTTGGTTGTTGAATTTGAAATACTATGTAAGGAAATAAGACTTTAAATTATTATAACAGTTATTAAATTACAAAATAACTAAAAATACCTGGTTAGCAAATTACCAAAAGTTCTTCAGTTCAATGCGTATGTACATGTGCGTGTTCTTAACAATTCTCTTTTGTATTTTTTATTAATGTTTGGTAGACTTATTCACTGACTATCAGATGTATTATTAACATCGGATTAAATAACCATACACTTGTTATTATTGTTTACTACACCCAATATATAATATTGTTTAATTAAATCCTAGCAAAATAATTGTCAGTAAGAAATTAGTGCGAAACGATCTATTGTCCACATACGCAATATTAACATAAAGCAAAAACAAATACAATATTCTCTTCTATTTAATAATATTTCAAATAAATTGATCATTATGTAATATTTTATAAACTTTGTCACAAAAAATTCAATTAAAATATTTAGTTTTATTTGACTAATTTTGACATAAATATTGAAAAAAGAACATACACCATCCGACACCCTTGTCCGAGAAAAATAAAGCTAAGGAGGCTATGGTAAATTTGACGAATTTTAGTTTTGAAAGCACATGTCAATTTGTTCCAAACAATATTATATAATAAATTGAGACAGAAACAAGAGACTGCGCTATCATATATTATTAAAATTATTTTGATCCAACAAAGAACACAGATTTACGGAAATATGTGAGACGTGAATTGCTCTGTTGCTTATGAACCACTACCGAAACTTGAAAGTCATACCTGAGCCAGAAACCAAAGTAAAAATGAATGCACTAGTCATATATGGCTTCAAACCAAATGGAGCAAATATTTTTAACAGCTTTTCAATTATCAGCGATACCAGCAACCTTTCTTTCAAATTTCAGTTACCTGCACTCCAATCGGCAATTAATAATATTGATGGAAAAAATAACCCGGACATGGTTTATTATTACTGGATATATGATAAGAAACTATCTATATCTGCTATCAAAGTTTTGCTCTTAATACTTTACCGGAATATTGTTCGGAGTTATTCATAAATATTTCTCAGGCGTTTGATCAAGTTCGGCACGATGGACCCCTCATCAAAACCTTACAACTACTATCAGAAAATACTCACAAACTTCTAAAAAGCTTTTAAAACATAGAATATTTAAAGTAAGATCAAACGATGCATTTTTGTCAATTCGAGGAGTGTCGGCGGGTGTCCCTGAAGGTGGTAAATATAATTTGTGCAGCACATATGACAACAACTCAAACACTTAAATACGCTGAAATAACTTTTACGCTTAGAAGGCAGAATTTTCACTTTCAGCGGAAAGCCGTGTGTCCAAACTAAGTTTGGACAATTAATTTAAAATATTCCATAATAGGTTATCAAATAAGAAATTATATAAAATTTGAATTATAGAAAACTGAAATGTATAAATATTACCTGAATTGTCATTTATATATTTTTACTTACTTTCATTCTTTATTGCTTAATTGCATTTGGTTATACATAATTATTGTAAGGTTTAATGAAGTTGGCATCACTGCAAATTTAGTACTTTTTGGAATTTTCCAATTGTCAAGTTGACCATCGTATCTTTTTCCCGAGGATTAACCGAGGGTTCGTCTTACCATCTTGCTACATGTTAGCTCTCTTGCCTTTTGACCGTCAGCCTACCAACTTCATTAACCTCAAATCTATTTGATTCTCTTTAAAGGTAAACTATTATAATAAACTCTTACAAGAAAAAGAAAATTCCTAATTGTCTCCATTTCTTTTCTTCCCAAACCCAATAATTATAATTTCTTTCCCGAGTAATTATAATTACAAACTCCCAGTAAATTCTCCAAGTACTCTACTTAACCCTTTTTCTTTATACATACGTACACCTATACGTATCCCTTATCTACAAGGAGAATTTACAGGAATTTGTTTCAAAAAGAATTGCGTTCAGGAACCCACCCAAACTCAATTCTTTTCATGGTCCTTCGAAGCCGTCAGTACATATTCCAGCCGACAATACATCACTAAAAAAAGCCGACCCTACATCCATAAGGAAAAAGGCGGTCAATGAGTTAAATCATACAAAAAGAACGTGCAACAGAAAAAGTTAATAAAAGTAAAAAAAAAGGAAAAAAAAGCTGTAAGTACTCTTCTCAAAATATAAAATAAAATTCTTTATTACAACTGGTGAAAAAACCAAACTCAATTCTAAAGAAGCTAAAAGAAGCATACGAAACAAGTAACAATCAAAAAGAAACAAATCTAATGCTCTATAACTCCACAAAAAGTAATACAGTGAAAAAGTTAATAAAGTGAAAAATAAAAAGTTTTTTCAGTGAAACATTTATAAAGCCGTTATAACGGGTGCAAACCCACATACATTAATATCAACGATTCACAGCAACAATAAAGAAGTCACTTCTGGAATTTTCTGTACAAAGGTATTTACATATTCACATACATAAAACAAATATATATATATATATATATATATATATATATATGTATGTACATTTATTCGGATAAAATACAGTTATGTATATTACACAAAGCTCCTAAATAAATCAAAAAATACAAATTTTCTACATATATAAAACAATAATTACATAAATAAAATAAATACAACAATTTTTAGAAATACAAAAGTTTAATAAAAGTTAAAAACAACAACAATAGTTTTACGAAATGGTTGTTCTCGCATATATTATAATACAAATATAAATTAAGAGATTGCAAATAAAAAATTTATGTTTGATCATAAAGAACAAAAATATAGCACATATATTTAATATCGGCAACATTTAAAGACGTCCCTGTTTCTTTTCTGGAATTCAAAAAGGTATTTACATGAAAATTAATTTAAAGCAACACACACATTTATATTCATAAATACATTCATAAATGTTTAAGCAAATACATATAACAAAATTCTTAAATAAAAGCATTAACAATATGTGGTTCTACTTCGTTTGAGTAAAGACGTACTTCACTTTAAGCGCATAATTTATATTCATTTAAGGTGACTTTTTTTATTTTAAAAATTGAACAAGTGCAGAGACACAGTTAACAGTTAGTAACAACAACAAAATAAATAACAAAAAATAAAAAGCATTATAATATAGTGTGTGATAAAAAGTACAATAACAAAGTGCATGGTTAAACCTGTTTAAACAATTAATAGTGAGTGCATGAGCGCACCAAACATTAACGAAAAAAATACAAAAGGTAATAACAACAATGCTTATTACTCTTTTTCTTACACAAATGCTAATAATGCAATAAACAATATAAACAATAAAAAAAAAGATGACAGTGCTTTTTTAACCGCCAGGCCAATTGACCGAACGCGTTCATTATCAGCAAATATAAATATATCTGCTACAGAAACAACGAATTCAAGAAATACAACTAAAGAAACAAACAATACACAAAAAATAGTACAAGAAAAAGAACCAGGTACTGAATGCGTGCAAACTGGTATGGATCGGTACATAACCATAACGAAGAGGAAGGCGAGTTCTAAGTCTTCACAACCAGAGCGAACCGCCAAGCAATATAAAGGTTCTCATCAAGTAGCTGCAACATCGGTAAGTGAAAATAGATTTTCTGTCCTTGCTACCCCGGATAATGAAAATGCCGAACCCACTGTAAGGGAACAAAAACCCCCACCAATCTACTTGCGCGAACAAACATCAAATGCCATTGTAAATATGCTGTCCCAACTCGTAGGCAAAGAAAATTTCTATGTGGCTTCTGTACGAAGAGGACAGATACAAGAAACGAAGATCCAAGCCCACACTGAGAAAAATTATCGCCTAATCGCAAGTCGTCTCGATGCAGATAATAAGAGCTATTATACGTATCAACTAAAAAGTGCTAAAGGTTTGATCGTCATTATAAAGGGCATAGACAGTTCTGTTCCCACTGAGGAGATAAAAAGTGCCATAGAAGTGGAAGGTTATGTCGTAAGGTCAGTGCACAATATTCTAAATAAGAATAAAGTTCCCCAACCTACGCATCGTGTTAAAATCGTGTTTAATGCATCGCAACTTAAATCAAAAAACTCGGTTCATCCAATATATAATTTGCGCTACCTTTTGAACAGAAGAATAACGGTGGAAGAGCCTCTAAAACGTAGCGGTCCCCGTCAGTGTACCAACTGCCAGGAATTCGGACACACGAAAACCTACTGCAAGCTACCATCCGTATGCGTTGTCTGCGGTGATGCGCACCGGACTTTGGAATGCACTTCCTCCAAAACAGACCCCAAGGTTAAAAAATGCAGCAAATGTGGTGAAAACCATACAGCAAATTACAGGGGCTGCAAAGCATTTCAATATGTAAAAGATAATGCGAAAGTCGTACGCAAACCTGATTATGAGCAATATAAAGCTTCCCAATTTCCTCGGCTTCATGCTGGTTCTGTTGCTAGTACACAAGCTACACAGCCACACACTAAGCCAAACATTTCATATGCCCAAACATTGAGAAATGATTTACCTAATGTGAATGCCAAAAGTTCTAATGCGAATAAACATTCATATGCCCACGTCTTAAAAGAGGGTGCTCAGACACCCCTCACCAACAATTCGAGCTCGATCGAGAACTTAATACAGACAATGAATAATTTCATGACAACTATGCAGGGTATGTTTCAGGAAATGATGCGAACCCAAAACATGCTTCTGCAAGTTTTGCTTGGCAAAAAATGAACCAGTTAAAAATATGCTTCTGGAACGCTAACGGGCTCTCCCAACATAAATATGAAGTAGAACACTTCCTGCTAGCACATGATATAGACATACTATTAGTCTCTGAAACACACTTCACTATAAAAAACTGCTTTAGAATTGATGGGTATTTTATATATGACACCAAACACCCAAGCGAAAGGGCATGTGGTGGGACTGCCATTATAGTCCGAAAAAACGTAAGGCATTTTCCATTGCCTGAATTCAACGAAGACTTTTTGCAAGCCACGACCATAAATCTTACTAATTTTAAAATTGTAGTCTCATCAGTGTATTGCCCGCCTAGGCATAAAATCGAACACCATGAATTTGCCAGGTTCTTTGCTACGCTAGGGCAAAAATTTATTGCCGCTGGCGATTACAATGCAAAGCACACATATTAGGGATCCAGACTCCTTAGTCCTAGAGGTAGGCAGTTGTATTATACAGTTGAAACAAACAAGCTTGACGTCGTATCTGCCGGTAAACCCACCTATTGGCCCACAGACTTTAATAAGTTGCCAGACCTTATTGATTTTGCTATAGTAAAAAACGTCAAACGCGATCAACTCTTAGTTAATTCATCATATGACCTATCTTCTGATCATTCACCTACAATTGTTATTTTACACGACAGTTTTGTCACTGCACCTAAAACCCTTAGTTTCTACCCGAACAGAAACACGAATTGGTTAAAACATAAAATGTACGTGAGCTCTCACTTACCTTTGAACATCCCACTGAGAAATCCAGGTGATATTCAAGCAGCTGTAGACCATTTTACAGACGTCGTGACTGCCGCAGCCATAGCTGCAACGCCAACAAAGCTATCAGCTAAAATAATAACGTACCAGGCAACAGCAAATATTCAGATGCTCGTCATTGAGAAAAGAAGACTAAGAAGACAATGGCAAAACAGTCGTTCTCCACACATAAAAATGCAAATGAACTTATGCCAAAAAAACTTACGGAGTAAATTGATACAGAAACACCAACTCGCTATCGACAACTTTTTAAAAAACTTGGATCCAATGAAAAACACGGATTATAGTCTGTGGAAAGCTGTAAAGCACTTACAATGTCCTATTGCTTACGAATCCCCACTAAGACTTGAAGACCGTACTTGGGCTAAAAACTCAAGTGAAAAGGCAAATGCGTTCGCAAAGCACTTAAAGAAGGTTTTCGCACCACATGATATAAGTAATTCCACTATTCCAATTATTAGCGACATCGTGAATGATCCTATGAAATTTCGGTTGTCTTCTTTAAAAGCGATAATTAAAAATACGGATATGAAGAAATCACCTGGGCCTGATCGTATAACAGGATCAATGATAAAAAACTTACCAAATTCAGCTGTAAGAATTTTACTTTACATATTTAATGCTATGTTGCGCGTCGGCTTCTTCCCATGCTCTTGGAAGAAGTCTGAAATTGTTATGATCCCGAAACCTGGAAAGGACTCAAGCCAGATTACATCCTACAGGCCAATTAGCCTACTGTCAGTTTTGTCAAAGATATTTGAAAAATTATTCGTCTCGAGTGTAACTCCTTTTCTAAATGAACAAAACGTTATCCCAGATCATCTGTTTGGTTTTCGAGCAAGGCATAGTACGATTGAACAAGTTCATAGAATCGTTACCATTATTAGATCGGCTTTTGAAAGGAAGCAATACTGTTCAGCTTTATTTATAGATATTTCCCAAGCATTTGATAAAGTCTGCCATGATGGGCTACTTACTAAAATAGTTCGGGTTCTACCTGAAAACACCCACAAGCTTATAAAAAGCTATTTGTCCGGTAGAACTTTTAAAGTACGGTCAAAGGACCAGCTTTCAAGATGTGGGAAAATCAGTGCAGGAGTACCTCAAGGTAGTGTGCTAGGGCCGCTATTATATATCATCTATACAGCGGATATGCCGACAAGCCCACATACATATACATCAACCTTTGCAGACGACACTGCAATTATAAGTGTCAGTAATGATCCAAAGGATGCATCTGAAAAGCTGGAGTCCCATATACATAAGCTCGAAGACTGGCTAAAACAGTGGAGAATAAAGGTAAATCCATCAAAATGTGCTCATGTAACGTTTTCCCTTAGAAAGCAAAATTGTCCACCAATCACAATAACTAATACCACGGTTCCAGCGGAAACGCACGTCAAATATTTAGTTATCCACCTAGATCGGCGCCTAACTTGGACCCGTCACATTGAGGCAAAAATAACGTCCATAAAGCTTCGAACAAATCAACTGCATTGGCTAATAAGTCCTAACTCAACTTTGGCTTTGGAATATAAAGTCCTATTATACAAATCCGTTATAAAGCCAATATGGTCATATGGTATTCAGCTGTGGGGTACTGCCTGTGCATCAAACATCCAGAAGTTACAGAGAAGACAGTCTAGGATTTTACGTCATATCGTATGCGCCCCCTGGTACATAAGAAATGAAAACATACATAGGGATCTCAAAGTTCCCACTATCCACGAAGAAGTTAAAACATACACGTCCAAATACGTGAACAAACTAGTCGCACATCCTAACACTCTAGCACGCAATTTGTTGCAATTTGACGGCCACCAGAGACTAAAAAGAACTGACACATTGAGCCTGGCAAGGCGGCTCTCTCAACACAATAGAAGATAGATTTTTAAGATTTGAATACAAAAAATTAGTTATTACGTTGGTACTAACTAGTAAATAATAATTTAGAAATAAGATTTGAATACTTATTGTGAATTTCTTTTAATAGAAAGAAAAAAAAAATTAACAGAATCACAACATAAAACAAAAACACAAATTTAAATAAATTAATTACAATTGTTTCCTCTTATCAAACAATACTCCTCATTTACAGTTCTCTTAATTTATTCATCCACATTACAATTTATTCTCTTTCCATATATATAAAGAAAAACTCTTTTTCGTTTGTTCGCTCTTAGTCAAAAAAAAAATACAGTGCATCACAAACCAAGTCGTACATATTCACTCAAGTACAAAACCAATAATCTATAATTTTGTTCTAAAAACCCAAACCCCGCAAAATAATTTTTTTTTAAATTTATAAAAAACAATTGTGCATCTCTTTCAAATTTCTATTGTCGCAAATTGGTACTCAAAAAATTGTCACTAGCATCAGTATATGCACAGTTCTCATGTAGGGTTTCCAATACAATCAAGTACAAAAGTTTATCCCTTACTTATAAATTAAATTAAACACGTATTTCACAAATTAAAATATTTATTGACAAAATAATCAATAAATAAATAATAATTAAAATTATAAATTCCCAAAAGTTTTCTAAAGGAATTCATTCAAATTGCTTATAGTTCTTTCGCACCGAATAAAACTAGTAATCAGTTCGAAGAACTATAACCTATTATACCCTTACATATTCACTCAATCTCGCGCTAATTCCAAAGCAAAATACACTCTTCTATCTAAACTCTAAAACAAAATGATGAATTCCACATCTAGCAACAATTCCCAAACAAACCCCAAAGATCGCTTCGAATTTGATTGTGATCATTTACTTCAGTTTTGTAAAAAATTTAACAGAACCCCAGTAGAAGAGCAAACCGAATCCATTCTTGAAGTCAAATTGAAAGATTTAGACGCAAGATGGGCCCGAGTAGATGCTTCATATGAGAGAGTTATGCTATCTCAGGAGACTTTAAAGGATCCTGAATGTACAGACCAAGCCAAAAATGACTTCGAAGCATGTGTAGATGCATATTATCTCTGCACCTCTCAAATCCTAGATTTAATGAAAGTATCCCGATTAAATACTGCTCAAATCCCAGGATTCGAGGCCACAGCTCGGTATTCTCTCCCACCACAAAATTTTAATCTAAACCCTATGCAAGACAACTCGAATTGCATAAAACTACCACCCTGTGACACAGAGGTTTTTAAAGGGAGTTAAACAATGGCCATCCTTCCGAGACATGTTCACGGCAGTATACATAAATCATTCAAAGCTCACTCCCGTAACTAAATTGTACCACCTTCGTAACAAAACAAGAGGTAAGCGGGAGCTATTGTAAAAAGATATCCACTCTCTAATGACAACTTTGATCTTGCATGGAATGCATTGAAAACTCGCTACGAGAATAAGCGTGTTCTTGTAGATAATCAAATAAAACTTCTCTTTGATATCCCACCAGCAACCACTGAGAACAGCGAGTCCATTAGAAGAATTCAGTCTTCAGTAAATGATTCCCTAGCAACGTTAAAAACTCTGGGCGTGGAAGTAAATAGTTGGGACCCAATACTCATTCGTTTAATTTCCACAAAACTGCCAGATGTAACTCTTTCCCTATGGGAACAATCACTTACATCCCCCCGCGAACTCCCTAAATGGTCTCAAATGTCGCACTTTCTTGTAGATCGCTACGAAGCTGTAGAACGCCTCGCGAGTATTAGAAACTCAAAAGACGACTTCAGCCTTTCAAAAAAGCAATCTCATAAAATACAAACATATACGTCACATGAAAACTTAAACTTCTTGTGTAAATTATGCAATGAAGAACACAATCTGAGGACATGCCCAAAATTCCGAGCTTTCTCAGTGCAGCAAAGAATAGATTTTGTATTCAAGAACAAAATTTGCAACAATTGCTTAGCAAAATCTCACATTAAAGCCAATTGCACTATCAAGAATACATGCTTGCAATGCAAAAAAGATCACCATACCCTTTTACATATGCCACAAAAAACAAAAAACACATCCGAACAATCAGAAAACTCGAGTAGAAAAAATATCTCTAACAATATAAATACGTCACAAAACTCGTCAAATTCAAACATTAGTCAACATGACACTTATGATGAGCGATCAAGTACATCGCGCCAAGTCCAAGCAAATTGTTCCTCAAGCGATGAGAATATTCTTTTACGCACCGCTTTAATGGATATTGAAATTAGAGGCGAAAAATGCACAATTCGAGCTCTAATTGACCCTGGTTCACAAAGAACATTTTTGACAGAAAAAGTTAGAAATCGCCTCCAAATCCCATATACAAAATCACACTTTGAAATTGTTGGTATTGGGGGACATAAACAGTCTTCCAACAAAGAGTGTGAATTCACATTATACGCTAAGAGAACAAATACAAGAATCCCGATAAAAGCAATAGTCTTGCCTAAAGTTACTAAAAGGCTACCAGCTTATAACTTTGAAATCCCGTATTCAAAAGAACTCGAAGAATTAGATCTAGCCGACCCGACTTTCAACAAATCCGCTCAAATAGATCTAATTGATTATGAACAATATATCAATCTTGAAGGTATTAGGAAAAATATTTGTGGCAACACATCGGCCTACAAAACAATTTTCGGATGGGTACTTAGTGGTCCAATGAAAACTCAAAGTTTGCAAGCCTTCACAACTTCAGTGGTCGAGTCTGATACCTCAGTTCTCAATAATCTCTTAAAAAAGTTTTGGGAGGAAGAAGAAATACCTCCATTCCGTTCCAGCCCGTCAACTGAAGATGAAGCATGTGAAAAATTATATGCTCAAACAACCACGCGCGACAAGAACGGCAGATATATAGTTCGATTACCGTTCAGGAAGGAATTCCCTGAAAAAGTGTTCCTTGGTTCATCTCGGTTCACAGCCCTCGCACAATATTCAAGAATGGAGAAAACTTTAGCCAAAACTCCTGAATTACAATCCCAATATCAGGAAGTTCTCCAAGAATATTTAACTCTCGACCACATGGAGGAAACTTCACCTCATGAAAAAATATCTCATGGAAAATACAATTCGTTCTACTTACCGCATCACGCGGTAGTACGACCCGAACAAAGGACCACTAAAGTTAGAGTCGTTTTCAATGCCTCCCGAAAAACAAAGTCACATTATGCTCTGAATGACATTCTCTACACAGGCCCTACTCTTCAAAACGATTTGATAATCACAATTCTCAATTGGAGAAAATATCAATACGTTTTTAGTGGCGATATACAAAAGATGTACCGCCAAATCTTTGTACACCCTGACGATAGATCATTTCAAAGAATTTTATTCCAAAATCAACCAGAAAGTCCAATTAAAGATTACCAGTTAAAAACGGTAACATTTGGTGTTAATTGCGCTCCCTACTTAGCAATTCGTACTCTACTTGAACTCGCGTCAGATGTTGAATGCGAATTCCCAAAAGCATCATCAATTCTCCGATCAGAAAAGTATGTTGATGACATTCTCTCTGGTGGTTATTCTATCGAAGAAACCCTATCTGCCCAAACCCAGCTTATTCAAATATTACAGTCAGCTGGATTCCCCCTAAAAAAGATCACCGCAAATGATCCCAAATTATTTTCTCATTTACCAAAGGAAGATCTATACGATTCAGAATTTTTAAGATTTCATAATCCAGCATCACAAAAACTCTTGGTATCACATGGAATGCACTCTCAGATACATTCACTTACAAATTTCCTCCACTAGACCAAACCACAAAAATAAATAAACGGCAAATTTTATCTCCAGTAGCAAAGCTATTTGATCCCGCTGGATGGTTAGCACCAATTGTTGTGAGAGCCAAAACGCTTATGCAAGAATTGTGGTTAGAAGGTCTGCAATGGGACGAAGATATTTCAGCAGAATCTCTTCAGAAATGGAATAATCTTGCTCAAGATCTATCAGAAATAGAAACTATTTCCATACCTCGTTGGATACAATATGCGCCCACAGACACCATACAAATACATGGGTTTGCAGATGCCTCTAAAACAGCATATTGTGCCACAGTTTTTATAAGGTGTCAAACGCATACACACACTGTTTTCTCAAATTTATTAATAGCAAAAACTAAAGTTGCTCCCATTCAAACAGTGTGTCTCCCACGGCTTGAACTTAACGGGGCCGTATTACTAGCAAAACTAGTTAACTACGTAAATAATTTTTTGAAGTTCGAGTCAAATGAAATATATCTCTGGACTGACTCATCAATAGTACTAGGATGGCTTTCGAAACCTCCTGCGTCCTGGGAAACATACGTAGCTAACAGAATATCTCAAATCCATACATTAATGCCGAATGCAGTATGGCAACATGTTCCAACCCACGATAACCCTGCAGATCTTGGAACACGAGGATGTAGACCTCAAGATCTTGCGCAGAGTTCCATATGGTGGCGGGGACCATCTTGGTTAATTAAGCCCTCATCAGAATGGCCCAAACTAAATCCCCTAAAAACTTTGCCAAATGTTAAAGAAACTTACTCTCATCACACACAAGTTGAAGTAAGTGATGTACTGAATAATTTCTCATCGTACAACCGAGCCTTACGTGTCGTTTGTTATATATTCAGATTCTTCAACAATTCAATAAAACACATGAGGCAAAGTATTTCACATAACACTCACAACACTTTATCTCAAACCGAAATGAAATTGGTAAAATATCGTCTCATTGCATTAGCACAAAAAACTTTTTATCCAGAAGAATATCAGTGTCTAGTAAGGTCCCAAACTATTACCATTAAAAGTCCTTTAAAAACTCTTAACCCATTTCTAGATGCTAATTCAATACTACGTGTAAATGGTAGATTAACTCAATCATCCATCCCGTATAATGAGCGATACCCTATTATATTACCAGGCAGCTCTCGGTTTTGTCATTTATACCTTGCTCACGTACACCAAATTTTGTATCACGCAGAATGTAGTCTAATGTGCCGAATGGTACAAACTGAATTTCACATATTCAGACTCAAACCGCGTGTAAAGAAAATAATACGAAATTGCAAAACTTGTATTATCAACAAACAGAAGCCATGCACTCAAATCATGGCTCCATTGCCACCAGAAAGATGTAGCTTGTCACCTCCTTTTCAAATCACAGGTATTGACTTTGCCGGCCCCTTTGAAATAAAAACGTCTTCAATAAGAAATTCTCCAGCAGTTAAAGGATATGTTTGTGTTTTCGTATGCTTTAGCACTAAAGCCATACATTTAGAAACTTGCTCAGACTTATCATCGCAAGCATTTCAGGCCGCATTTACCCGCTTCGTTGGGATGCGGGGGCTCCCCCAAAGGGTAGTAACCGATAATGGCAGAAACTTCTTAGGTGCAAGCAGAATACTTGAACGAGAATTTAGTAAATTTGTTAACAACACAGCACAAGAAATAGCTCAAAAATACATCTCCCATGGGTTCGAATGGCAATTTATTCCTCCGCATGCTCCTCACATGGGCGGATTGTGGGAAGCCGCCGTAAAAAGCTTAAAGTTTCATTTGAAGCGAATTGCGGGTGCGCGAAAATTCACCTTTGAAGAATTTACCACCATATTAACTCGCATTGAAGGTATTCTCAATTCTCGCCCAATTTCTGCTTTATCAGAAGACCCAACAGACTTAACTGCACTAACTCCAGGTCACTTCTTAAGAGGCGCGCCTTTAATGTCCTTGCCCGAGCAAAATTTCCAAAACATTTCTCTAATCAATAGATGGGAAAAGCTCAAAGTTATTCACCACCAATTCGCTATACGGTGGAAAGAGGACTACCTCAAGACACTACATAAGAGGTATAAATGGAAAACCGCAAACCCAAATCTGCAGACAGGAGATCTAGTTGTAGTCATAGATGATTTGTTACCACCGCATGAGTGGCGACTGGGAAGAATCGAAAAAACATATCCTGGTACAGATCAATTCGTACGTACTGCCGACGTACGTACCGCATCTGGAACAATAACCCGGCCCATTGTTAAACTATGCTATCTTCCATTTATGAATGCTGAACAATCCAGTTAAACCTATACAGATAAGCAATTATAGCAGTATTAATTATATTTCTCTTTATTTAAATTATCTCTAATTTATCAATCATTACCTTTCTTAATCGTTACTCATTTTCTTATTTCGTAAAAGAATTTACCCACAGTTCACTGTTCAATTTCCATTTCTAATTTGCTTACTTTTTCATCACTAGGAACAATCGAAAATGGTTAAAACTCGTCCAACCAAAAGTCACAAAACAACAAAACCCCACCAATTCAACCGCCGTGATCCGGAGATTTATAAATGTGCCTTATGCCGCAATTTTCTAAAAATGACTGGAAAAACCAGAGAAAAGGTAGTCGAAAAATACCGTTATTGTGTGAACTGCCTAGCACGAAGTCACGATTTAAGAGGTTGCACGTCAATGGACACGTGCAAAAAATGTGACAAGTTCCATCACACTCTCTTGCATCAAAGAAACGAAAGACCGAAGCAAGCAAAAGATACAGCCATCAAGAAGTTACACAAAGCCCAAACAACCAATCGCAAACCTCAACCAGCCTCATTGCATCCAACGGAAAGTCATCAGCTATCAAGAACGTGTGCCACCCCTGATGCCAAAATACTTGCTGAGGCAATAAGGTGCTTAAATGCATTTGGTTATACATAATTATTGTAAGGTTTAATGCAGTTGGCATCACTGCAAATTTAGTACTTTTTGGAATTTTCCAATTGTCAAGTTGACCATCGTTTCTTTTTCCCGAGGATTAACCGAGGGTTTGTCTTACCATCTTGCTACATGTTAGCTCTCTTGCCTTTTGACCGTCAGCCTACCAACTTCATTAACCTCAACTCTATTTGATTCTCTTTAAAGGTAAACTATTATAATAAACTCTTACAAGAAAAAGAAAATTCCTAATTGTCTCCATTTCTTTTCTTCCCAAACCCAATAATTATAATTTCTTTCCCGAGTAATTATAATTACAAACTCCCAGTAAATTCTCCAAGTACTCTACTTAACCCTTTTTCTTTATACATACGTACACCTTATCTACAAGGAGAATTTACAGGAATTTGTTTCAAAAAGAATTGCGTTCAGGAACCCACCCAAACTCAATTCTTTTCACCGTGAAATATTTGAAAACTCATCAAAGTTACAAACAAGGCATTCTAAATTACTACCACTAATTGCCTACGCATCATGTTGCAACCAAAGAAGAACATCTATCGGGATTCGAACTGAAGTAACTAAAATATACTCATGGAAATACGCAGCTGGGGATTTGCTGCAGTTATATAGACACCAGAGATTAAGAAAAATCGACACTCTGAGCATAGCGAGACGGCTCTCATAACCCATTAAAAAGTAGTAAATTAAGATTTGTATCACCGCGGTTTAGGATTGGTCTAGGATTAAGGTTTGAATATTTATTGTAACTTTCGTTACAAAAGATTCAATAATATATAATACAAAAAAATCATAAAGAAAAGTAAAAAAGGTTACTTACTTTAATTTATAAATAGCATTCAATGAGCACCATACATTTGCCACTTTATCCTCAAATATACCCCTATTTAAGGGAAAAAGTCGAAGGACAGCTCTTTTTAAAGAATCCATAGAGATAATCCATGGCATCCACAGTAAAACGAAGGTTGTCACAGTTATGGCTCCAACTTCGATTATCTTTAAAGCGCTTGTAATTTTCCTGAAAATTGATAAATATTTCAGTATTTATTTTGGTATATTAACTTTTTTAAATTTTGTAGCAATGTAGGTTTTACTTAAAAATCCTACAAATACTTTCCCAAGACAAATTCAGCGTATATATATATATATGAAAACATACAAGTATTTGAACACATACAACAGGGTGTCCGGGAAGAAAATATAGTAGTTTGTTTTGCCGCCATTTTGGTAAACATTAGTCTTGACAGTTCATATTTGGCAGTCGTGAGGTAGACACGTGGCAAATTGATTATGGAAAAATATTCGGTAAACCAACGTGTTTTAATCTTTAGAACATTTTATCAAAATCAATCATCGATTACTGTGACGAGGAGAAAGTTACGTGAAATTTTTGGGAGGAACAACGTGCCAACAAGACGCACTATTTTTCGTGTAGTGAGTGATTTCGAAGAAAGAGGGACTGTAGCTGATAGTTCCAAGCATGGAACACAACGTACTGCAAGATCGCCTGAAAACATTACTACTGTTCAAGAAAGTGTTCAAAACAAAACCATCAACCTCAATTCGACATCGTGCTCAGGAGCTTGGTCTTCAAAGAACAGCTTTGGCCACAATTTTGCACAAAGATTTGGATTTGTTTCCATTTAAGATTCAGTTGACAAAAGATCTTCCATAAGACCATTTACGCCCCAGTACATATGCCAATAGGATGCTACAGCTCGCCCATGCCAACCCCGGTTTTCATAAAAAAAATCATGAGTAGGGATGCACATTTTCATTTGAAAGGATATGTGAATAAACACAATGGTCGGTTCTGGGCAATGGAACACCCTCAAATTAATTATCAGTCACCTTTGCATTCATTGTTCTACTTCGTTTGAGTAAAGACGTACTTCACTTTAAGCGCTTAATTTATATTCATTTAAGGTGCCTTTTTTTATTTTAAAAATTAAACAAGTGCAGAGACATAGTTAACAGTTAGTAACAACAACAAAATAAATAACAAAAAATAAAAAGCATAATATAGTGTGTGATAAAAAAGACAATAACAAAGTGCATGGTTAAACCTGTTTAAACAATTAATAGTGAGTGCATGAGCGCACCAAACATTAACGAAAAAAATACAAAAGGTAATAACAACAATGCTTATTACTCTTTATCTTACACAAATGCTAATAATGCAATAAACAATATAAATAATAAAAAAAAGATGACAGTGCTTTTTTAACCGCCAGGCCAATTGACCGAACGCGTTCATTATCAGCAAATATATATAATATCTGCTACAGAAACAACGAATTCAACAAATAAAACGAAAGAAACAAATAATACACAAAAAATAGCACAAGAAAAAGAACCAGGTGCTGTATCTAAACGCGTGCAAAGTGGTATGGATCGGTACATAACCATAACGAAGAGGAAGGCGAGTCCTAAGTCTTCACAACAAGAGCGAACCGCCAAGCAATATAAAGGTTCTCATCAAGTAGCTGCAACATCGGTAAGTGAAAATAGATTTTCTGTCCTTGCTACCCCGGATAATGAAAATGCCGAACCCACTGTAAGGGAACAAAAACCCCCACCAATCTACTTGCGCGAACAAACATCAAATGCCATTGTAAATATGCTGTCCCAACTCGTAGGCAAAGAAAATTTCTATGTGGCTTCTGTACCAAGAGGACAGACACAAGAAACGAAGATCCAAGCCCACACTGAGAAGAATTATAGCCTAATCGCAAGTCGTCTCGATGCAGATAATAAGAGCTGTTATACGTATCAACTAAAAAGTGCTAAAGGTTTAATCGTCATTATAAAGGGCATTGACAGTTCTGTTCCCACTGAGGAGATAAAAAGTGCCATAGAGGTGGAAGGTTATGTCGTAAGGTCAGTGCACAATATTCTAAATAAGAATAAAGTTCCCCAACCTATGCATCGTGTTGAAATCGTGTTTAATGCATCGCAGCTTAAATCAAAAAACTCGGTTCATCCTATATATAATTTGCGCTACCTTTTAAACAGAAGAATAACGGTGGAAGAGCCTCTAAAACGTAACGGTCCCCGTCAGTGTACCAACTGCCAGGAATTCGGACACACGAAAACCTACTGCAAGCTACCATCTGTATGCGTTGTTTGCGGTGATGCGCACCAGACTTTGGAATGCACTTCTTCCAAAACAGACCCCAAGGTCAAAAAATGCAGCAACTGTGTTGAAAACCATACAGCAAATTACAGAAGCTGCAAAGTATTTCAATATGTAAAAGATAATGCGAAAGTCGTACGTAAACCTGATTCTGAGCAATATAAAGCTTCTCAATTTCCTCGGCTTCATGCTGGTTCTGTTGCTAGTACACAAGCTACACAGCCACACACTAAGCCAAACTTTTCATATGCCCAAACATTGAGAAATGATTTACGTAATGCGAATGCCAAAAGTTCTAATGCGAATAAACATTCATATGCCCACGTCTTAAAAGAGGGTGCTCAGACACCCCTCACCAACAATTCGAGCTCGATCGAGAACTTAATACAGACACTGAATAATTTCATGACAACTATGCAGGGTATGTTTCAGGAAATGATGGGAACCCAAAACATGCTTCTGCAAGTTTTGCTTGGCAAAAAATGAACCAGTTAAAAATATGCTTCTGGAACGCTAACGGGCTCCCAACATAAATATGAAGTAGAACTGTTGTGTTTCGTGGAATAAATGAAAGACGCACGCGTATTATTACTATAATGTATGTAATCCATTTATTAATATTAAAAAGGTAAGTATAAAGAAGTAAAGTATAAAGTTCCAGAATGTACTACTTCGCAAAATGGAGAGCAAAATTACAATGGCCGTGATACTGCAAGCTGTTCGAATTAAAATAGAAAAACAATGACAATTGAAATTGAAGCAGACAGTGTTTCCATATCGTTGGTTTGGGAAGTTTCCCGGTTATAACAAGAACACTTCCTGCTAGCAAATGATATAGACATACTATTAGTCTCTGAAACACACTTCACTATAAAAAACTGCTTTAGAATTGATGGGTATTTTATATATGACACCAAACACCCAAGCGAAAGGGCATGTGGTGGGACTGCCATTATAGTCCGAAAAAACGTAAGGCATTTTCCATTGCCTGAATTCAACGAAGACTTTTTGCAAGCCACGACCATAAATCTTACTGATTTTAAAATTGTAGTCTCCTTAGTGTATTGCCCACCTAGGCATAAAATCGAACACCATGAATTTGCCAGGTTCTTTGCTACGCTAGGGCAAAAATTTATTGCCGCTGGCGATTACAATGCAAAGCACACATATTGGGGATCCAGACTCCTTAGTCCTAGAGGTAGGCAGTTGTATTATACAGTTGAAGCAAACAAGCTTGACGTCGTATCTGCCGGTACACCCACCTACTGGCCCACAGACTTTAATAAGTTGCCAGACCTTATTGATTTTGCTATAGTAAAAAACATCAAACGCGATCAACTCTTATTTAATTCATCCTATGACCTATCTTCTGATCATTCACCTACAATTGTTATTTTACACGACAGTTTTGTCACTGCACCTAAAACCCTTAGTTTCTACCCGAACAGAAACACGAATTGGTTAAAATATAAAATGTATGTGAGCTCTCACTTACCTTTGAACATCCCACTGAGAAATCCAGGTGATATTCAAGCAGCTGTAGACCATTTTACAGACGTCGTGACTGCCGCAGCCATAGCTGCAACGCCAACAAAGCCATCAGCTAAAATAATAACGTACCAGGCAACAGCAGATATTCAGATGCTCGTCATTGAGAAAAGAAGACTAAGAAGACAATGGCAAAATAGCCGTTCTCCACACATAAAAATGCAAATGAACTTATGCCAAAAAAACTTACGCAGTAAATTGAGACAGAAACACCAATTCGCTATTGACAACTTTTTAAAAAACTTGGATCCAATGAAAAACACGGATTATAGTCTGTGGAAAGCTGTAAAGCACTTACAATGTCCTATTGCTTACGAATCCCCACTAAGACTTGAAGACCGTACTTGGGCTAAAAACACAAGTGAAAAGGCAAATGCGTTCGCAAAGCACTTAGAGAAGGTTTTCGCACCACATGATATAAGTAATTCCACTATTCCAATTATTAGCGACATCGTGAATGATCCTATGAAATTTCGGTTGTCTTCTTTAAAAGCGACAATTAAAAATACGGATATGAAGAAATCACCTGGGCCTGATCGTATAACAGGATCAATGATAAAAAACTTACCAAATTCAGCTGTAAGAATTTTACTTTACATATTTAATGCTATGTTGCGCGTCGGCTTCTTCCCATGCTCTTGGAAGAAGTCTGAAATTGTTATGATCCCGAAACCTGGAAAGGACTCAAGCCAGATTACATCCTACAGGCCAATTAGCCTACTGTCAGTTTTGTCAAAGATATTTGAAAAATTATTCGTCTCGAGTGTAACTCCTTTTCTAAATGAACAAAACGTTATCCCAGATCATCAGTTTGGTTTTCGAGCAAGGCATAGTACAATTGAACAAGTTCATAGAATCGTTACCATTATTAGATCGGCTTTTGAAAGGAAGCAATACTGTTCAGCTTTATTTATAGATATTTCCCAAGCATTTGATAATGTCTGCCATGATGGGCTACTTACTAAAATAGTTCGGGTTCTACCTGAAAACACCCACAAGCTTATAAAAAGCTATTTGTCCGGTAGAACTTTTAAAGTAAGGTCAAAGGACCAGCTTTCAAGATGTGGGAAAATCAGTGCAGGAGTACCTCAAGGTAGTGTGCTAGGGCCGCCATTATATATCATCTATACAGCGGATATGCCGACAAGCCCACATACATATACATCAACCTTTGCAGACGACACTGCAATTATAAGTGTCAGTAATGATCAAAAGGATGCATCTGAAAAGCTGCAGTCCCATATTCATAAGCACGAAGACTGGCTAAAACAGTGGAGAATAAAGGTAAATCCATCAAAATGTGCTCATGTAACGTTTTCCCTTAGAAGGCAAAATTGTCCACCAATCACAATAACTAATACCACGGTTCCAGCGGAAACGCACGTTAAATATTTAGGTATCCACCTAGATCGGCGCCTAACTTGGTCCCGTCATATTGAGGCAAAAATAACGTCCATAAAGCTTCGAACAAATCAACTGCATTGGCTAATAAGTCCTAACTCAACTTTGGCTTTGGAATATAAAGTCCTTTTATACAAATCCGTTATAAAGCCAATATGGTCATATGGTATCCAGCTGTGGGGTACTGCCTGTGCATCAAACATCCAGAAGTTACAGAGAAGACAGTCTAGGATTTTACGTCATATCGTATGCGCCCCCTGGTACATAAGAAATGAAAACATACATAGAGATCTCAAAGTTCCCACTATCTACGAGGAAGTTAAAACATGCACCTCCAAATACGTGAACAAACTAGTGGCACATCCCAATACTCTAGCACGCAATTTATTTGAATTTGATGGCCACCAAAGACTAAAAAGAACTGACACATTGAGCCTGGCGAGGCGGCTCTCTCAACACAATAGAAGATAGATTTTTAAGATTTGAATACAAAAAATTAGTTATTACGTTGGTAATAACTAGTAAATAATAATTTAGAAATAAAATTTGAATACTTATTGTGAATTTCTATTAACAGAAAGATTCAATAAAATAAAATACAGTAAAAAAAAAAATTATTATATGCAAATTTCGGGAAGTTGGCTTGAAGTTTTTCTAGAATTTCTTTTGATCTGGATTTATTGTTTTTATGTTGGTATTTTGGGGTTTGAACTATGTAGTAATTATCTAATTTTTCTGTGATAACGTTTGTATTTGATATAAATGCATTTTCCGTTTCAACGTTTACTCTTGTAATGACTTCGCTTCGTGCGAGGTTTTGTGAAGAAGGTTGATTTCTTAGTTTGAAGATTATTTCGTATGTGAAATCGTCTGGTCGGAGTACTAATAGTTGACTATTTTTGCCAAAATCAAGAACGCAGTTGTATTTTGTAATAAAATCAAGATCTAGAATACCATCAGTGGGTATTGGAAAATTATCATCAACGATGACGAAGTCATGTTTAATTAGAATATTTTTGTTAATTAAGTTGCCCGTGATTTTACCCGTCGTATACACTGGATTATTACCAATGCCTGTAAGCTTACATGTATGTAGGATTAAGGTTTTGACAATTAATATTTCTATTAGAATTAGTACGTCTATAATTATTGCGATTACTGTAGTTGTTGCGATTATTATTACCATTTCCGTTGTAGTTACCCCTAGTGTTATTTGGGTAATTAATATTATTATTATTACGCACATTATTATAATTGCTGTTAATGCCGTTATAATTTCGATAATTATTGCGGTTATAATTTCGATAATTATTGCGATTATAACCTCGATTATTAGTGGGATAGTGAGATATTCTGTTTCTAGATCCAATGAATATAATTGAGCTATGTGGCTGTGCGTCTACTTCCAAAAATTTTGATGTAACCTCCTCAATTGAGTTGAACATGCCAGCTTGCATTATTAGTTTAACTCGTTCAGAGTTCGCATTCTGGATGAACGATTTTGTCGCGGCTCTTGTAGCAATTTTATTTGCTGCTACTTCCGTCATGCCGTCTGACATATAGACATTTGCCAGTTCATTAGAGAGTTGTTCAATCTCTTTTACGTACTGGGTTTTGTTTTTCTCATACTGTTTGACTGCGTTTAGTTTTGTTATTAGAGTGTCAGCGGAGTCTCCTTTGACAACGTTTTTTAATTTCTCAATTATTGCTTCAATTGAATTGAGTCCTTCTATTTTATTTCTGACATTGCTCGTTATTTTTGTATGTATTATATTTATAAAGAGGGATTCTGGATTTGTTGCCTTTATAGATACTAGCAAATTAATTGCGTCAATGAATTCACGCAAATTTATAAAATTACCATCAAAATCAGGTAAAATTTTGCTAGCCGATTCTAGAAATTTAATGGGATCAGTCATGGTTGACTCTATTGGTGTACTTTGAGGTAGATTCAATGTTGGAAGCTTTATGTTTTCGATATTGGAAGGTAATGTGAATGGCAATTCAAGTTCTTCACAAATTTTTGAAATTTTGGTTCGCAAGTTATCTAGAATTGTTTCGCATTCGGCGAAATGCTCGTCAGTTAATATATCCTTAATTTGATTGACTAAGGTAACTGTTTTGTTATAGTAGTTTTCCACAAGTTCTAAATGCTTGTTGATA
The DNA here is from genome assembly GCA_963932375.1 of Phania funesta. Taxonomy (NCBI): domain Eukaryota; kingdom Metazoa; phylum Arthropoda; class Insecta; order Diptera; family Tachinidae; genus Phania; species Phania funesta. The sequence goes on along the minus strand of OZ010653.1, from coordinate 56,689,399 downwards.
GTTTCTGTTTTTGTGTTTTTTTATACATTTGAAACTTTTATCAAATTCAGTCCTATAAGAAAGAAGTTCTTTAACTACAATTGACCATTTGTCCTGAGCCATTAAAACGAAAACAAACAAAAGGAAATTTTTCTTACATATTTGAATGCTTCCAGGTATTTTATTTTCAAATTATTCTTTAATTAATAATATTTTTTTTTTTGTAATTAATTATATTATGTTTTTGAAATTATTTTGGACGTTTTAAACTTGATAAAACAAATTTCTTGTCAATAAAATTTTGTCTTTCTTATTGTTAATTGTTTTGGTTTATGTGAAATTTAAGTAACATTTTGATTTTAATAGATTGAGAAAGGCGAACAATAAAATTTTACATTTTTGTATAGGATTTAATATTTTCTCATTTATGTTAAAGCATCCTTTATTAAATTTTTTTTTTTTGTAATTATGCTTTCAATATATGTAAAAAATATATAAATATATTCGTGTTTGGATATGAGCAAAATATATATATATATATAAAAAGTTTACCAGCATCTTTATCAGGAAGTTTTAGATGGTCCATGAGTTGCTATGATACCAGATGTTGCTTGAAATACCAGATGCTTGATGGCCTTGTTTTGTTGATGTTGATTGAAGAAACGAGTTGGTATGTTGCACCTATTCATAAACACTCCCACAAGCATTTTATTCATGACTGCCTGTCCTTTTATTTAAAGTTTCTTTTTTAGTTTTTGATAAATTGTTTTTTATTTGTTTGTTTTTATTTTTTTTATTTTTACTTTTATTTTGCTTTTACGTTTTTATATACGGTGCTGAGGCCGTTGACTTATTGCCATTAGTTTTTTTAAGAAATAGGCAACGATTAGTACTACTAATACTAGGCCTAAACCAACTTCTATAATTAAGTGGGTATTAGTGTCATCTTTTTTTTACCTCCTTTTGTTCCTTAGTTTCACTAACACTTTTACCAACTTCGTATCCCGCAAATATGGCGGGTATGGTTTGTAACACTTTTGACCACCAGCCCATTTTTTATTTTCACTACTTTTTCCACTTTATTTTTTAATTATATGTAGGTTCGACTACACGGTCGCCATCTTAACTTCGCAATTTTGTTTGAATAAAAATAATAACTTTTTGTAGTTGTTTGTTGATTTATTGTGTTTTTTTGATTTACAAACATGAAACGTTCTTAACAAAAGCCATCAAAATATTAATTATTGAATTCAATAAAACTAAGACTTATATGCTAACGAAAAGTGCCATGAATGCATGTGTCATAAAAGAATTGCTTAATATTTAGGGCAATTGCGGAAACTTGAGAACGGTGCATATTTAGGTCACTTGCAGAAATAATTGTTCAGTAAAGAGCATTAGTCATTATGTGAGGCAATGCACTTAAATTGATATTGGATACTATTAATAATAAGCAAAAGTGATATTGGCAAAAGAAAAGAAATCAAAAAATAGAAATTGATGTAACACCATACATACATTCATGACACAAGCCCATCACCTTTTTTCATAATGACCACTATCTTCTCAAGAAATTTTCAAAACTTAGTGCTTTTTTAATTTTTTTTACTCGGATTCTGAAATTATTTCAGATATTACACCTTTATGGCTCCATTAAGTACTCCCTAGACCACCATTCCCATGTAGTGGCTTGGGCCATCCCTCACGATTTTTCCTTAATAACCACTTATCTTCTCACAGAATTAAGTGTTTTTAATTATTTTACTCGGATTCTGAAGTTATTTCGTATACCCCACCTTTATAGGTCCACTAAGCATTCTTCTTTTCCTGTACCGTTTTACTACTTCTTTCTGTTTTACCGTTTCTTCATTGTCTTGCCTCTTCGTCCACACTTAAAGCAGTTAAAATATTGTTTTTGCTTGCCTGTATCACTATTGGTTCTTTCGTTGCTACTCGTGCTTCTGTTGTTGCTACTTGCGTTGTTATTCCTTTTTAAGCGAGACATAAATATCTTTGCACCCAACTTCACTTTTTTCAGTCAGTTCACCCTCAGTCTTTCACCCTCTTAAGTCACATTTTAATTTCAATACGCTAAGTTTTGGTAGGTTACCTCTTGTCTCTAAAACTATGAAAAAATTTTCGTATGACTTGAGCAAACTTGCTAAAAACATTATGGCAAGTAACTCATCTTGAAGTTCATTTCCAGTTTCAGCTAGTTCACAAATTCAAAAATAGGAAAAAAAGTAACTAACATAAATTCAAAAGAAATATAAAGTAAAAAGAAAATAAATTATTCTGGTTGATCCTGCCAGTAGTTATATGCTCGTCTCAAAGATTAAGCCATGCAAGTCAAAGTACACACGAATTAAAAGTGAAATCGCAAAAGGTTCATTATATCTGTTATGGTTCCTTAGATCGTTAACAGTTACTAAGATAATTGTGGTAATTCTAGAGCTAATACATGCATTATAAACACAGACCTTTAGGGTGTGTGCTTTTATTATGCTAAAACCAACCGATCGCAAGGTCGTTAATTATGGTTGAATTCTAGATAACTTGCAGATCGCATGGTATTGTACCGGCGACAGATCTTTCAAATGTCTGCTCTATTAACTTTTGATGGTAGTATCTAGGACGAGTAATAGGGAATCAGGGTTCGATTTCGGAGAGGGATCCAGGGAAACGGCTACCACATCTAAGGAAGGCGTAAATTACCCACTTGGGGAGGTAGTGACGAAAAATAACAATACAGGACTCATATTAGAGGCCCTGTAATTGGAATGAGTACACTTTAAATCCTTTAACTAGGTCCTATTGGAGGGCAAGTCTGGTGCCAACTCCAGCTGCAAGAGCGTATTAACACGTTGAGTGCCACGCGGTTTTAAAGATACTTCCCCATCAGGCCGCACGAGCTTCAGTGGTGCGAATATATTGCAAATCGAGCTATGAAGGAAATGCGGCAGACAGTGGCAGAAAAATAGCACGAAATTTGACCAAACAGGTTATATCACTTTGTGACACTTGCGAGGGACGACCATTTTTATGGTTATCTTGTTTCAGTAAAATCCATTAAAGTTTTCTGTAAAAATGTTATATTTTCCTTTATTATCATATTTTATACTGTTAGTCACCGGTGACTGACACGGCCTAAACGGAAAGGTCCGGGCTAGTTCCTGGTGACTGACGTGGCACAACGTGTTAAAGTTGTTGCGGTTAAAGCGTTCGTAGTTGAACTTGAACGAGTAGTACAACTATAATTGTAGTTTGTAATGTATCTTATGTATGTAAGCGTATTGCCGGTTAAGTTCTTATACAGGATGTCCGCCGGGAAGATATACTACTTTGTTTATAATTTTTAATTAAATGAAAGAAAATGGATCGTATATTGATAAATGTTTTATTTAATGTCGGCAATTATTCTGTTAGCCTCACAAATGCATTAACATATTTTTCATTACAGTCTCACACATTTCACGCGGTATTTCATTAATTTAATTACGAATATTTTGTTTGGGTTGCTCCAGCGTTTCTGGTTTATTTGAATAAACCTTGCTTTTCAGATATCCCCACAAAAAGAAGTCCTGAGCATGCAGTTGTGGCTTTAAAAAGTTTTCAATCATATAACGATGTCGCTCCCCATTGACAGTTAGCTTTACGCCGTTTTCAGTTTCATAGAAGTAAGGTCCAATGATTACTCCTGACCAAATTGCACACCAGACTGTCATTTTCAATGGATGCAAAGGTTTTTTTATACTGTATTTTATTTTATTGAATCTTTCTATTAAAAGAAATTCACAATAAGTATTCAAATCTTATTTCTAAATTATTATTTACTAGTTAGTACTAACGTAATAACTAATTTTTTGTATTCAAATCTTAAAAATCTATCTTCTATTGTGTAGCGAGAGCCGCCTTGCCAGGCTCAATCTGTCAGTTCTTTTTAGTCTCTGGTGGCCGTCAAATTGCAATAAATTGCGTGCTAGAGTGTTGGGATGTGCGACTAGTTTGTTCACGTATTTGGACGTGTACGTTTTAACTTCTTCGTGGATAGTGGGAACTTTGAGATCCCTATGTATGTTTTCATTTCTTATGACGTAAAATCCTAGACTGTCTTCTCTGTAACTTCTGGATGTTTGATGCACAGGCAGTACCCCACAGCTGGATACCATATGACCATATTGGCTTTATAACGGATTTGTATAAAAGGACTTTATATTCCAAAGCCAAAGTTGAGTTAGGACTTATTAGCCAATGCAGTTGATTTGTTCGAAGCTTTATGGACGTTATTTTCGCCTCAATATGACGGGACCAAGTTAGGCGCCGATCTAGGTAGATACCTAAATATTTAACGTGCGTTTCCGCTGGAACCATGGTATTAGTTATTGTGATTGGTGGACAATTTTGCCTTCTAAGGGAAAACGTTACATGAGCACATTTTGATGGATTTACCTTTATTCTCCACTGTTTTAGCCAGTCTTCGAGCTTATGAATATGGGACTGCAGCTTTTCAGATGCATCCTTTGGATCATTACTGACACTTATAATTGCAGTGTCGTCTGCAAAGGTTGATGTATATGTATGTGGGCTTGTCGGCATATCCGCTGTATAGATGATATATAATGGCGGCCCTAGCACACTACCTTGAGGTACTCCTGCACTGATTTTCCCACATCTTGAAAGCTGGTCCTTTGACCTTACTTTAAAAGTTCTACCGGACAAATAGCTTTTTATAAGCTTGTGGGTGTTTTCATGTAGAACCCGAACTATTTTAGTAAGTAGCCCATCATGGCAGACTTTACCAAATGCTTGGGAAATATCTATAAATAAAGCTGAACAGTATTGCTTCCTTTCAAAAGCCGATCTAATAATGGTAACGATTCTATGAACTTGTTCAATCGTACTATGCCTTGCTCGAAAACCAAACTGATGATCTGGGATAACGTTTTGTTCATTTAGAAAAGGAGTTACACTCGAGACGAATAATTTTTCAAATATCTTTGACAAAACTGACCGTAGGCTAATTGGCCTGTAGGATGTAATCTGGCTTGAGTCCTTTCCAGGTTTCGGGATCATAACAATTTCAGACTTCTTCCAAGAGCATGGGAAGAAGCCGACGCGCAACATAGCATTAAATATGTAAAGTAAAATTCTTACAGCTGAATTTGGTAAGTTTTTTATCATTGATCCTGTTATACGATCAGGCCCAGGTGATTTCTTCATATCCGTATTTTTAATTGTCGCTTTTAAAGAAGACAACCGAAATTTCATAGGATCATTCACGATGTCGCTAATAATTGGAATAGTGGAATTACTTATATCATGTGGTGCGAAAACCTTCTCTAAGTGCTTTGCGAACGCATTTGCCTTTTCACTTGTGTCTTTAGCCCAAGTACGGTCTTCAAGTCTTAGTGGGGATTCGTAAGCAATAGGACATTGTAAGTGCTTTACAGCTTTCCACAGACTATAATCCGTGTTTTTCATTGGATCCAAGTTTTTTAAAAAGTTGTCAATATCGAATTGGTGTTTCTGTCTCAATTAACTGCGTAAGTTTTTTTGGCATAAGTTCATTAGCATTTTTATGTGTGGAGAACGGCTATTTTGCCATTGTGTTCTTAGTCTTCTTTTCTCAAAGACGAGCATCTGAATATCTGCTGATGCCTGGTACGTTATTATTTTAGCTGATGGCTTTGTTGGCGTTGCAGCTATGGCTGCGGCAGTCACGACGTCTGTAAAATGGTCTACAGCTGCTTGAATATCAGCTGGATTTCTCAGTGGGATGTTCAAAGGTAAGTGAGAGCTCACATACATTTTATATTTTAACCAATTCGTGTTTCTGTTCGGGTAGAAACTAAGGGTTTTAGGTGCAGTGACAAAACTGTCGTGTAAAATAACAATTGTAGGTGAATGATCAGACGATAGGTCATAGGATGAATGAACTAAGAGTTGATCGCGTTTGATGTTTTTTACTATAGCAAAATCAATAAGGTCTGGCAACTTATTAAAGTCTGTGGGCCAGTAGGTGGGTGTACCGGCAGATACGACGTCAAGCTTGTTTGCTTCAACTGTATAATACAACTGCCTACCTCTAGGACTAAGGAGTCTGGATCCCCAATATGTGTGCTTTGCATTGTAATCGCCTGCGGCAATAAATTTTTGCCCTAGCGTAGCAAAGAACCCGGCAAATTCATGGTGTTCGATTTTATGCCTAGGCGGGCAATACACTGATGAGACTACAATTTTAAAATCTGTAAGATTTATGGCCGTGGCTTGCATAAAGTCCTCTCTGAATTCAGGCAATGGAAAATGCCTTACGTTTTTTCGGACTATAATGGCAGTCCCACCACATGCCCTTTCGCTTGGGTGTTTGGTGTCATATATAAAATACCCATCAATTCTAAAGCAGTTTTTTATATTGAAGTGTGTTTCAGAGACTAATAGTATGTCTATATCATGTGCTAGCAGGAAGTGTTCTACTTCATATTTATGCTGGGAGAGCCCGTTAGCGTTCCAGAAGCATATTTTTAACTGGTTCATTTTTTGCCAAGCAAAACTTGCAGAAGCATGTTTTGGGTTCGCATCATTTCCTGAAACATACCCTGCATAGTTGTCATGAAATTATTCATTGTCTGTATTAAGTTCTCGATCGAGCTCGAATTGTTGGTGAGGGGTGTCTGAGCACCCTCTTTTAAGACGTGGGCATATGAATGTTTATTCGCATTAGAACTTTTGGCATTCACATTAGGTAAATCATTTCTCAATGTTTGGGCATATGAAATGTTTGGTTTAGTGTGTGGCTGTGCAGCTTGTGTACTAGCAATAGAACCAGCATGAAGCCGAGGAAATTGGGAAGCTTTATATTGCTCATATTCCGGTTTACGTACGACTTTCGCATTATCTTTTACATATTGAAATACTTTGCAGCCCCTGTAATTTGCTGTATAGTTTTCACCACAGTTGCTGCATTTTTTTGACCTTGGTTTTGGAAGAAGTGCATTCCAAAGTCCGGTGCGCATCACCGCAAACAACACATACAGATGGTAGCTTGCAGTAGGTTTTCGTGTGTCCGAATTCCTGGCAGTTGGTACACTGACGGGGACCGTTACGTTTTAGAGGCTCTTCCACCGTTATTCTTCTGTTAAAAAGGTAGCGCAAATTATATATTGGATGAACCGAGTTTTTTGATTTAAGTTGCGATGCATTAAACACGATTTCAACACGATGCATAGGTTGGGGAACTTTATTCTTATTTAGAATATTGTGCACTGACCTTACGACATAACCTTCCACTTCTATGGCACTTTTTATCTCCTCAGTGGGAACAGAACTGTCTATGCCCTTTATAATGACGATCAAACCTTTAGCACTTTTTAGTTGATACGTATAATAGCTCTTATTATCTGCATCGAGACGACTTGCGATTAGGCGATAATTCTTCTCAGTATGGGCTTGGATCTTCGTTTCTTGTATCTGTCCTCTTCGTACAGAAGCCACATAGAAATTTTCTTTGCCTACGAGTTGGGACAGCATATTTACAATGGCATTTGATGTTTGTTCGCGCAAGTAGATTGGTGGGGGTTTTTGTTCCCTTAGAGTGGGTTCGGCATTTTCATTATCCGGGGTAGCAAGGACAGAAAATCTATTTTCACTTACCGCTGTTGCAGCTACTTGATGAGAACCTTTATATTGCTTGGCGGTTTGCTCTTGTGAAGACTTAGGATTCGCCTTCCTCTTCGTTATGGTTATGTACCGATCCATACCAGTTTGCACGCGTTTAGATGCAGTACTTGGTTCTATTTCTTGTGCTATTTTTTGTGTATTATTTGTTTCTTTAGTTTTATTAGTTAAATTCTTTGTTGCTGTAGCAGATATATTTATATTTGCTGATAAAGAACACGTTCGGTCAATTGGCCTGGCGGTTAAAAAAGCACTGTCATCTTTTTTTTATTATTTATATTGTTTATTGCATTATTAGCATTTGTGTAAGAAAAAGAGTAATAAGCATTGTTGTTATTACCTTTTATACTTTTTTCGGTAATGTTTGGTGCGCTCATGCACTCACTATCAATTGTTTAAACAGGTTTAACCGTGCACTTTGTTATTGTCTTTTTTATTACACGCAATATTATATTGCTTTTTATTTTTTGTTATTTTGTTGTTGTTACTAACTGTTAACTGTGTCTCTGCACTTGTTCAATTTTTAAAATAAAATAAAAAAGTCACCTTAAATGAATTTAAATTATGCGCTTAAAGTGAAGTACGTCTTTACTCAAACGACTCATGAATATGAATGAATATAATAATTTAAAAAAATTATGTTCACAATACACAGACAGTTTTGGTTTAGAAAATGAAAAAATTTCATGTAATAATTTTTATAAGCAAAAACTAAGATTAAAAGACAACACACCAGTTTATATAAAAAACTATAGGATTCCAGAATCACAAAAGGCCGAAATAAATAGTCAGGTGGAAAAACTTATAAGTGACGACATTGTAGAACCGTCTGTATCCGAATTTAATAGCCCAATATTGCTTGTACCAAAAAAATCGTTACCAAATAACAACGACAAGAGATGGAGGCTAGTCATTGACTATAGGCAAGTCAATAAAAAACTTATAGCCGACAAATTCCCTCTCCCTAGAATTGACGACATTTTGGACCAACTGGGAAGAGCCAAATATTTTTCATGCCTTGACCTCATGTCAGGCTTTCATCAAATAGAACTTGAAGGTAGCTCCAGAGACGTTACTTCTTTCTCCACTAACTGTGGATCTTACAGATTTAAAAGACTCCCTTATGGACTCAAGATAGCCCCGAATTCCTTCCAACGCATGATGACAATGGCATTCGCAGGCCTGAAGCCGTCCCAAGCGTTCCTGAATATGGACGATCTTGTTCTGGGATGTTTCAGAAAATCATATGCTTGTAAATCTTAAAGATATTTTCGAAATATGTAGGAAATTTAACTTAAAATTGCACCCAGACAAATGCGTGTTCTTTAAACATCAGGTAACATTTTTGGGCCATAAGTGTACTGACAAAGGCATTTACGCAGATGATGGAAAATTTGAAATAATAAAAAACTACCCGGCACCCAGAAATTCTGAGGATGCAAAAAGATTTGTGGCTTTTTGCAACTATTACCGCAGGTTCATAAAAAACTTTGCTAAGCATTCAGTACATCTCACAAGATTAACGAGGAAAAATACCCAATTTAAATGGTCAATAGACTGCGAAGAAGCAAAATCTGTGGCAAAAGCAATCTTCATGAATTGCATATTAAAATTCGAACCCACTACTACTCACAGATCTGGGCACAGAATACAAGAATCAAGTACTTGCAGAACTTTGCAAACTACTTGCAATAAAACAATTACACTCCACAGCTTATCACCATGAAACTTTAGGTGCCGTTGAACGCTCGCATAGAACCTTCAACGAATATTTAAGAACTTATTTAGCACCCAACAAAACGGACTGGGACGACTGGGTAACATATTTCGAATTCTGCTATAACACCACTCCTTCTTCAGTACATGGATACTGTCCATTTGAGTTGGTGTTAGGCAAACCGCCCACGCCACTCAACTTTCTTTTAAAAAGGGATGTAGATCCCATATACAATATTGAACCTTATGATAAAGAAGTAAAATATCGTTTACAATTATCACACCACCGAGCCAAATTGTTAATTGAGAAAACAAAGCTTAAGCAAAAGGAAATATATGATAAAATGTCGTGTCCACAAGACATTAAAGTAAATGACATGGTTTTAGTAGAGAATACACCTGGACACAAGTTAGATTCATTGTACACCGGACCTTATAATGTCATTGCAATAGAAGATAAGAATATAGTAATAAGAATAAAAAACAATAAAACCTCTAAGGTTCATAAGAATAGTGTAAAACTATTTCATAAGGACTAACTTTAGGTTATATAAATTCATAATTAGGGATCCCTTAATTAAAACTAGTTAAAACCTATTAAAATTAATAAAAATCTAAGTTAAAACTAATTACAACAAATTGAAACTAATAAAAAAAAATTATAAATAAATTTATTGAGAATCATCTTATAATCGCCCAAACAATTATAAGATCATTCTTTCGAAAAAGGGAGGTGTCATGAATGTATGTATGGTGTTACATCAATTTCTATTTTTTGATTTCTTTTCTTTTGCCAATATCACTTTTGCTTATTATTAATAGTATCCAATATCAATTTAAGTGCATTGCCTCACATAATGACTAATGCTCTTTGCTGAACAATTATTTCTGCAAGTGACCTAAATATGCAACGTTCTCAAGTTTCCGCAATTGCCCTAAATATTAGGCAATTCTTTTATGACACATGCATGCATGGCACTTTTCGTTAGCATATAAGTCTTAGTTTTATTGAATTCAATAATTAATATTTTGATGGCTTTTGTTAAGAACGTTTGATGTTTCAAAAAAACACAATAAATAAATAAACAACTACAAAAAGTTATTATTTTTATTCAAACAAAATTGCGGAGTTAAGACTTGCCCAAGCCATTCTATAGGTGCAGGCATTACTTAGTGAAGCTATTAAGGTTGGATATACTTAGTGAAGCTATTAAGGTTGGATATCTGAAATAATTTTAGAATCCGAGAAAAAAAATTAAAAAAGTGCTAGTTTTTGAAAAGTTTTTGAGGATAGGTGCTCGTTATGGAAAATGGTAATGGGCTGGTCCAAGCCACTATAAAGGAATGGTGATAAAAGAAGCCCTTAGTGAAGCCATAATAGTAGGATATCTAAAATAATTTCAGAATCCGAGTAAAGAAAATTAAAAAAGCCATCATTTAAAAAAAAAATTCATGAGACGGTAAGTGGTTATTATGGCAAAAGGGTGATGGGCTGGCCCTAGCCAAGGGAGTTCTTACTAGCCATAAACGTGGGATATCTGAAATAATTACAAAATCCGCGTTAAAAAATTTAAAAAAAGCACTAATTTTTTTAAATTTCGTGAAAAGATCTTATGGAAAAATGCTGATGGGATGGCCCAAGCCACTATATAGGAATAGTGGTCCAGGGAGTACTTAGTGAAGCCATAAAAGTAGGATAACTAAAATAATTTCAGAATCCGAGTAAAAAAACAAACACCAATTTTTGGAAATTTTACAATTTCTTGAGTGGTTATTATGGAAAAATGAAGTTGAGCTGGCACAAGCTACTTTATAGGAATGGTGGTCAAGGGAGTACTCTTAGTGGAGCCATAAAGGTGGGATATCTGAAATAACTTTAGAATCCGAGTACAAATTTTAATAGTACTAATTTTTTAAAATTTCTTGAGAGGATAAGTGGTCATTATGGGAAAATGGTGAAAGGCTGGCCCAAACAACTATTATGGAAAAATCGTGTTGGGCTGGCCCAAGCCACTTTATAGGAATGGTGGTCCAATTATTACTTAGTAAAACCATAAAGGTGGGCTGAAATAGCTTCAGAATTCGAGAAAACAAATTTAAAAAGTACTAATTTTAGAAAATTTCTTGAGAAAATAAGTAGGATGGAGAAATGGTAATAGGCCATGCCCATTTAATACGACAGTTTCTTATATTTTTCGAAAATTTTTGCTGGGTTAGAACGAAGTTTGATCTATTCACTTCAACTTTTTTTATCGTATTTTTATCATATCTTGCTTGGTTCAGCTTTCCAGATAGTACTGAAAGCTATTGGTATTTATTAATACTATTAAAGTTACTTTCTTAGTTGACACAGTTGTGTAGGAAACTAGGTGCGATAAAGTGAACAAGTTTTGCGGTACCTCAAACTTCTAAATTATTACTTTACGTATTTATCAAACTATGATTTTAAAGTATACGAGTAATTTATTCAGGCTCAATTTCGTTTTATATTCTTTCAACTTTTGTTTGTACTTAATTTAGTTTATTGAATCTTTCTAAAAGAAAATAATAGGTATTCAAATCTTATTTCTAAATTATTATTTTCTAGTTATTACCAATGTAATAACTAATTTTTCGTATTAAAACCTTAATAAACTATCTAATATTGTGTAGAGAGAGCTGCCTCGCCAGGCTTAATGTGTCAGACTTTTTTAGTTTTTGGTGCCCGTCAAATTGTAATAAATTGCGTGCAAGAGTGTTGTAATGTAGGACTAGTTTGTTTACCTATTTGGACGTGTATATTTTAACTTCTTCCTGAATAGTGGGAACTTTTAATCCCTATATATATTTTCATTTCTTATATAAGAGAAGACATAAAATCCTAGAATGTCTTCTCTGTAAGTTCTGGGTGGTTGATGCACAGGAGTTAAGTCAACCAGCCATTCTAATAACACCTCAACCCATTCCCTGCCTATTAATTGGCAACAATAAATTATTTCCTTGATCAGCAAAATTAATAAACTGAATACCCAATTTCAAAAAGTTCAGCGAACTAATTTCGCAATCCAATTCTAAAGAGTTCAGTAAACTTATTTCGCAAGTAACACTTTCTCATTGAAACACTTGTTATTATTATTTCAAGAAACTATAGCTGAGTAAACACTTTGTAAGCATTTATAATTATTGATTTAACTTTTAACTTTTACTTCATGAAACAATAGCTGAGTAAACACTTTGTAAACATTTTAATTATTGATTAAATATTTAACTTTTAACTTTTAACTTTTAAGTCTCAGTTTTAAGAAAGAAGTGATATAATAAAGAACCATAAAAAATTTAAAACTTATTATTATTATTATTTTTTTTTAAACTCAACCTAACTCGGTCTCGTTAGTGGCGCAGTCGATATAAAAGAACCTAGTAACGGAAAAATAAGTGATTATCCTGAAGGACACTATTAAACCGTTAAACATAAAAAAAAATAAAATAAAAAAAAAATTGTACGAACCTTTTCGACGTCTAAAGACAATATAGCACCAAAGAGCTATATCGAAATAAAAAAAACAAAAACCCACAAAGGAAAAACAAACGTTACATTGTGAAGTGTCATAAGAAAACAGAAGTGCCTAAAGACAACATTTCTATAAAGAAAAAACTAGTCGATATAAAAATGTCTACACCACAAAGCACCAATAACTTACCAGCACCAACCGTACTATCTGGATCTGACTTGATAAAGGAAGCAGCCCGGATAAAAGAATTCCATGGTACAAAAGACTATGATCTATCATCTTTTATAAGAGAAGTGGAGCTGATATTGCCACTATTCCAAGAAAATGCCATCCTACAGCAGTTTGTGTTCAAAAGGTACATTAGAAACAAAATTCAAGGACCGGCTCTACAGGTAGTAAGGGCCCTAGGACCAGAATCAACATGGGATAGAATAAAGGAAGAACTAATAAAAAACGTTGGCATCAAGGAAGGGTTTCACAACCTCTACCATCAGGCGATTAATATGAAAAACTTCAATAACGTAAGCGAATATTTTAAGAACCTTAGAAATATATTAGACAAATTGAATACTAAGTATGAATTTGACATAAATAAACCTCTGGAGTTCTCACCTCCTACAAATGAATCAATTGTACTAAAAACATTTTTGAACGGTATCCATCCAAATTTGGCTAGCATTGTTTATAGTAGAAATATATCCACACTTAGGGAGGCTTATTACGTTTTGGAAGAGACAGGAATACTAAGACAATATGACAATAGGTTTCAGAAATACACATATACACATCAGCGATACCAACAACAGGGAAACGAAAACGGACAGAACAGGACATACCAACAGAAACAAACCTTTACACATCAATCACCCCAAAATTCATATAATAGTCCTTCTCAAGTTCGTCAAAATAACAGTCCTGCTCAATTTCGACAAACTTTCTTTAACACAAAAAATTCTCAGCAATCAAGACGGACCCACTATTCGAACAGAACCCTTGGACATAATAATAATGGGGCTACCCCAATGGAAGTAGACCATATCGAGAATAATAATACAGGAGAGGTAAATTTTCAGTGTCAAGCCCAAAAATTCGTTTACCGATAGTAGAATTAAGTATAGGAAACACGAGCATTAAATGTCTACATGATACAGGATCAACGACCTCATTGCTTAACGGAAAATTATTACCAAAATTTGAAAGGACAAAACTAGAAAAACCTATATTCTTTAATACGATAAATGGTAAATTTTGTATTAACGAGGAAATTATTACACCCCTTCCTAGAGAATTTAAAGACAATCTTATGTGCTGGAAATTAACTAACTTTAATGAAAAAAATTTCGATGCTTTAATAGGGCAGAATATATTGAAAGCTTTTTCAGCAATCATAAATCTTGAGGAAGACTTCTTACAAATAAACGGCAATAAAATCAAATTTATAGATTCTTGTCCATACAATTTAGAGGAAATTCAAACCTTAGAAATACAATCAGATAACATTTTAGATAAATTAAAACGTAATGATATGAACAAAGAAGAAGAAACATTTTTAACGGAACTTATTCAGAAAAATTCTGATCTATTTTTCCAAGAGGGTAACTTACTTACTCACACTCACGAAGTACAACACGAGATTACAACAACGATTAACAAACCGGTATATTCAAAGATATATAGGTACCCTCAGATCCATGAGGAAGAAATCAATAAGCAAATGCGGGAAATGTTGGAACAAGGGATAATTAGGGAAAGTATATCTCCATACAATTCTCCTTTATGGATTGTACCCAAGAAGTCGGACAATTCAATGAAAAAAAAAAATGGAGAATAGTGATAGACTATAGGGCTTTGAATGAAATAACTGTCAGTGATAAATTTCCCATCCCAAATATTGACACAATTTTGGAAAAGCTTGGTCGAGCACAGTACTTCACAGTACTCTCGACTTAGCCAAAGGTTTTCATCAGATCCTTATCAAAGAGGAAGATAGGAAGAAAACAGCATTTTCTACTCCATTAGGACATTACGAATTCGTTCGTATGCCTTTTGGACTAAAAAACGCCCCTGCTACTTTTCAAAGATTAATAAATTCAGTACTAAGGGAGTACATTAATAAAATATGTGTTGTATATTTTTAGTAGTACAATACAGGAACATAAGGATAGTATACAGAAAATTTTCAATGCTCTTAGAAAACATAATCTCAAGATTCAAGTTGATAAGTGCAGTTTTTTCGCAAAATCTACCGAATATCTAGGACACATTCTTACCACTGAGGGAATCAATCCTAATCCGAACAAAATCGAGACTATCCAGAAACTAAAACTTCCAGAAAATCAGAAACAGATAGTCATTCCTAGGTATAACAGGATATTATAGGAAATTCATAAAGGACTACGCTAAAATTGCCCATGGTTTAACAAAATATTTAAAAAAGGACACCAAGATAAATAAAAATGATCCTCAATATATAGATGCATTCTACAAACTTAAGAGACTACTGACCGATACACCCATTCTTAAATACCCAGATTTTAAACGGAAATTTAGATTAGCAACAGATGCCAGCGAATTCGCAATAGGTGCAGTAATAACACAGGATAATCATCCTATCAGTTACGCAAGTAGAACTCTAAATGAACACGAAAGAAGATACTCAACAACAGAAAAGGAATTGTTGGCTATCGTTTGGGGTGTAAATTACTTCAGGCCATACGTATATGGAAGAAGCTTTGACCTTATGACAGATCACCAACCACTAAAATGGCTACAAACAAAATATAAAGGAAAAGACATAAATCCTAGACTTCAACGTTGGTAACTCAAGCTTGGCGAATACGATATTAACATCGGGTATATCAAAGGCAAGGAGAATACTCTAGCCGATTTTCTCAGTAGAATTAATGCAGATACTGGCGAAATTTGTGCAGTAGATGAAAATACAAGGGACATGGAACTAGACAATATAAGTACAACCGCTACTATTCACTCTCAAGAAGAGGAACTAAACGATCATTTTCCCATATTAGAGTCAGTCGTTAACCGTTTTTATACCCAAATAATCCTGACAGAGAATAAGACGGAAGAAATTAGAATAGTTGACAATAAAAGAAAAATTTTTGTAAGTCTAGACGATATTAGGAGTGGATTTATGTCGGACATTTTCAGAAGATTTATAAAAACGGGGAAAGTAGGTATTTATTCAGGCATTTCAGATTCAGATTATAATATTGTGCAACAGAAGCTAATAGAGTTATTTAATGGTAGTGTAAAATTCTACAGATGCTCATATCATGCTAAGGATATGAGAACTGAGGAAGAAGCTTACAGATATATTCAAAAATATCACAAAGAAGAAACTGGACATGCAGGGATAAATGAAAATTATCAGGGTTTAAAAAATACAATATACTTCAAAAATTTGAAACTACTTATCCAAAAATATATTAACAATTGCGACATTTGTTGTAGAGGTAAATACGACAGAAAACCATACAAACCAAAATTCTTTATAACGGAAACACCCACAGATACAAATGAGATAATACACATGGACACTTACGTAATTAAGAAACATAGTTTTCTAACCATCATAGACAAATTTTCGAAACAAGCTACCACTATTTACTTAGAAGACAGAAACAGTATAACACTTATAGAAAAACTTCGTTTATATTTCTCTCTCACCTCAAAACCGAAACGCATAGTAGCTGACAACGAATTCAACTCAACAAACGTAAAAGATTTTCTTAGGCAAGAACAAGTGGAAATTCATTTTACAAAGCCAAATTCTCATACCGGAAATGCGAATATCGAAAGGTTTCACAGCACCTTAGCAGAAAGATTTCGAACGTTAGAAATAGAAAATTCAGGTTTAACAGTCCAGGAAAAAATATATAAATGTACTGAATGGTACAACAGATCCATCCACTCCGTAACCAAGACAAGACCAATAGACATAGCAAATGGAAAAGTAGAAAAGAACAAAACTTATAATTTACTACGGACCACAAAAGAGAGAAAAATTACAAAGTTGAATATCGACAGGGAGGAATATCAAAACACAAATCAGGAAGGGTACGTGAAGAACTATAAGGCTGTTAGACATAAACAAGAACCTAGATACAAAAAAATGAAATTATCAAATATTCACCCAACTAACATAAAAAGGACTACTAAATTTTCAGGTACATATGACACTGTTAATAACCATAATAATGACGCTCTTCACTGTAAATAACACCACATTAATTGTTGAAAACATCAATAGTACCAATGGCTTCGCTGAAATCTCACTAGATGACGTAGACATAACTTACAACTACAACACTATTCTACACATCATTGACCCAAAGGAAATTCAATACGTCATAGAAGGACTCGAAGAAAATACAAAAGTAATATCAAATATCAACGACAAACACTTCCTTTATATAGAACTGGAAAAAGCAAAATCAAAACCCAAGACAATCATTCCTACTAGACATCCGAGAGGACTAATAAACTTTATTGGAACAGGCATGAAATGGCTATATGGCAAAATGGACGATTTTGACAGGACGGAAATAGAAAGACATTTACTAACAATTGACAACAACAATCATGCAATAATAGAAAACCTTAACGGAAACATAGAGATAAACCACGTATTTAACAAAACAATTTCAAAACTAAAAGATGCAATAGAAAGTGACAGAACACAGATTACCTCAAAATTAAATCAAATATCCAAGAATGACGAAGAATTAGAAAATAAGCTCCTATATTTGGATATATTGCTAAAAATTAAAATTCTGCTAGACAATATTGAACACATACAAAATAATATTGTAGCCACAAAAACAAATACTATGAATAATAATGTATTAACAAGCGAAGAAATAATTCGTTACAACATCGATCTCTACAAAGTGCAAAATACAAGATTAAGTGCAGTGCAGTATAAAGAAAATAAAATAATTTTTATAATACAAATACCTAAAGATATAAGAAAAGTAAAAAGATCAATTTTTGTACCTATACCTAATGAAAACAAAAAAGAACTTGTTTTTGAAAAAAGAAAAATCTTAAAAATAAACAATTCAATTTATGATTTTAATAATGAAGTAAAAAGAAGTAATTTAAGAAACTCAAATTTATGCATTTTTACCAACAAATGTTTAAGAAGAACTAACAAGCAAATAGAAACCATAGAAATAAAACCACGCTTAATAATTACAAAAAATCACGTAAATTCTATAGTCAATAGCAGCTGTAATAATAGAATATTCAATTTGAATGGAAATCAATTAATAAAATTTAATAAATGTAAACTAGATATAAATGGAGACCTTTATCATAATTCAGAGGATAGGTTTGAACAACATTTTCTGGTTAACAATAAATTTAACTTAGATAATCTCACATCGCAGCTAACGTTTGATGAAATAGTATCCAATCAAATCGAAAATATTCAGAAAATCGAGGAAATTAGATTTCATAAAAAATTCAACTATGCTTTTAATGGCCTAGCTTTGGCGTTTAGTTTATTAGCACTGACAATAGTAATTATACTTTACATATATAAGAAAATAAAAAATCAAAAAACCAAAATTGTTTTAAAAACTCAGGAGAGTTTTCAGTCGAACGGGGGAGGAGTTAAGTCAACCAGCCATTCTAATAACATCTCAACCCATTCCCTGCCTATTAATTGGCAACAATAAATTATTTCCTTGATCAGCAAAATTAATAAACTGAATACCCAATTTCAAAAAGTTCAGCGAACTAATTTCGCAATCCAATTCTAAGAGTTCAGTAAACTTATTTCGCAAGTAACACTTCCTCATTGAAACACTTGATATTTATATTTCAAGAAACTATAGCTGAGTAAACACTTTGTAAGCATTTTTAATTATTGATTTAACTTTTAACTTTTACTTCATGAAACAATAGCTGAGTAAACACTTTGTAAACATTTTAATTATTGATTAAATATTTAACTTTTAACTTTTAAGTCTCAGTTTTAAGAAAGAAGTGATATAATAAAGAACCATAAAAAATGTAAAACTTATTATTATTATTATTTTTTTTTAAACTCAACCTAACTCGGTCTCGTTAGTCAGGCGGTACCCCACAGCTGAATGCCGTATGACAATTTTGACTTTTACAACGGATTTGTATAAAATGACTTTATACAACACATTTCGATGAATTTACCTTTATTCTCCACTGCTTTAGCCAGTCTTCTAGCTCATGAATATGGGCTTGAAGTTGTGCAGATGCTAGCGTCGGATCTTTACTAACACATATAATTGCAGTGTCGTTTGCAAACGTTGATGGGCTTGTCGGCATATCCGCTGTATAGATGATTTTCCCATTTCCTAAAAGATGAACCTTTGACCTTACTTTAAAAGTTCTATCCGACAAATAGCTATTTAGAAGCTTGTGGGTGTTTGCAGGAAGAACCCGGGCTATTTTAGTAATCATGACAGACTTTATCAAGTGCTTGGGATATGTCTATAAATAAAGCTGAACAGTATTGCTTTCTTTCAAAAGCCGATCTAATAATGGTAACGATACTATGGACTTGTTCAATAGTACTATGCCTTGCTCGAAAACCATACTGTTGGTCTGGGACAACGTGTTGTTCATTTAGCTTATTTATGCGATCGCGGTTTAGTACAGACGTACATAATATTTCGCGCATAAATAATATTTAAAAAAAATACAATTGAGCAAGAACAGAGACACAAGTGAACAGTTAGAAAAAAGAAACAAAAAACAGAGAATATACAAAAAAAAACAACATAGTATATACATATATATATTGTGTGTTATAAATAAAAACAAACGGCGCATGGTACAAAAATTGTAGTGATATTCAGTATATGAGTGTGTCAAACATTCATGAAAAAATATAAAAGGTAATAGCAACAATGCTTATTACTCTTTTAGCTATTCAAATGCTAATAATGCAATGAATAACACGAACAATAAAAAAAAGAGGACAGTGCTTTTGTAACCGCCACACAGAGGAGTATTTGACCCAAAAAGCTGGCCAAAATTATTAAGCGTGTTTTTTGTTTTAAAAGTTTAACTTTTTTGATAGTTTTAGCTTTAGTTTGATAGAAAAAATTTAGTGACAGATTATTATTGGGTTAGTGTTATTTTTACACCCCCACCCACCAACCTTTTATAACTTTAAGTTATAGTTTAATAGTATCTGATGAAAAAGGTTTTTTTATCTTTCGTGTTTTTTGTGTATTGCAGCTTAAGAAAGGGTCACTGCTCAAAAAGAGAACATCTCGATTTGTATCGATTCTGCTGAATTTTCGCGAATAATTAGCACGATATAATCTGAAGTTCTTATTTCAGGCCTCGGCAGCTTCTTCTGACAATTGTCCAATGGGCAAGATTGCTTGCTTTGTTACAGTACCGCCATGAATTAGAATTTTGTGCATCGTTGGACTCATGGGATGCCAATTGTAGAGCCGCACATATGTACATTTCGGCTGTGTTATGTGCATATTCATAAAATTTTTCAATATTAATGCAGTGCCCGATAGTCATTGTTTCCAATATTATATTCAGGCGTTTAATTAGTTTTTCATTTATGCCAGTTGCTGGATCCGAAAAAAATCTTCTTGATGCGTTGCCATATCCTGGTTTTGGAATATCTACAAGTATCCCTTCCTTAAGCCTCTTCTGGATGATTATCTTTTTTTCCTTAACAAATGCTTTATCTTCATTGCTCCTTACTTGCCACTTTTGAAGTGTCAGTTTATATGAATGATGAAGTATCGATTCTAAAAAGCGTATGCGTGCATGTAAAGTTGATAGCCCAAAATTCAATATCAGGGTTTTCAGGAAGATTTTTCCGCAATATGTTAAAATCTTTTGAAGTTTGTCCGCAAAAGTAACACCTCATTGTGGATTTTGTGTCCGTTGCAGCATTGCAGACTTTTCCATCGACCATTGTCAATAGCATCGTGTGTTTAACTTGTGCAATATTTCCATTACATGGTACTTCACTTTTCTTTAACACTTGAATTTGGTTATTTATGTATTCTATTTCTTTCTTTGTGATATCAGTAGTTTCGTGCACAAAACGGATTCGGATTGGTCTACACAACCTAGTTGAGGATGGTGTTCGATTTCGCCATATCGTTTTTATTTTTCCATTAGCTGTTGTGATTAATTTAATTCGCACACAACTACTTTGAAATATACTAGCGTCACTATCGTTTTCATTTTCGAATTTTTGCTTATAAGATGATTGGTGCGATCCATCACAGCCCCATTTGCTTATAAGTTCCAGAAACTTAAGTTCTTCATAATCCAACTGCTCTAAAACCTCATCAAGGTATGTACATAAACGTGTTGCTGTGTGGTCGAGGCGAGATTGCAGCTTCACTTCCGCTAATGTCTCAGTTACGGTTATGGCATCTTCACTACGATAGCAATTTTTTTGGGCATTTTTTAGCAATGAGTAGCATAAATATACATTTTTGTTGGCATTGTATAAAATTTCATATTGGTTTTTCGTGCATTCATAAACAATGCTAAAGCACCCTTCGCTGAGCTTATTAACTGGGTTGACCTCGGAAGTTGTTAACGATCGCTTACAAATTTTTGCTTTTCTTGGAGATCGTGTTATATCCATTATTAATTTAGCCGCATCATTATGACCCGCTGCTCTCTGGCTCATTGATGCAGCAAATGACACTGAAGATGGCACATAGCCGTAACCGGTTTGTCACCAAACCAACCTTGACAAGGGATGACGGAAATTCGTTCCAAAATTCTACAAATGTGATCTCCTCTGTTGTTAATTGCTGACGAATTTCTTGCGTTTTTCTTCGTTCTTTCACTTGCTTCATTAAATTCTTTTTTTGGTCGCCCTGAAAATGAACTGCCAAATACTGGTATTATGACAGTTCCTTGCAGCCATTTAGCATACGTGCTTAAAAATCGGTGCTCTTTTCGTCGTGCTAAACCCCAATATCTTTTGAAACAATTTTTGAAATTTATAACACACTGCTTTACTGCTTGTATATCCCCATCTCCTTGGCATTCTGAAATCGCAAACAAATTACTATCTAAAAACTGCAACTTCTCGTCAATGATTCTAGCATTAGATTCCTGTACTATTTGGAATAACTAAAATCTTGTGTAAATTTTTTCCATGTTATCTCTCAAAGTTGCAAAACTCTTATAATAAGAATTTTGCGCAATAAGCCATTACTTAGTTAATAACCTGATACTTGGGTGATTTTTCTATATACCTGCACCGTTTTTAAATGTAATTAGTATTTGTAACGCTTTTAAATTAGGTATGTACATATCTAACCATATTTTCACAAGAAATGAAGTGTCCTGGAGACGATGAAATCTTATATAAGCCACAGGTAAACAAAAACAGATTAATAGGTGTGTATGCGTGTGATTGACTTATAATTATTCCTGATAATAAGACAGTTAGTAAATTTGAATTTATGCACTCAGAACTGAATTTTAAGAAATTCCTTTTTTAAGGGCAGGTAATATAATTCGAAAAACACAAAAGTTTATGACGACAATAAAGTATAAGAAAAAGTGCCTTATGAACAAAAATATAAAAAAGATAAAATTTTCAAGAAATCACCAAAAATAATGGCGCAAACTTTGTTTCTTTTTTCTTAAATTATATATATATTGATAATTAAAATTTTAAATAGCTGCTGATGAAATCTTTCAGGTAAAAAATCAATGTAATACCTCTATTCGTTTAGCCACAAAAAATATCATATAAATATCTTGAAATCGAAAAAATTCGATAAAAACGCATGCAATTTTCTTCACTTTCCTGACTTTAACAGTGTCCCACAACTACAAATCTTAACTTACAATCTTTAAAATGCGCAATATGAATTAGAATTTTGTTCTATCGATCTGCGTAATTACTTCTTAGGATTTCATCAAATTAATTTTTGCCTTTTTGGCCAAATGCTCCTCTGTGCGCCAGGCCAATTGACCGAACGCGCCAGAAGAAATTACAATTCCACCAAAAAACACTTCAGGTATCATATCAAAAATAGTACAACAAACCAACGGAGCAGGTAATAGAAAAAATCCTGTACAAAAAGTGCAAACTGGCATGGAAGGCCAGTTTTAAATCTTTGCAGCAAGGGCGCACTGCTAAACAATACAAAAGCTCCCAAGTAACTGTAATGCCGGTAAGCGAAAACAGATTCTCAGATACAGCGGATGATGAAGCGGAACCCGCTGCTAGGGAACAAAAACCACACACGATTTACTTGCGCGAGCAAACATATAATGCAATTGTTAACATGTTGTCTCAGCTTGTAGGTAAGGAAAGCTTTTATGTAGCTTCTATACGAAGAGGTCGAATTCAAGAAACAAAGATTCAAGCGCATACGGAAAAGTATAATCGGCTAATCGTAAGCCGACTTGAATCAAAAACTGAAAGCTACTACACCTACCAATTAAAAAGTGCTAAAGGTTTAAATATTGTCATAAAAGGAATCGACAGTTCTGTTTCCACTGAGGAAATAAAAAGTGCAATAGAAGCGGAAGGTTACGTCGTTAGGGCAGTGCACAATCTGCTAAATAAGAATAAAGTTCCACAACCAATGCTTCGTGTGGAGAATATATTTAATGGAACTCAGTTAAAATCAAAGAATTCCGTTCACCCTATCTACAACTTGCGTTACCTCAGTGCACTAATTGTCAAGAATTCGGGCACACAAAAACTTACTGCAAGTTACCATCCGTTTGTATTGTTGGCGGCGACGCACACCCAACTCGGAATGCAAATCTTCCAAAACTGATCCCAAGATTAAAAAATACAGCAACTGCGGTGAAATCCATACTGCAAACTATACGTAAAAGATACGAAGATAGTACGTAGGCCTGAACATGAACAATATGAAGCTGAAAGTCCATAACACGCGTTCTACGGGCACACGCTTTGTATACGTTTGATACTTTTTACACGTTTTACGTTTATCAAACATCAAGTTACATGCAACGCTTTTTATGCGCCAAGTTTTTTGTTATGATCAGCTGTGGTGTAAATAATTTTATGTAATAAAAATAATTTTTGCATAAAAAAAAGTGAAATTGAAATTTTTCAAGAATTTATGGAATTTATTGAATTTGTGCATATAATATTTTGTGTAATAAGGACCTATGAAAAACTTGGGCGCTTTTGGGTGCGCCCATTGTATTTGGAAAGGGAAGTGAGTGATTTTTTTGCAGCAACGTTTGAAAAATTAAAAAACCGTGACCATGAGCAGTTTCTGACTGCAATTTTTAACATTTTATTTAAAAACTCGCTGAAGGCCTCACTATCACACTCCCGTCTGGGTCTTTTTCGGTTGCTACTTGAAACGTCAAGCAGGTGCGCGAAAAGATTGCACGTCTTCACAGAACTCCACCTTAAATAATATACATATGTACTTAAGACAGGCCACTACCAGATGCACGATGACTCTCTGCAACGTTCTTCACAAATTTATCGCGGAGAGACTTCCACCGAGCTTGGCAAACATCGTCTATAACAAAAAGAATACATAAGTAACACAAAAATGTTATATATGTACATACCTGGTAAATTTTATTCTTTGCTTATAGAACTGCAAGCAGCTGCTCGCTTAAACTTATAGTATGACTTTTAACTGCATTTATTAGCTTGTCCTCCATTGCACTTGTTTCACTTGCTTTTATAAACAAATTGATAAACAAAATAAACATAACAGAGATGATACTAAGTATGCAAAAGTAATCGATAACAAAAGACAAATTTTGTTAATTTTAACGTATTTTATTTCTGAAAATATTCTTAAACTTTAGTACAAAATGTTTTTTTTTTTGTTAAAAAAGTTTTTAATACAAAAAAACAGAAAAAATTAATCTATTGCACAAACTTATTTATCGATACAATTGACAATAAAATATAATTTGCCATCCTTGACTATCAAAAACACCTGACATTTTTTCATGGCGCTTATGAAGCGTAGAAAAGTAGAAAGTAAACCTACTTCATGCGTTCTATGCGTCATAAGCATTCTATGCGATGTGCTTGTAACTTGTTTCATACAATTACAGATTCTACTTTTATGACAGACGCGTATAAAGCGTGTGCGCGTAGAACGTGTTTTATGGACTTTCAGCTTAAGGCTTCCCAGTTTCTTAGGCTTCGTGCGGAATCTATAGCTAGTACACAACCTAGTACCAAACGGCACACCGCACCAAATTACACGTATGCCCAAGCACTGAAAAATAATGCACAATTACCTAACGCTGATCGTGAGGCGAAGTCAGTTCGCGCGACAACACTCTTATGATCACATCTTAAAAGAGAGTCCACAGGTACCGTTTACAAACAATTCAAATTCAATCGATAGCTTCATACAAACAATAAACAACTTTATGACAACCATGTAGGGTATATTTCAAGAAATGATGCGTACCCAAAACATGCTTTTGCAACTTTTGCCAAGCAAAAAATGAACCAGTTGAAAATGTGCTTCTGGCACGCAAACGGCTCTCCCAACATAAATATGAAGTTGAACATTTTCTGCAAACACTGGAAATAGACATACTCTTGGTCTCTGAAACACATTTCACTATAAAAAATGCTGTAGAGTTAATGGATTTTTCACATACGATACTAAACATCCGAGTGGAATGGCATGTGGTGGCACCGCAGTCATAGTGCGCAAAGAAGTAAAGCACTTTCCAATGCCAGAATTTAGTGAAGATTTTATGCAAGCTACGTCTATAAATCTTACTGATTTCAAAATTGCAGTCTCATCTGTGTACTGTCCGCCCAGGCACAAAATCGAACACAATCAGTTTTTCACGTTCGTTGCTACACTAGGACAAAAGTTTATTGCAGCCGGCGACCATAGACTACTAACTAGACGCGACAACTTATAAAAACATTACCTCGATTTTATAAAAGAGATAAAAAGCCTTATCGTTTCTAATTAGTTTGTCTTTCATATAATGGGGTTAATTTTAAATTTTGTCATTGTTGGGTATTCTGTTTATATTCTGTGCCGGCGACTACAATGCATAGCACACCTTTTGGGGCTCCAGACTAGTTAGCCCAAGAGACAGACAGCTGTACAATACAGTTCAAGCAAATAAGCTAGACGTCGTGTCTGGGATTAAACCTACCTATTGGCCAACAGACTTTAATAAGCTGCCAAATCAAATTGATTTCGCCATTAAAAATTATTAGAAGTGATCAATTGGTATTCAGTGATGATTATGATCTATCTTCAGACCATTCACCTATAGTCGTTATTTTACAGGAGCGTATTGACACTGTACATAAAAGCATTATTTCCTATCCAAATAAAAACACTAATTGGCTGAAATATAAAATGTATTAAGAAATCCGGCTGATATTCAAGTAGCTGTGGATTACTTTACGAGCGTCCTGATGGTCGCAGTAAGAAATGCAACACCAAATAAATGACCAATTACATGATATGTATACCAATCATCGGCTGATACACAGACTCTCGTCAGCGAAAAAAGAAGGCTGAGAAGGCAATGGCAACATAATCGTTCTCCTGATATCAAGAACCAATAGAACTTATGTCAAAGAACTTTACGTAATAAACTAAGACAGAAACAAGATTCCGCTATAGAGATATAAATAAAAAAATTTGGATCCAAGCAAAAACACTGACTATAGCCTGTGGAAAGCTGTAAGGCAAATAAAATGTCCTATTGCCTACGAACCCCTATTAAGACTTGAAACCCGAAAATGGGCTAAGAGCTCAACTGAAATGGTAAATGCCTACCTCTAAGACTATGGAGTCTGGATCCCCAATATGTGTAGCATTGTAGCATGATTTACAGTCTGTAATACCGACACAACATAGCAAGACTTTATAGTCATTATCAACATGAAATGTACAATGTATAAAATCAAAACAGTGTCATATATCACACTGTATAAGCAGCAAACACTTGACTGTCTCTGCGCCACTTCATATTTTTTTGTCATACCGCTGACCGTCTTCATAGACGTACTCTGCATGTTGTTGTGTTTCAATGCTTGTGATCGTGTGGCTCACTACATTGTTTACCATGGGAATTGTAAGTTGTTATAATTGTAATAGGCGCGTGTCATGTTGCACATATTTAACCCACACTATTTGCATTTGAAGAATAAGAATGTACAATCACACGCGCATGTACTGTAGTATGTAGAAATATAGAATTAGTATAGAAATAAGGGCTAAGTTGAAAATTGCCAACTCAACCAAAAATAGAGTATAAATAGAGAGTTTGTTCTAGTTTAAGACACAGACCAATTTGTAATCATCTTGAGCTCTTATCGCCAGCGGCAATAAGCTCTTGTCCTAGCGTAGCAAAGAACCTGGCAAATTGATGGTGTTCGATTTTATGCCTTGGCGGTCAATTAAACAAAAAGTATTTTATTAATAGAATAATTTTTGGAATACTTAAAACTACAAATATTAAATACTAGCAGAATGGAATGCATGTAGCATTTTCTGTGTCGCTAAAGACGTCAACAACATTATCTGTATCTTTGGGTTGCAATAAAACGCAAAATGTTGCATTCATTCTCTAAACGAATCATCGTTGCTCTTCCACTCACAATTTGTTGACATGCTATTGTGTCTCTTTTTGAACATTATGCGTCATCACTTGAAAATAAACAGTGAATTCTCCCACCATAATGGTGTTTTGTATTAATGCAAATTTTTTTCGTACATGCTAAACGTATTTACTGCATATTTTGGTAAAACTTAAAGATAATTTTTATTAAAAACATATTTCAATATACAGGGTGGCCCAATTTACCGAAGGGGTTTGAATTGCTTATAACTTTTTTATTATGTTTTGTTTTTTCTTTTCAGTATTTTGTAAAGAAGACTTGGGAAATTTAAAATGGAGCAGTACTCAATTGAACAACGTGCCCAAATTGTTAAGCTTTATTTTTCAAATCAACGATCCATTGTTTTGACTCAGCGTGCATATTGTCGTTATTTTAATGTGCGGATTGGACCCCTTAGGGTCAACAATAAGCCGTCTGGTTGCAAATTTTTGACAACAAGGGGCAGTAAGGAACCTTCCTGATGCTAGCAGAGGACGAACGGTGACCACGGATGACAATATTGATTTGGTACAGATGAGTATTCGGGAAGATGGAGAAACATCAACCAGGAGACGTTCGACAACTTGGCACAATACGAATGTTTCAATACAAGATTCAGCTTGTCCAAGAATTTAAACCGATTAGCAGCAACGACTTGATTATGCAGTTTTTTTCCGGCAAAAAGCAAAATTTTACTCATAATTTAATTATGAGCGGCGCAGCCCATTTTCAATGAAGTGCGTTCGTTAAGAAGCAAAACTTGGGCTACGGAAAACCCGAGAGCAGTTCAACAGCGAGAATTACACCCATCTAAGTGTACGGTTTAGTGCGGTGTTTCATCGGAAAGGACAATTGGTCCTTATTTTTTTTTTTTTTTTTGAAAATTAACACGGGGTCGCCGTTTCCATCAGTAGTTTCAGATATCCGACAATGTTGGAACATTTTTTAAGGCCAGCCGTGGAAAACCATCGGCAAGTATGGTTCCAACAATATGGTAATTTCAAAGAAAAAATCTATATTAATAAGCCTAGAACCATACAGCAATAAAAAAGGAATATACGCGACGAAATAAACAACATAACTGAAGTTTTGCGAAAGGTTATAGAAAATGTGTTGGAAAGAGCACGAATTTGCGAAGCAGAAAATTGCCACCACTTGCGAGATAATATTTTTCACTAAAAATATTCCCCATTTCAATACTGTATTAAAAAAAAATGTAATAATTATTTCTTAAATAAAAAGTTGTAACGAATTCAAACCCATTCGTTAATTTTGGACCACCCTGTATTTACGTATATGTTATTGCTTCTTCCGTAAAACTTATTCACCCACATTCTGCATTTTGATTCGAATTAAAAGTTTCTCCGTTTGGAAACCTTGATATTCTGTGTTCCGTTTCGATTGGAATTTTTACGATTGTGTGTATTCTGCATTACGAGCGTAGTTACGTTTTTTTAAGTTGTTAATTTAGTGGCGGAGAATCTTTAGATTTTAGTTTGTTTAGTTGAAACTGGTTTGTATCCAATCCAAACTTGACAAGTGATGACGGAAATACAATCCAAAAATTGACATCAAATATTAAATCTATAATTGATCCTGCATAACTTTCTTTTAGTTTATCTTTTTGTACTGAAATGTGAAAATTAATTTATTGCAGTTCGAAAACGTTGTTTTTCTCTTCTTTTCTTAAATTAATACAAATAACTTTTTATTTTGCTACAATATAAAAAAAATAAAAAATATGTTGTACGTAGATTTTTTGCAACAATATGCGTTTGTTACTAAAATAATTGGCGCATAAACAAATAGTAATATATTTACATATATGTAAAATTCATTTTATTTATGAATGAAATAAGGCGCAGTTACGATTTTTGTTGTGGCACAAAGCAACTTTGCATTTGAAAATCCTGTACAACCTGGAAGCTTGCATCTATTTTAGAACCACACCATGGTATATACTCGTACCATCAGTCCGAATATCTAACGGCAGGACAGATTCCATGGAACCCCGGTGCTTTTTAGCCTCTATGTGCATTCTATATGACTGGTTGAAGGGCTTCCTCTTTTATTACCATCGAACGTTTTATAGGAGCACAATGTCTTCGCAAGGTCCGCTAAAGTTAGGTTTGGGTAGTTTTCTTTTGGTATAGTACCCATGAATTGATTACAGCCATATTAATCATATGATAAAATAACATAATGTACCATTTGCGACTTTTGATTCGGATCTTACACTTGCCCAAAAAGCTATCCATGAGGTCAACTCCTTCCATATGGGCGTTGTAATCTTTAACAATTTTCGGACAGGCTATTAAGATTTGCTTCCTTTGCTTTTTTTCATATCTATTGACAGTTTCGGCTGGTTCATCGCCCACATAATTTGATGCTAATGTTACAAGTTTATTATCTTTCCAGCATGTCACTGACATATTCATTCCTTCGAAATTAGTAATTTGTTGCTCATAGGTTCCTCGGGCAACAGAGTGTTTCTGATAATCTCTCATAGCCGGCAATTCTTTCCGAGGCGGTTCCTTTGAATAGTACCTAATGCATATGCTGCTTGAGTCCATAGGTAATATAGCCAAGGAATAGACGTATAAAAATTTTCAACATACCTAGTACTTTCATATATTCTGACACAAGTTTATTTCTTGATAAAAAACAAACGGTAAGTTTTTAATAATTTTTTGTATTTTGGTTTATTAAATATTTGGGAGTATAACAAAAGAAAAACTATTCAAAATGGCCGCCATTTGCCTTCCAACAGGATCGAGGTCTGACAGTCCAATCATCTATTGCAGTACGCTTGACTTCCAGGGGGAAATTGTCCACTGCGCGAATAAATGCACGCTTAAGAGATTCCAAATTTCTGTGAGTAGTACAGGCCATGCCTTCTAAAACGGGCCACAATTTGTAGTCTAAAGGATTCAGGTCCGGACTACTCGATGGCCAATCTGCCGTAGAAATAAAATTTGGTGCATTGTTTTTTGACCAGTCTTGAGTGGTTTTAGCTTTATGGGCTGGGGCAGAGTCTTGTTGAAAGTTCCACGGCTCGTTTTTGAACAGAGCGCTATTTAATGGCTTCACAACCTTTTCCAAAACATCAGATTGGTACACCTTTGACGATGTTTTAACACCTTTTTCGCAGAAATGGAGCTTGGTGACCCCATCATAGGAGACTCCCCACCATACCATTACAGAAGCAGGATGGTGACCTCTCGGAACCAATTCATTCGCTTGTAAAGACGGCTGAGAATAGACTCTATCATTTTGTTTGTTGAAAGACTCCTCCACAGTAAAAATTTTTTAATCAATAAAGAGAATTTTTCTGTGTCCATTATTTGCGTACTGGCGAATCAATGCTTTTGATTTTTGCTTGCGTTTCTGCTTCAGTGCCGCGGTAAGTAGATGCCCCGTGTGTCTTTTATAAGCCCGAAGTCCAAAATCATCTTTAATAATGCGAGAAATGGACAATATTTGCTGGTTTCGGAGCGGATTTCTATAAATTCTATTCTTTACAGCTTTTACGGCTCTAGGAGTTCGCACACAGCGCGGGGGCCAGATTTCGGACGGTCTGCTACTCTGCCGGTATCCTCAAACAGTTTCACAGCACGTTTTCATTCCTCATTTTTTAGTCCAATTACCACGATACGGTTTTCAATATCTCCCCATTCCATAATTATAGGTAACAAACGCCAAAAACTGTTTACACAAAAATGAAGTAAAGATATCAGTTGTAAGGAAACTGTCAACGTAAATGGAGTATTTTCAGTGAATTTCTATGAGTGGGGGCGATTTAAACTGTGCCAGTAATTATGGAACTACCAAGTATATTACGTGATTTATTTTGCGTGGAATTGACCTACACAATCTTACCACTGTATTACCGATTACGCCGATATCAGGTTCATCAAATAACGTTTCAACTTCTTGTTTACCTGAATATATTTCAAAATTATATGCATATCCAAACAGTGAGCACAAAACAAACAACTTGAAACCCCATTTATACATGTAAGCATTGCTTCATAAAAAGTGCTACCTCAGTGGAACACATTTCCTCATCTCCTCACAAACAATTTATTTAAGTGCTTAGCAAAAGATCTTATTTTATGAAGACGGTCGTGGGTTTAGGTGACCAATAGGAATGTGATGTGAATTATCATTCAAATGAATTACGGATCGTATATTTTAAAATCTATTTATCGTAATCGTCCGTTGTATATGATCAAAGCTATATTTACCCCAGTAGGATCTAACAGGACAGTTAGACTTTTTCCGTGATAAACAAATTCGTTTGTTCGACAATGACAATGTTTTATAAATACAGAAAAAAGTTGGAATGGAGACTGAAGATGGATAATCTAGAGGAATGGTCTGTATTGTCCATGAATCGTATGCGATCTTCACTGTATTCAAAATTATTGTTTCCCTAGAAGTTCTTTACTTCGTTTCATCCAACCTGCAACACCAGGTGATTGGTTCTTTGGTTGGTGATCCTTATCCAACGATCGGCCTACTTCCCCACGTAAAGAATGATCTTCATTGTGTTTTTCTCTCAGTTAATCACTATTGTCTTCAGTTTCCTTCATTAGTTCTTAATTATCATACAGTCGGATAATTAATTTCGTTTAGGTCACCCACATTCACTTCGTCTTCATAATCTATTTTCAAGGCGTGCGAGAAACTCCTCGATATCTTTATCTTCATGGAAATAAACTTTAAAAAAATAAACACAGCTAAAGTAACCTTTTTTTTATCACTTATGTGACAAACGCATAAAGTAGACATTTGGCAACATACAGTATTTCCCAAAAATCGTTCAGTTATGCACTTAGTTTTTCAAACGCAATATCAATAATTAGTAGCTTACCTGACGACAGATGAGGTATAATTTTTTTTTTGTTCATAGAAAAATCTAGCATGTAAAATTTCACTTTAACAACGTACTGATCTCCATCACCCACCACAATCAAATGTCAAAAAATTATAAAATTGAGAAGCCAAATGTTTTTAGTTTCTTTTCTACTTTATTATTATTATGCATGCTTAGCAACAAGGCTTATGACTAAAATAAAATGGAACTGGAATGTAGACAATTGACAGCAATATCCATTTAAGGGTTTAAAAAGCCAATACGTTAAACAAAACCGTTTCATTGCACTACGCAACAATTTGCTTTTTCAGTGTATTGAAATTAAAAATAATTAGTTATGTAATTCTTCTGATAAAAATAGCTGCCTAAATTGCTGTTTTGATATGTGTGTGAAGGTATATGTGTGTGAAGATAAATTTGAAAATGTAAAACCCTAGACACAAACCACACCTCTTAACAGAGCTATGCAAGCGCACCAACATAACTATGTTAGACATTGAAAATTTGATATATGCCTTCAAAATGCAATTAAAGTCCCATTTTTGCCAAAATGGACCAGAAAAAATATACTAGCTTGCTTAGAACACACTATTTTTCAATCTAAAGTCATAATAAAAAAATATATACATAGACTTTCATACGTTAAAAAAGAAAAATAATTTCCAAAAGGACGTGTTCTTTACTCAAAAACAAGACAACGTGGGCGGAAAAAAATGAATAGGATTTGTGGACAAATTGCTCCTTCATAATTATCCACAATCAGAACCTTTGACAGCGCAATTTGAAGCAAGATTTTGGTAATTTTCCAAATTTTAAAATTCTCTGAGGGATAAGGACCCAATGGAAACAAGGTAACGTGGGTGGACAATAATGAATAGGATTTGTAGACAAGATGCTTCTTTATTATTATCCATAATCAGAACCTTTAACAACGCGAGTTTAAACGATTCTCACACTTTTTCACACTCAAACTTTTTTTACTTTCCACTCAGCTTTCAACAAAATTTAGATGAAAGCGATTTTTAACGTTTTCTTGAAAGTAAAATGATAAGGGCTTAACACTGTTGCCTTCTAAGAGAAATATACAAATTTGCGGGATTGAGGTAAAATAATAATTGCAAAATTTAATTATTTTGTACACATACGAAAATATATTTAAAATTTTTTCGTTAAATATGCTTAAAGAACACAGCTATCGATTGTCTATAATATTACAAAAACAAAATTACCATAATAATCATTTAAAAGTATTGCCCAATAAATTAGTATGTGCCAATAGTGTGGCACTCTACTTCAGTAATAAACAAAACATCACTTTTGTTTGTTATCATTTTCCAATTCTAGTCTTTTCATTTGTAGAATTATTGCAACAACTATTTTCATCGAAAACATTTTACAAATGAACTTTCACTTTCTTCTGAAAGTGAAAAACATATTTTCATGAAAGTTGAAGATTACTTTGAAATTTTTATTTGTAATACGTATAGAGAAATTTCAGGAAAGTACTTTCCTTTGTAAATGCAGAGTTAACGTGCTAGAAAATATTAACATCATAATGCATTTTTTTCAGTAAAAAAATAAATAAAACTTATACTGTTTTCAAGGTTGTCCATATTAGAATAAATAATTCTTTCTGAATAGAAAGAAAAATGAACTCATGCCTAAAAATTAAAATTACTTGATAATTAATAAATAAAACTAAATTTAATTGGTTGAAAGTAGTCGGTTTTCGCTAATTAGATGAATTTTATTCCTCACTTTAGCTAAAGCTACCAATTACTAACACGAACTTTAGAGAGAGCGTGTAATAATGACCCTCAACGTTTCTACGAAAGTTAAAAAAGTGCAAAAACAAATCACGAGTGTATAAATCTTAAATATCTTGCATAAAAGCAAAAATAATATTTTGTTAAATACCTATGTATATATGCACGTATATATTTACTGTTTCGTCGCTTATATTTGCAATAAAAATACCGGCAACACCGACATGTCGGAAAACCTAAAATATATCGGTTATTGGATACTTACATAGTTTTTTAAGTAATAAAAAATAAAGTGTGGTTAAAATATACCACATAAATATCTAAATTCGATAAAAAAAAAATTAATACCAGTGTCCAATTAATGACGCACACGTATGTTTCTGGCGATATAAATTACTTACGACTTTTTAGATAAAGATGCTTTGAGAAGATAAACAAAAATAGGCAAAGCATGGTACAATTCCATTTGCTTGTAATTTAATGCCAATGAAAATGCAAAACTGGCCCAGTTGTGTCGATTTAGTAGTAGGCCTGCCACAGAGAAGAGAAATAACCCAAGAGATATATTGTTGTATTGAAAGTGTCCATTGTCTATTAATATTTGGCAAGGATAAAATACTAATAACATAAAAGAAGCGAACGAAGACGTTGATGTTATTGATTTCATCGAAGATATAACCAACAGAGCTGCCGGAATATAAACAAATAAATCAGCCGCTAACACAGTAAGGCGCATAAAACTTTTGTGTTCAACAGATTCAAAGCCACGTGAGTAAACTAGTGACACGTAACTTGAATTGATGTGGTTTGCAATAATGCCAAGGATAAAGCTGTGATATGCACTCAAAGGAGGATAATCAATTCCCCAATAAAGTAAATCATTATCGGTAGTGTTTGAATACCATTGATTTGCAGGAAGATTATAAGTTATTTCTTGCCAATGCCTCTGTGCTTCATAATCGCCAAATAATGGAGGCGTTGAAGCTCCCGAGTATGAACTTAAAGATACTATTCCACGAATGCCTACACCGGCACATAATACCACGAATATGATAGTATTATCAAAGTTATAAAGCATTTAAGAAATTACCAACCCGGTCCGGAATGTAATTGATATTAATGCATTAAAAAAACTTAGGTTAACAACATATACCGCGCCGCCGCCACTGGAATGACCTAAACGGCATAGGGTAACCAGAGGTGAAAACTTTTTTTCTCTAAACACATAGAACGCTGCAGACTACACAGCTTAATGGCTACAAATGCAGTTGACCTCATATGTCGCCGAGTAGTCAGCTACTTAATTTTGTTGAATGAGGCAGCTAAGTCATATTAAGCTGAAAGGAAGATTGGCGTTGCATTATACCTATGCCAACATAGCGTCGAAAGTTAGCGTCTAAATCGCATAAATGAATTGGCGTTTTTGGGAATTCAGAAAAATGGGAATCTAAAGATATATGAAAATGGGGAAATAATAATATTCATATATATGAAAATAAGAACATTAATACCCATTGTTTCAGAACTGATATCGCGTGAAAAACTGCTTAATTAAAAAATATAAATATCTTTTGAAAACCCTTCAGAAAATGGCTTGAACTATATTGGTCAGTAAAAGTGGGGACTAATTATTGCATGGAATTTAATTAACGTCGTTTGAGCAGTTTTAATGAAATCTGGGTTCATCGAAATTGGCCCAAAAAACACAAAATATGTACCTTTCGCAATGGCATACAAATATGTGCTTTTACGCGCCATTATTTTCTTACCTTTTTTACAAGCTTGTTACGCGCTTTTTTGTGTTTTCTAAATAATCAGTAGTTCCAACATAAAAAGTAAGTGTTGTAGACAGTTTAAAATATACAGTATTAAATTTAGTGTTTTTCTTGTTTGTTTTTTCCATTCTAATTTAATTTTTATTATCTTAAATTTGATTGTATTTACCAATTCTAAATGTAGCAGCATTTCGAAATAAAAATAAACACAAAACAACTATTTTTCTTGAAATTTTTTTATTCATTATAAGTTTGGTTGTTCTATTTCATGATGAGACTGATTGATGTTGCAACAGGCATATAGTTTTTAATAAGATGTTCCTAAAGAAGTTACGGAAAACGTAAATATGCATGAATGTATCTAAAATCGAAATATGCTAATTAGCATGCGTGGCATGTAGATATGTCAAAAATTACAAATTGTTCATTCATTCTTATTGAGTTTTTTTGTTTGTAAAATGTGTTATTTTTTTAAATGTCGTCTATGATAAGCTAAAATTTGATGTTTCTACCCCTTGACAATCTTTCCCTTGATGTCGTTTCCTTAAACTATAGTTTAAATATATATTAATCCCCAATTTTACTGAGCAATTCGGATGAACCCAGTTTTCTGGAAAACTGGTCAAACGATTTTTTGCACGGAAAGTGTTATATATTCTATAGTTGGTCTAGTTTCATAATATATAGCACTTATTGCTTGACGTTGCTTAAATTCCATGCAATAATTAATCCCTACTTTTACTGACCAATTTGGATGAACCCAGTTTTCTGGAAAACTGATCACACGATTTTTTGCACGGAAAGTGTTATATATTCTATAGTTGGTATAGTTTCATAATATATAGCGTTTATTGCTTGACGTTAATAAATTCCATGCAATCCCCACTTACTGACCATTTTGGTTGAACCCAGTTTTCTGGAAAACTAGTCACACGATTTTTTGCACGGAAAGTGTTATATATTCTAAACTTGGTCTAGTTTATTGCTTGACGTTGCTTACATTCAGTGCAATAACTAATCCCCACTGTTACTGACCAATTTCGATGAACCCAGTTTTCTGGAAAACTGGTCACACGATTTTTTGCACGGAAAGTGTTATATATTCTATAGTTGGTATAGTTTCATAATAATATATAACAAGTTTGTTTGTCTTTTAATTGTGTGCGATAAAGAATAAGACCGTATGTGATAGTTTTAATTCACTTTTATTTTAAATTTTTTAATACTACATTTACATCTACGCAAAATCTGGTACTTATGAGATTTTGAGCGAAATCTAGTTCATTTCCCATACAAAACAAAATCTACTTACGAACTAGATTTTGGTAAAATCTCTCAAAATCTTACAATACTAAATGATGCAACTATGTATTTTTTGCTAATGTACTGAAATATACAGCGCTGAACAAGAAAATTTTGACATTTGTAACAAAAAAAAACCGCGATAGAAACAAAATATTTACAGCAACATTAAAAAATAATAAAAGTTTAAAATAAGTGTTTTCAATATTGATAAAACAATAATGAATAAAGTGTAAGTAATATTACATATGTAATTATGTGTATAAAACCAATTGTAGCACGAATTTAATTAAGTTTAGAGCCAATTTATTACTCTTTCTTCAGTCAGCTGTTTTTGTTATGAAAATGAAATCCAATAATACGTCAAAAAGCCTTGGTGTAAACGGCAGAGATTTTCTTTAAGATTTGAGTTGATATCTACTAGATTTTGCGTAGATGTAAATGTAGTATAAATTAACTTTGGTTATAAAATATAAAGAGATTGGGGTGTGTATCAATTGATGGTATCGAACACAGAAATAATCAGATATGGCAACTTTGACGTTTGTTAAAGCGGCTTATCATGTGTAGGTTAACCCCGTTTTAAGAGAAAGATAATAAAGCATGGCATCCTCAAAATCAATAAGAAAAAGGCAACAACTATAGAATTCATAAACTAACATATGATATAAAAATGTAAATAAAAAGTTCTAATATTGAAATGCAGTTAAAGTTAAAAATTACGCGAAATTTTATATTGTAAATACAATATTAGTGTTCCATGAAGGGTAAGTATTACTTGTAATGAAAAACAAAACATAATTATACTGTTTTTGTTCTCTTGCAAGTCGAAGGAATCTTGGCGAACATTGGTTGATGCCCAAATTAGTTCAAATGAAAGGATTTGCTTAGTAAGTGGTTTTTATGGCACTTGCTCCCGGGGCCAATTGTAAGTATAGTGAAATTCTGGAAATAAAAATAAAAAACAATTATTAAAAGTTTTTTTTTTTTTATACTGTATTTTATTTTATTGAATCTTTCTATTAAAAGAAATTCACAGTAAGTATTCAAATCTTAATTCTAAATTATTATTTACTAGTTATTACCAATGTAGTAACTAATTTTTTGTATTTAAATCTTAAAAATCTATCTTCTATTGTGTCGAGAGAGCCGCCTCACCAGGCTCAATGTTCTTTTTAGTCTCTGGTGGCCGTCAAATTGCAATAAATTGCGTGCTAGAGTGTTGGGATGTGCGAATAGTTTGTTCACGTATTTGGACGTGTATGTTTTAACTTCTTCGTGGATAGTGGGAACTTTGAGATCCCTATGTATGTTTTCATTTCTTATGTACCAGGGGGCGCATACGATATGACGTAAAATCTTAGACTGTCTTCTCTGTAACTTCTGGATGTTTGATGCACAGGCAGTACCCCACAGCTGAATACCATATGACCATATTGGCTTTATAACGGATTTGTATAATAGGACTTTATATTCCAAAGCCAAAGTTGAGTTAGGACTTATTAGCCAATGCAGTTGATTTGTTCGAAGCTTTATGGACGTTATTTTTGCCTCAATGTGACGGGTCCAAGTTAGGCGCCGATCTAGGTGGATACCAAAATATTTGACGTGCGTTTCCGCTGGAACCGTGGTATTAGTTATTGTGATTGGTGGACAATTTTGCCTTCTAAGGGAAAACGTTACATGAGCACTTTTTGATGGATTTACGTTTATTCTCCACTGTTTTAGCCAGTCTTCTAGCTTATGAATATGGGACTGCAACTTTTCAGATGCATCCTTTGGATCATTACTGACACTTATAATTGCAGTGTCGTCTGCAAAGGTTGATGTATATGTATGTGGGCTTGTCGGCATATCCGCTGTATATATGATATATAACAGCGGCCCTAGAACACTACCTTGAGGTACTCCTGCACTGATTTTCCCACATTATTAAAAGTGATGTAAAAATTTTTGTTTCTTTACAGGCAATGTGTGGTAACAAAGAGCCCAGAGGTATAATGGAGAACGGCATACCTGTGAAAATGGATGTAAAAGCTGCGCGTACTAATGGACCAACTGTGAGTATAGTGAAAAACCTGAAAATATGAATACAAAAACATTTATTAAAACATGTAAAAAATTGCGTTTCTTTACAGGCAATGTGTGGTAACAAAAAGCCCAGAGGTATAATGGAGAACGGCATACTTGTAGAGCAAATTTTGATATGGTGTTGCCAAAAATATATTCATCCGAAAAATGCAGACTGCATGCATATAAACGCTTCGTAATTAATTTCACACATAAAATGCGAAGCCATTCCGCACGTCTAAAAGAATTAAATAAATATATACATTACGAGAGTTTTTGGTATTGACAGTTATAATAAGATAACTTTTTTAAATTTCAGAAAAATTTAAACTAAATCACGTATAAAATTTATATTGAAAATTTTATAGAACATACAAACTTGAATATATACCAAACACCTAAGCATAAATTGCTAACAACATAGCACGGAATAGCATTGAAATATCTATATACTAAAATTAATTCAAACCCAGTTTAACTAAAAAATAAAAATAATTTGTTTATTGTTTAAATTGAAACTTTTCATAGTTGTACTAGTTAATTAGTCACTGCTGTTGTTTTAAATTAGTTCAATTGAGGCATTCCTTCTATACAGTTTTAGTTTCATATCAACAGCAGTAAGAGATTAACTAGCACACTTATAAAAAATAGTTGCAATTTATAATTATAATTTAAAAAGAAACGTATTTTAAAGTAACCAAATTATTTTATTTATTTTTAATTAAAATTACATCAAAAACCAAAAATACTAAAATAAAAAAACAAAAACCTATAAAAATTGCTGCAAATAAAATAATATCAATATTATAAAAGACTAATATATAAAACAACTAAAAAAAAATCAATAAAAATTTGGTTTTCAGTTAAAAATCATTTTATTGTCTTGCTTAAAAAGGAGTAATATAATTAAAAAACATTAAATAAAAAAATTAACTTACTTCCACCACTTTTTAGATCAACCGAATAGTATTTCCAATACGATTTGAAGCAATACACACCATGCACAGCCCGGTAAACAGCACTTCACAACTTTCACAGCTTGGTTTCTTCAATTTCTTATTAGCGGCTTCTTCTCGACATTATTATGGTAACTATAAACCGCAGCCACTAACCAATATGAATACATTTCACATCACCTTTTTATTGTTTACACATGTACATGCAGTCACCAATTAATATTTAATCTTTTGTGTTTCAATTGGCATTTGCTCTGTTTTTTATATTATTCACTGTATTTTTATTCACTCTTTATTTTTATTATTTGGCATTAGCCCCACTTTAATCTTTTGTTTTTAGATTTGGCACTTGCACTTTTTCCAATATATTATTCACTTTTATTTTTAGCACTTTTTATTTACATGAGTATATTAATTTTCCAGCAGTATCACTTTCATCCATTTTATGGCATCAGCAATATAAGTATGTACACGAATTAACTGCCACTGATGAAGATGCCGCTGGAAACGTAAGAAGCACAAAATACAGCGACAAAAATTTATTGGATATATACCCATTAACTTCACTATTTATAAAAATTCCAATTAGTTATGATGGAGCTGAAGCCGGGAACTTATTTAGTTTTGTTTGACAAACAAAAAACATTTTGGCCAGAATATATTCCATCCAAAATAATATATTTTTAGTTTCCGGCTTCGAAATAACCAAACGTAGTAACATGTAATGAACTTACCTTCTCGGATCTTTCGGGAACCGGTGAATCCTCTTAATTTCCGGGCGGCATATAATACATTTTCGACTCCTGAAATTGAAAAATTTTTTGTTTAAACTAATTACAATTTTATCAAAACAAAATTATACTTGCATGTTTTCCGCTGTTGCCGTCCACTTGCTGTTGTACAATAAAGCTGCTAAATGGAAGAATTGTCGCAAAATAATGAAAAATCCAACAATATTTCCAGTTTTGCGCCAATCGGAGAATAGTGAAAGCAATAGATTTAGTATATATTACTGTCCTTTAATAATGAAGGGGTTAACTAAGCGATGCCATTGTGATGCCACTTTGACATTTTTTTTCATCGCTAGGTGGCCGTGTCCTATCTGGTTATAATCTGTGGTAGTCCTAATGATGAAGTTTTTCTATTTTTCTTCACGTGTTTAGCAGGCGCTGCCGTTGAATTACTTTTTGTCGTTTTACGGAGTGCTGCCACACATATAGCGTTTATTGCTTGACATTGCTTAAATTGCATGCAATAATTAACTGGTACTAAAAGTAAACAAAATGGTAGTGAGTGAATGAAACAATAAAAACTGTTACAAATATTTTTTACGTGTTCTACAAATTCTTCCACTTAAATCATTCTTTTGTTTGAATTGTTTTCATTCTTATTTGAATTAACATTAGAATTTGCACTCCCATTTAGTTTTGTTTTGCTGAGATTATTATTAACATTTACATTTGTGTTTTCATTGATATTTTCATTTTCTTCAACATTTACATTTGTTTTCTTGTTTTAATTTTCATTTACATTTGTTTTCCTGTTCAAATTATCATTATTATTTACGTTTGTATTTTCGTTTAAATTTTCATTAATATTTTCATTTTTATTCATATTTTGCTTATTATCATTTAAATTTGCATCGTTATTAATGTGAGTCCTATTTCGCCTATAAGTTGACCCTTCTTCATCTTGAACAGTATAAGATCTCGGTTACTTGCAACTTGCTACTATTGTGCCATTGATACCATTGCGTCGTTGGTGTTCTCTTGAACATAACTTTTCACCCACTCCCACCGGCCTGACGTTATTTGTAATATCCGCGCATTCTATTGTTCCATTTGTTCATTTCCCTCCTTATTTGCTTTGAATCTACAAGTTTTTGTCCTAAATTCCATGGATAACATGGCAGTTTCGTTCTTAAAACTTTACCCATTAAGATCTCCGCAGGGCTCGGTAAGTTTCCCTTGGGTGTTGTCCTGTATTGTAATAATGCAGTGTATGGGTCAGAAGAATCATATAGACATTTGTTAAACATCTTCTTTACTATTTGTATCGTACGTTCTGCGAGACCATTCGATCTAGGTAGATATGGGCTCGAAGTGATGAGCTCTATTCCCCAATTCTTACAAAGAATCGAAAACTCTTTCGAGTTAATTGGCTGCCCATTATCCGATATAAAAACAGCTGTTATGCCGTTCTTGGCATATATAGATTTCAGTTTTGTAATAACTTGGTTACTATTATAACCCGAATTGAGAATATCAATCTCTAAAAATTTTGAATAGTAGTCTACTAATAACAAATACATTCTTCCGTTAAACTCAAATAGGGCACAACCTACCTTGTACCATGGAATGTTAATAATCTCATGAGGCAACAACTCCTCCTTAGAATTCGAATTTTTGTACTTTTTTCAATTCTCACAGTTGGACACCATTATGTCAATATCATTATTAATATTTGGCCAGTACACAGTCTGTCTCGCCAAATTTTGGCAACGTTGCATACCCATGTGCCCTTCATGAACAAAAAATAACATTTGTCTTCTCATATCCTTTGGTATGAGTATGCGGTTGCTCATCATAAGAATACCATTAATTTCATTCCTAATTAAATGATATGGACTTAATTCTTGAACTAGTTTTCCTTTGTCATCTGGCCAACCGTTTCTAAGACATTCTATTAATTTCTGAAAAACCTCATCCACTTTAGTCGATTCCCTTATTTTCTGTATCGTCAAGTCCGGCAACGT
This sequence comes from Phania funesta, assembly GCA_963932375.1. Taxonomy (NCBI): domain Eukaryota; kingdom Metazoa; phylum Arthropoda; class Insecta; order Diptera; family Tachinidae; genus Phania; species Phania funesta. The sequence continues at coordinate 56,646,413 of OZ010653.1, read as the reverse complement.
GTTCTGTGACAAAATAAAATTGCAATGTAACTCAATATCACTGTCCTTCTCTAACAATGTGTTCCCTGTGAGAGGGGCTCTCGATAGCGTGTCCGCTATATGAAGGTATTTTCCTGGTTTGTAAACTACGTTGATATTGTATGTTAACAAGCGTAACATAAATCCTTGAAGTCCTGGTATCCTATATAGTGGCTTTTGAAATAAAGTCACCAATGGTTTATGATCAGTTTCCATCATTACACATAAACTATAAATGTATTGGTGAAACCGAGTGCACCCAAACAAAATAGCAAACAGTTCTTTTTCTATTTAAGCATAATTGGCTTGGCAGTCTGTAAGCGAAGCAGAAGCATAAGCAATAGGCTTGTTATCGTGCATTATTGCAAATTTTGACGCGTCTATAGATAATCTATGTTGCCTTTTGGGATCAAAATAGACCAACACCGGCAAATTCGTAATTTCTTTCTTTAAATTTAGGAACTCGTTATCCTGTTCGGCGTGCCAATGCCATAAAACGTTACTCTTTAATAAACACCGTAAATGTTTTGTCTTTGGCGATAGATTCTGAATAAAGGAGCCCAGATTGGTTACCATTCCTAAGAATCTCTGTAACTCAGCAACATTTGTTGGTTTAGGCATGTCTACAATAGCCCTTATTTTCTCATCATCAGGCCTTACCCCCTTAGCACCAAAAATATGGCCAATAAACCTGATTTCAGTTCTTAAAAATTTTGACTTTGACTTATTAAATTTAAGTCCAACAGACTCTGCTCTCTTCAAGACATTCACTAGTATCTCATTATGCTCGTCCAGACTTGACGCATGAACTAGAAAATCGTCCATATAAATGATTAAACCATTTATATCACCGAAAAGACGAACCATCTCTGAATGAAAATTTTCTGGTGCCGCATTTATACCGAATGGTTATCTTAGGAATCTGTAGCGTCCCATAGGTGTATTAAACGTACACAATTTTGACGAGCTCTTGTCCAATGGGACCATCCAAAAACCCGAGTTAGCATCCAGACTACTAAAAATCTTTGAACCTGTTATCTTTGCTCTACACTCCTCAATATTTGGAAAACTAAATCTTGGTCTAAGTATAACTTTATTTAAATTTCTTGGATCCAGACATAATCGCAGACCTCCATTTGGCTTCGAGATCATTTCCATCCTATCTAATTCATTTTTCAATGGTTCCATAAGACCTATTGGGACCCGACGTGGTGCTTTAACAATAGGCAAACTATTTTCTTTAATTTGTAAGTGACACTCCTTTTTCAATTTACCTAGTCCTTCAAACACGTAACTATACTTTTCCAAAACCAAATTCATATTTATTGCCTAATTTCCTAATTAAGTTTAACCGTACAGCTAGATCTAGCCCTATTACATTTTTACAGTTCATGTTTAGTATATAAAATTTCGAAATTACATTAATGTTATTGTACTTAACATTTAAATTAATTTTTCCCACCACTGGGAGTATTGCCCCACTAAAGGTAAGAATGTTAGGAAAATTATTAGTGTTAATTCTACTTATCTTTAACTGACGAAATGTTTCTTCTGACAAAAGATTAGCTTGCGCGCCAGTATCCACTTGAAAAACAATCATCTTGTTGTTGTTGACTCCGGCTTCAACATTGCACTCACTGGCAGAATTCGTACCATTTGTTTTGTTTCTTACTAACGAAAAAGTTGTCTTCTTCAACCGTTTTCACGTATTAGTTGCTTACTGTACGGCTTTTGTTGTTTTTGGTAAAACACATTTTGGCGAAATGGTTAAATTTCCCACAGACATGGCAATTCATTCCCTCTGCTGGGCATTTATAACGATGCCTTTGTTGACCACATTTGTTACCCTTTTGTTGTTGTATGTTTGACTTGCTTTTATAATTGTTGTTGTTAAATTTTGACTTTTTATTAAACTTATTTAAAGCACAAATAGTTGCATTGTTATTGTTGCTTGAGCAATGTTGAATTGTTAAACGTTTTCACGTGCTGCTTCCATAGACTTGGCTATGTCTAAAGCTTTATCCCATCTAAGATCACCTTCATTTAGCAATCTTTCTATTACTTTTATAAAATTTTGAGACTTAATAAGACTTTCTCTTAAAGTGTTAAACTCACATGACATGCTTAAATTTTGTGACGCTCCATAGCTGTGTTGACTTTTGGGACAAAGTGTGCTTCAAATTTGTTCCACAAATCTATATATGTATTTAATTTTGTCAATGTCGACATTAAACGAACTTACTATTTGCAGTGCATCAGCACCCATATGTTGCAACATTAGAGCTACTTTACGCGAGTCACTTTCGTCTTCCAGTGACGACGCTCTCATACAGATTTTAAAAGATTTGCTCCAGCTCTTCCACTCTGAGCACAAGTTTGATACTTTGGTGTTCAATGGAGCCACCGCTTTCGCCATTGCTACTGTTGGTTTTTGTGCCTCAAGTATGCTGTCGTCCGTTTTCATTGCACACTTTTATTTCTTTCTTTAAATATATTTACTTGACTCTTTATTTGTGTCTATTTAGGCTTGGCTTTAGTTTATCCAACTGCTGATTGAAAATGAATGCAGTGTTGTAAAAAATTTATTCCTTTGACTACTCGACTCTTTTTGTTGTTCGTACTCGGCACAGCACAATTTATTGTATACAATTATTACGAAAAAAAACGTCACTTGTGTTGCTTTATAAGTTTTTTCTTTTTATTTTATTTATATTGTAAGTTTTTCCTGATTAAATTTGTTAAGTAGTTCATTATTACTCGTTTTTGTTGTTGATTAGTATGAATATCCAATTACTAGGTTCCGAAGTATTCATCACTTCTACAACACTAAAGAAGTAAATAAACAATGAAACAAAATGATTTTTTTTCCAGAACTATATCTGTATCAAAACCAATATCATCATCATTAGCGATGTTGTGTAGTACACAACAAGCTCTAATGAAATGACAAACTTTTTTCATTCCTCTTAATTTGCAAATATAAGTGGCGGAATCATTGCTTTAAAATCCCAAAAGTGTGTTCAATAACAACACGACCGGAACTCAATTTGATATTAAACATTTTTTGAGCCTTCGTTAGGTGGCCATTGTTTTTGTACGGGGTGATTAAATACTTGTTGCAGGTATAAGCAGAATCACCCAATAAGTAGTACTCTAAATAAAATAGAAATTTTCAGATACACATTAGTGCAAACAAAAATAGATAAAAATAAGTATTACCTCCACAAGTTGATTCTAAATTTTTATATATAGGCGAGTTTTTTAAAACCCAACTGTCGTGACAAGAACCCGGATATCCGATAAATATGTCTAACAATTTTCGGTTTTCATTGCAAATATGTACCTTGCATACAGACTGTGATATTTCCTTTCCTGTCTATGTAGTCATCTTTTGATTTTGCCGGCGGGTCGATGATTATATGTGTGCCATCAATGCAACCTAAATGCAAAAAAAGACATATTTACTATGTATATATGTTATATATACATTATAACACATACCAAAAACTTTCGGAAATAAACATTTGTTCTGCAAAATCTTGCTGGACACTTCCTTCGCCGCCTCATTTGGCCACTTTATAGCTTGTTTGCTTAGTGAACTAATAAATAAAATTACCCTGTTTATGATAAAACAAATAGATGATCGAGATAAATTAAATCGATCTGACAAATCGCCAAAACTACAAGCTTCATGACCAGCAAACCAAGACAAGAACATGCAAGCTTTCGGAAATCCTTTTGTCAGGGCGAAGATTTTTATAAATATTTGATTGCAGAAATCTTTTGCTCAGATTTTCAAATAAGGATATATTCTAAAGTGTACTCGATATTCTAAAGTGTACTCGAAACTCGACATCAGTGTATGCGGGCACCGTTTCATTAAAGTAAGTCTTCAAAGAATTACGTGGCACTCTTTCGCTTCTCAGATGTATGATATTGGAGTACACCTCATCGCCATTTCTCAACGATCTTAGTATAGTTATTTCTTCTTCTTCCGGTTCGCTTTCGAATGATGACTCCATTAAGTGGACAATTGCATTGAGAATAATGCTATTACGGTTGCTCATATTTCCTTGTACAATTTAAATAAAATCGAGATGTAGATTTTGATTAATATTACGAAAATAAGAACATTTTATTAAAACATTTACCTGCCTTAGCTCAAATCCAAAAATATCTGCGTTTATAATGTGTATTATAGATTGGTACTTATAGACTTCGAATTACTTTCTTTTTGAGATTTTTCACTACTTTTTCTTTTTTGTTTGTTTTAAAAACACTTATTCTTGTATGCTAACGTAAATTAGTACACTTTACTGTTTTCAAATCCCTATTTACTTGTGTTTGCTTTAGTTTTCCCTATTTTCACAAAAATTTTAACAACTCCGTAAAAATGCTTTTTTGTTTGTTTACATTTTAAAACATATGTTTTTTTCAGCCGACTAAATTCTACTAACAAAAATTTATTTAGCAGATTTTGCAATTGCTCAGTCATCGAACTGTCATTTTACGCTCTCAAACTGTATTCTCATCTACTAAACTTTGTGCACTCGAATGCACTTTATTAAAGTTTAGGCATAATTATTGATACTTATTGGGTTCTCGAACGAAGCTATTGAGTGTTTTCTCTTGAAGCTAAAATGGTCACAATTAAGATAAAGTGGTATGATATGTAGATAAATACCTAGTTGCTTATTTAGTACTAAAAGTAAAACAAATGGTAGTGAGTGAATGTTACAACTCATATCTTATAACACTGACCAATTTGGATGAACCCAGTTTTCTGGAAAACTAGTCACACGATTTTTGGTACGAAAAGTGTTTTATATTCTATAGTTGGTCTAGTTTCATAATATATACCGTTTATTGCTTAACGTTACTTAAATTCCATGCAATAATTAATCCCCACTTTTACTGACCAATTTGGATAAACCAAGTTTTCAGGAAAACCGGTCACACGATTTTTTGCACTGAAAGTGTTTTATTTTCTATAGTTGGTCTAGTTCAATAATATATAGCAATTATTACTTGACGTTACTTAAATTCCATGCAATGATTAATCCCCACTTTTACTGACCGATTTGGATAAACCCAGCTTTCTGGAAAACTGGTCACACGATTTTTTGCACGGAAAGGGTTTTATATTCTATAGTAGGTCTAGTTTCATAATATATAGCGCTTATTGCTTGACGTTGCTTAAATTCCATGCAATAATTAATCCCCAATTTTACTGACCAATTTGGTTCAAGCCACTTTCTGAAGGGCTATTAAAAGATATTTATATTTTTTAATTAAGCAGTTTTTCACGCGATACAAATTTTTTTAATGTTTTTCAAAGACCATTATTCATTGCATATATCAGTTCTCAAACAGTGGGTATTAATGCTCTCATTTTCATATATATGATTATTATTATTTCCCTAATTTCATATTCCTTTAGACTCCCATGTTTCCGATTTCCCAAAAACGCCAATTCATTTATTTGATTGCGACGCTAACTTTCGACACTACATTTGAGCAAGGTGTATTTACTAGGTGACCTCGCTACGACAACAAATACAACAACAGCAGGCAATTTTGTTTGTGTAAAAGCCAATATTGCTGTCAAACACATTTGTATAAAGAAAGAAAATTAAAAGAAAAAAAGGAGAATAAGTTTTGTTTGGTAAGTTTCATAAATTGTATGTATATTTTATAAAATTCATAATTTAAAAAGTTTAATTATTATTGTTTTGATAGCACATACATATGTGGATACATTAATACATGGATATTCGCCATGTATTAATCCAACATCAACCCTGGCTAGATATGCCTGAATTGTTGTGGAAGGCGTATATTGATTTTGAAGTAGCACAGGGAGAATCCGAATTAGCACGTCAGCTTTATGAAAGACTATTGGAAAGAACACAGCATGTTAAAGTATGGATATCTTATGCTAAATTTGAATCAAAAGCATAATTAGCAGAAGCTGACGACATGAATGTACGTTTGGCCACACGAATAAAAGGCATACGTTAAATTCAAACTTTGCATGCTCATGCAGTGTCCAATATAGCATATAATAACTACTTCTAAAGTAACGGCAATAAAGAAAATTATGGATATAGTTTGACACCGTAATCAGCAGCATCCACAACATAAAGAAAATGTAAACCAACTGTACACTGAACCAAAGCCGAACATAGAAATTGAGCCAACCAAGCTTGCAGATCACAGTTCTCTTCTGGTATGTCAATACCATCTTCTGCTGCGGCCGAAAGAGAGACTTCTTTAGCATCAATGTGTCTTTTATTAGAATTTTTATTGAAAGTCTTTGCAGATGAACTGCTTGTCGATTTTCGTTGTTGAATTTTATGTAAAACGGAATTGAGATTTTTTTTAACATTCAAAGTTATGAACCTATTATTGAAATTTAATCTTTCTTATGAAATTGTATTAATTTTAGAAAATTATATTAACATCGAAGAGACTGGCACAACACGAGATGCTGCCAGGCGTGGCAGACCCCGGGGTAGCCGTTCTGCAGAGAATATTCGTACTGTAGCCGAGGATGTCATGGAAGCGCCGTCGACATCGACCAGACGACGTGCCACGCAAATGGGTATCAGTCGACGGTCTTTACAGCGAATTTTGGTAAAAGATTTGAAGATGTTTCCGTACAAAGTCCAGACGGTGCATCAGCTGTTAGCTGCTGACCGCCAATCGCGTCTAACATACGCTCAAGCCATCCTTAATCACCACCAAGAGGAAGATGATTTTTCATCAAAAATAATCATGAGTGATGAGGCCCATTTTCATCTTAGCGGGTACGTAAATAAGCAAAATTTACGCTTCTGGGGCACTGAAAATTTGCGTGTAACCCACGAAGAGCCATTACACCCGCTCAAACTCACTGTATGGTATGCTCTTTTCACTGGAGGAGTCATCGGACCTTTTTTCTTCGAAGACGTCGCGGGCCAAACGGTTACTGTGAATGGTGAGCGCTACAGAGCAATGATTAACTAGTTCTTTTTGCCGTAACTTGATGAATTGGGATTGGAAAACATGTGGTTCCAACAGGGCGGAGCAACGGCATACACTGCACGTGCCACAACCGATATGCTGAAGGATGCATTTCCCGGGCGCCTAATCTCCCGTTTTGCCGATTTGCACTGGCCAGCAAGATCGCCTGATTTGACCGCTGCAGACTTCTTTTTGTAGGGCTTTTTGAAGTCGCGCGTTTATGTCAACAAGCCTCAGACTCTTGCAGCTCTTAAAGACAATATCCGTCAAGAATGTGAGGACCTATCGCCGGAAGTTTTGGCCAAAGTGATGGAAAATGCCATAAAAAGGGCTGAAATGACAATCAACTGTGGCGGCGGCCATTTACATGACATCATATTCTCGACTTGATGTAAAAAAATTAAAGACCAAATAAAAATAATCCACAAGAAGAATCAAAGTTTTTCTTTTTTTTTTAAATTACAGACAAAAAACATCGGAAGGTTATTTTTGCGCAACCCTGTATGTATTTATTTGAACTTTATTCTAAATTATAAAGCACAAAAACTCATATAAATTACTTCACGCGGGGTTTGTTGAAACCAATTAACGTTTCCGATTTAATATTTCATCCAAAGGCCTTTATTTTTAATTACACATTCAAGGATGCTTATACGCTTAAATCTTTGTACATATCTTTGTTCGCAGTATTTTGGAGTATTGTACTATCGTCTGGAATTCCTATCATTTGGGACCATCTCATTCAAAAAATTACTAAAATTTACTAAGACTGCTTTAAAGTTAAATTGGCCCTATGAACTACCTTCTTATGAATCAAGAAGAAAGTTATTAGGCCTTCAATCGTTAGCCGACCGTAGAACTTGTTCTTCATTAATATTGGTCTATAACTTTTTATCTGATAACATTGACTGCTCAGATATAAATAACTATTTTGCCTTATATTGCCCTCCTATAGATCTTATATATAATCGTATTTCTTAGAACTAACTATGCAAAGAATGAACCAATTACAAGATGCTTACATATATGTAATAGTTTCACTCCTCCCTTAAATTTTAATGTTACTTTTAATAGTTTCAAGCTTTTGCTATATAAATATTACAAATAATTGTTTTAGTAATCTGTACGAATATAATTCTGTAGATGAAATGTAAATAAATAAATAAATACGTTTTGGCATACTCTCTATAGGATTCAGGTCTGGGCTTTGTGCAGGCCATTCCATTGTCCCAAAATTTTGGTTTTGTAGCCAACTTTTAACTATTATGGCAGTGTGTTTCGGATCCTCGTCTTGCTGAAAAACAACTTCGGTTGGGTAAGCCCTCTCTTCAACAAATTCTGGTAAATTTGTGTGTAGAATATTCAGGTAATCCTCCTTCTTCATTATACCTTGGATTCTTACCAAAGGTCCAATGTTCCACCAAGTAAAACATCCCCACACCATTATACTGCCGCCACCATGTTTCATAGTTTCCCTCACATGGTGCATTTGGATACGCTCATGCGGCCTACGTCAATAGTGTTCTTTTCCATCAGACTGGTATCGGTTGATTTTCGTTTCGGCGCTCCAAATAACCCGTTTCCAGTCATCCACTGTCCAATTTTTGTGGGATTTACAGAAATGAAGGCGTCTTTTCACATTTCTATCGGAAAGTGCTATTTAATGCGCGTCTAACCGTCCAGGAACTGACATCATTACCAATACTTTTTGCATCATTTTTCGGCGTCTTGATGTCCTTATTATGTAGCAAACACCACCCTCCCCTTAATAAGAACCGTTGTCCCCAGGTCGGCTTCAACAGCCCCTTCTATATATAAAGGTGTAATCTTATTGCCTAATCATCTATTTGTTTTGTAATAAGCTTTCCATCCTAGGACAAAAGTGCCCTCAATCCGTGGGCCGAGGCATCAGTTGTAAGATCGAACGGTTTTTTATAGTTAGGATACAGTAGCATTACATCCTCGGATGTTAAGACTTCTTTAATTTTCTTAAAAGCTTCAAGTTGTGACTATTTAAATTTTATTTGAATCCTTTTGAATTGGCTGGCACCAACTTTGCCATTGTCTCTTTTGAGCATGTCTGTTAAAGGTCTTGCTATAGAAGCAAAGTCCTTAATGAAGCATCTATAATGACTTGCAAGTCCAAGAAATGATCTAAGACTGAAAAGTGTAGTATGCTGTTCATAGTTCCGTATTGCTTATCGGGGCCGGTTGAAATTCACCCTCGAGATACCAAAAATTCCACGTTTTCTTTAAAGAAATTATACTTTTCGTGAGAAAAATGTTGGCAACAATAAGTAATGTACACATTATTGCAACTCTGTCTAGTTACTTTGTAGCACAAGTATGTTATATTTTTAACCGCTTTTTATAACCTCTGTATGTATAATATAAATTAATTACTTCTCAATAAAAGCTCGTTTTAACAACAGGTTATGGGCCCAGACTCGCGTTTTTAATATGGTTTTTTTTGCATTGAAAATTTAATCTGAGGATTTAAAAATGACGGCAACAATTGCACAATTTCCTAGGTTAACAAATAATAATTACCATGTGTGGAAGTGCAACATGGAATTGCTGCTGTTGGAGAGAGAGCTGTGGCACGTTGTTGTTGGCGAATCTCAAGTGAATGATGCAAAGTGGTTGGCGCAGGATGGTAAGGCCAGGGCGGCTATAGGTCTCGCTGTCGAGGAGTCGCAAAAGATTTTGATTAAACACTTGAAAACTGCGAAGGAATTTTGGAATACTCTGAAGAAACATCATGAACAAGCGAATATGTCTAATAAAGTGAGTCTTCTAAGGCTCATGTCATCAAAGAGGTTGGCAAGTGGCCAAAGTATGGATGATCACATAAATGAATTCCTGTCAATCGTCGATCGTTTGAGAGATTTGGGAGAAAATCTGGAGGAGCATAAAACTGTTGCGTTTTTGCTTGGCACATTGCCTGACGACTACAACAATTTGATTTCTTCATTGGAAATGCGTCCGGAAGCAGATCTCACGATTGATTTTGTTAAAGAGCAGTTGATTCAGGAGTACAAAAGGAAGTCTGGCTGTGAACAAGAAAATCATACAGCGTTTAAAGTGCAAAAGAAAGGAAAATTCGTGCCAAAATGTTATTCGTGTGGTAAGCTGGGTCATTTGAAAAAGGATTGCATTAATAAAAAGAAAAATAGCAATCGTGCCAATGTAGTAAAGGACGATGGTCATATCTGTTTTTGCGTAATGCAACAAAGACCAAATTCTGAGTGATATGTAGATTCTGCAGCGACAAACCACATGTGTTGTGAAGAAAAATATTTTACGAATTTGAATAAACAATCAGATACAGTGTACATGGCAAATGGTACAGAGGTTAAAGTGTGTGGAGTGGGTGACTGCAAATTATTTTGCGAAAATAAAGAAATTCGTGTTAAAAACGTTCTTTTCATTCCCGAATTAGATGGAAGTCTGTTATCTGTTCGGCGCTTGACTGATATAGGTTTTGAGGTTATGTTTGATGAAAATGGTTGCAAAATTTCTAAAGATGGAAAATCTCACGCCACAGGTTACCTGTACAATAATTTGTTCGTACTAAATCATAGTGATAAGGCTCTCAATGTATCAGAATGTAAAGGTGATTGTATTCACATGTGGCACCGTAGATTTGGGCACATAAATGTACAAGATATAAATGAATCAGTCTCTAAGGAACTAGTACAAGGTATAAAAATAAAGAAGTGCAACTGTTCTTTTAATTGCGAAGTTTGTTTACGGGGAAAGCTAGCACGTAATAAATTTCCCAAAGCGTCAGTATCTAAGTCTAAGGAAATTTTAGATGTGGTGCATTGTGATTTGTGCGGTCCAATGCAGAATGCAACACCAGGTGGGAATAAGTATTTTATGACGCTGATTGACGACTACAGCCGGTATTGTACTGTTTTCTTTCTGCCATCGAAAGACATGGCGTATGAGAAAATAAAAGAATTTGTTGAAAGATCAGAAAATCAACTTGGCAAACGACTGAAAGTACTTAGAACGGATCGTGGTGGTGAGTTCGTTAATAAGCGAATGCAGCAATATTTTAGAGATAAAGGCATTGTTCACCAGCTGACTGCACCGTACACTCCTGAGCAGAATGGAGTGGCAGAGCGGAAAAATAGAAGCCTAATGGAAATGGCGAGATGCATGTTGTATGATGCAGACATGAACATCAGATTTTGGGCTAAAGCCGTTAACAACTCTAATTATGTTCAAAATCGTCTTTTGTCTGCCGCCGTAGATGTAACACCGTTCGAGTTATGGTATGAAAAACCTCCAAATTTGAAGCATATTCGTATTTTTCGAGCTGTGGCATATGCTCAAGTCAACAAACAAAAACGTAGAAAATTGGACGAGGTGTCTGTTAAATGCAAATTAGTCGGGTATTCAGAGCAGTCTAAAGCTTACCGTTTATTGAACACCGAGTCAAATAAAATCATCGTAAGCCGAGATGTGAAGTTTTTGGAGCCTGAAGTTAATATTGGCAATGTTGATGATGGTGAAAGTGGCGTTGTTGGTGGTGATGATACTTCTGGTTGTGATGACGATGTTGCTGTTGACGTCAGCGTTGGTGATGAATCACCTAATGAAGATGATGTTGATACTATGGGTGATGATCAGTTTTTTGGATTTGATTCCGCGGGAGAATTTTCATCATCATCTGATTCAGAACAAAATCTTACTCCCAGAACGTCTTCAAGAAACAACAAGGGTATACCTCCGAAAAAGTATGGTTACAAAATTTGCAATGAAAATGATCCAATGAGTTATGAAGATGCTTTGTCAGGATCGGACAACAAATTTTGGTTAAAAGCAATGGAAGAAAAAGTCGAAGCACTACAAGGCAACAATGCATGGGATTTGGTGGAAGCCCCAAAGATTGTAAACTGATAGACTGTAAATGCGTGTACAAAACTAAACACTTGGTGAATGGTGAGAAGAGGTATAGAGCTAGACTGGTCGCAAGGGGATTTTCCCAGAAATATGGTGAAAGTTTACTGGCAATTGCGAGCTACAAAAATATGAAAGTCCGCCACGTTGATATTAAAACGGCATTCCATTATGGCGATATAGATGCAGAAATATTTATAAAACAGTCAAAAGGATACATCATACCTGGAAAAGAGAATTTAGTCTGCAAATTTAATCACAGCTTGTACGGATTAAAACAGTCTGCTCGTTGTTGGAATCTCCGCATCAATAAAGTTCTTACTGATTCGGGATTCAGAAGGGGAAAAGCGGAACCCTGTTTGTATATAGAGGGTAGTGGTGATTCAATGACGTATGTCCTCATTTACGTAGACGATGTTACATCGCATCCAAAACTGATGTGGAAATTGATAATGTTACCAAGATTTTAAAATCTCAAATTGAAATCACTGATTCGGGTGATCTAAGACTCTTCTTAGGTATTGAAGTTATACATGAAAATGAAACATACTATTTATGTCAAAGAAAGTACATCAGCAAAATCTTGGATGATTATAAACTGCAAGATGCAAAGGTTTCATCCATTCCTATGGATCCTGGTTATCTAAAGTCAAATTTTGAAAATAGTTTTGACAACAAAAATTTATATCGCAAAGCAGTCGGTTCGCTGTTATATGTTTCGAATAATACACGTCCCGATATTGCTGTCGCCATATCAATTTTATCTCGAAAAATAAGCAGTCCTAATGATAACGATTGGACCGAATTGAAACGTATTATGAAGTATCTTAAGGGTACTATTGACCTGAAGTTGTGCGTAGGTTCTAAATCAAACCTAGAATTAAAAGGCTTTGCTGATGCTGACTGAGTAGGAGATCTGAAAGACCGTAAGTCAACCAGTGGTTTTATTTTTAAGCTTGGTGATGCCGTAATAAGTTATGCCAGCAGAAAACAACAAAATGTGACTTTGTCATCCACCGAGGCTGAATTCGTTTTTCTTGCGGAAGCGTCTCAAGAATTGTTGTGGCTTATCCAGCTCATAAAAGAATTCGAAGTTGATATTCGTAATCCAGTAATTTTTGAAGACAACCAGAGCTGTTTGAAATTACTGCAAGATGAGAAAATATCACCCAGAAGCAAGCACATAGACATTAAGTATTATTTCGTTCGCGATTTATTGAAATCTAGAAGAGTATTATATACGTATTGTCCTACTGATTCTATGTTAGCTGACATTCTAACTAAACCCCTACAGAAAATAAGAATATGTAAAATTAGAGAGTTAATTGGTTTATATAAATAGTCTTTTGTATTGCATTTTTGATTTGAATTGGTGAATATATAAGGCAATATTTGTAATATTGAGAAGGGGTGTTGGCAACAATATTCAATAAGTAATGTACGCATTATTGCAACTCTGTCTAGTTACTTTGTGGTACAAGTATGTTATATTTTTAACCGCTTTTTATAACCTCTGTATGTATAATATAAATTAATTACTTCTCAATAAAAGCTCGCTTTAACAACAAAAATGTCTAATCTATCCAAGGCCCAAGCGATGTGTTCGACATGGTCTTTCATATTTTGTGAAAAAATAATGTCATCAATATAAACATAACATGACCTCCTTATTCTCTCTTAAAGCACATAATCGATGGCTCTTTGAAAAATGCTTGGTGCATTTTTCAAACCAAAGGGCAGTCTGCAAAATTAATATTTTCTATTTCCGACCGAAAAGACAGTTTTTTCCCTATCCCCCTCAGCCAGCAAAATCTGGTGGAATCCTGACTTGAGGTGCAATGTGACGAAGAATTTTGCCTTCCCCAAGTTTGACGCATTCACACTTGGAGTGTGATATTTGTCAGAAATAGTTTTAGAGTTTAATTTTCTAGAATCTATTGCAAGTTGAATCAACCATACTTGTTTTAAAATGTTAACTTTATTAACTTCTTATTTTCTTCAGTAACGTTCATTCCCGGTACTTATAAAAAGCCTAGAAGATGATCTGTACTGTTGAACGTTAGAATGCTAATCACAGATTATAACCAGATAGGGCACGGCCACCTAGCGATGAAAAAAAGTGTTAAAAAATGTCAAAGTGGCATCACAATGGCATCGCTCAGTTAACCCCTTCATTATTAAAGGACAGTAATATATACTAAATATATTGCTTTCTCTCTTCTCCGATGGGGTTAAATGAAATTTAGTTTGTTTAAATTTTTTATACAAAAATTCATCAAAAAATTGGCGCAAAACTGGAAAAATTGTTGGATTTTTTATTATTTTGCGCCAATTCTTCCTATTTAGCAGCTTCATTGTACAACAGCAAGTGGATAACAACAGCGGAAAACATGTAAGTATAATTTTGTTTTGATAAAATTGTAATTAGTTTAAACAAAAAATTTTCCAATTTCAGGAGTCGAATGTGTATTATGGGCTGCCCGGAAATTGAGAGGATTCATTGGTTCCCGAAAGATCGGAGAAGGTAAGTTCATTACATGTTACTACTTTTGGTTATTTCGAAGCCGGAAACTAAAAATTAGATGTGTTATTCTGGATAAAACGCGTTTTGTTTAAATAAATTAATAAAACATTTTCACTAAAATGTAACCATCTTTCCGGCTTCAGTTCCAGGTGCTAGAAATAACATAAGCAATTGAAATTTGTGTCTGAAATCCATAAATAACAACAATGTTTAAAATGTTTAATTTTGTGTAAAAACTTTTTATTGTACGTATGCTTAAAAATTAACACAATACGTTAATTATTACACTTATTACAAAAAGATATTCTTAATAATCGTTACATTTATTTTCAGGCAGATGATTGCATCTACAGTTCGTCCTGGAGTATAAGCACCTTTCAGTACAATTTTTGCAGGTATTTGTTCTTCCTTTTGTTACAAATCATTGCCTGTAACGAAAAAAATTTATTTACTTTTAATAATTCTTCGTTTGCTTCTATTTTCAGATTTATTACTGGTGGTTCAGAAGCAGATGCAGCTTTAAATCATATTTTAACAGGGGTTTATCTTTCGACCGTTCTTTGAGACACTTTGTTACACGTCATTGCCGATAACGAAACAAAAAATTTTTATCAGTTTTAATAATGATTTTGTTTGTTTCCCATCTTCAGGTTTTTCGCAGCTCTTACATCCATTTTCACAGGTATGCCGTTCTCCAGTATTCCTCTGAGCACTATGTTACCACACATTGCCTGTAAAGAAACACAATTTTTTACACACCTCTTAATAATTGTTTTTTATTTATATTTTCAGATTTTTCACTATACTTACAGTTGGTCCATTAGTACGCGCAGCTTTAGTTCATTTTCACAGGTATGTCGTTCTCCCGTATTACACTGTTCACTTTGTTACACACATTGCCTCTAAAGAAACACAATTCTTTACATATCTTTTAATAATTGTTTTTTTATTTATATTTTCAGGTTTTTCACTATACTTACAATTGGTTCAGGAGCAATTGCCATAAAAACCACTTACCAAGCAAATCCTTTCATTTCAACTCCTCTTGAATGTCCAATGTTCGCCAAGTTTCCTTCGATTTGCTAGAGAACAAAAACTATATAATAATAACTTAATTACGTTGGTATAAGGAGTTTGTTCACTCACATGTACATTTTTTGAAAAATTTATAAAATTAGAACCTTGATCGCAAACGAATTGGCAAGGTTTCAAGCCTATTGCTTCTAATTGAGTTATTGCCTCAAATATGTATCTTTTCATTATATTGCCTTTACAACTGCCTTGAACAAAAAAATAGGATACTTCTTGCGACCAACTGTTGCCACCTATGCCACTTGCGATGATAACCATAGCGCTAGTTGCTATATTTCTGGAACGATTTTCATCCCCAAAATCCTGTAGCCCTATTATTTTGTCTTTAAACCTATCGTACTCAAGAAAACTTTTCAGAGACATTTCGTCGCAAGATACACTAACATATTTCTCGTCCTCATTAAAATCACGCGCACGTACTTTCAATGCTTCAAATGTACCATTTATATTACCCGGAGGCTTTGGTTAGTCCTTTACAAAACGTCGTAAAGTTTTGATATCAGGCCAATCTAATATTCTATATAAATACCGGTAAACAAGCGGAGAAAGAAAATAGATCGCTAAAGCAATTAGCTTTAATCCAATGCTGTAGCGACGATTTGTTGATTCGCGGCAATGATTTTTAAGACTGTTTTCAAGGCATACTGATAGCGAACTAGATATTTTAGAAGAAATATCATTCTTCTTTTTCAACTCAATTCCAATTTTTCAACTTTTGCCTTGTACGATTCTAATTTCTTAGATAGCTTTACGTTAGCTATTCTTAATTTAGTCTTTGTACGTTTTTCTGATAAATATTGTGTCCTATAATGATCAAGTGTAGCTTGTAATATCTTTATATTAGGATGAGAGTCAGTTTTCAAATGCAAAGGGGCCATAATTGTTTTACTAATGTCATCATCATTATTTACTATGTCCTGTGTGTCCATTTTTTCACCCTCACTGTTAGAATTTTTAGTACGGTCATTTTGTTTTTCCATCGATTCCTATATTTCCTAACTGCTCTAATCTAGTTTTTTTCTTTTGCACTGTTTAAAATTAGAAACTGAGTTGTATTTACTAAATTTGATTCCGTATTAATATTTTTGTGATCTGGATTCGCGTTTAGTTCAGCAATTTTTGGTAGAGCAAATTTTGATATGATGTTGCCAAAAATATATTCATCCGAAAAATTCAGACTGCATGCATATAAACGCTTCGTAATTAATTTCACACATAAAATGCGAAGCCATTCCGCACGTCTAAAAGAATTAAATAAATATATACATTACGAGAGTTTTTGGTATTGACAGTTATAATAAGATAACTTTTTTAAATTTCAGAAAAATTTAAACTAAATCACGTATAAAATTTATATTGAAAATTTTATAGAACATACAAACTTGAATATATACCAAACACCTAAGCATAAATTGCTAACAACATAGCACGGAATAGCATTGAAATATCTATATACTAAAATTAATTCAAACCCAGTTTAACTAAAAAATAAAAATAATTTGTTTATTGTTTAAATTGAAACTTTTCATAGTTGTACTAGTTAATTAGTCACTGCTGTTGTTTTAAATTAGTTCAATTGAGGCATTCCTTCTATACAGTTTTAGTTTCATATCAACAGCAGTAAGAGATTAACTAGCACACTTATAAAAAATAGTTGCAATTTATAATTATAATTTAAAAAGAAACGTATTTTAAAGTAACCAAATTAT
Source organism: Phania funesta (assembly GCA_963932375.1). Lineage (NCBI taxonomy): Eukaryota > Metazoa > Arthropoda > Insecta > Diptera > Tachinidae > Phania > Phania funesta. The sequence continues at coordinate 56,629,154 of OZ010653.1, read as the reverse complement.
TTTATTTATTTTTAATTAAAATTACATCAAAAACCAAAAATACTAAAATAAAAAAACAAAAACCTATAAAAATTGCTGCAAATAAAATAATTTCAATATTATAAAAGACTAATATATAAAACAACTAAAAAAAAATCAATAAAAATTTGGTTTTCAGTTAAAAATCATTTTATTGTCTTGCTTAAAAAGGAGTAATATAATTAAAAAACATTAAATAAAAAAATTAACTTACTTCCACCACTTTTTAGATCAACCGAATAGTATTTCCAATACGATTTCAAGCAATACACACCATGCACAGCCCGGTAAACAGCACTTCACAACTTTCACAGCTTGGTTTCTTCAATTTCTTATTAGCGGCTTCTTCTCGACATTATTATGGTAACTATAAACCGCAGCCACTAACCAATATGAATACATTTCACATCACCTTTTTATTGTTTACACATGTACATGCAGTCACCAATTAATATTTAATCTTTTGTGTTTCAATTGGCATTTGCTCTGTTTTTTATATTATTCACTGTATTTTTATTCACTCTTTATTTTTATTATTTGGCATTAGCCCCACTTTAATCTTTTGTTTTTAGATTTGGCACTTGCACTTTTTCCAATATATTATTCACTTTTATTTTTAGCACTTTTTATTTACATGAGTATATTAATTTTCCAGCAGTATCACTTTCATCCATTTTATGGCATCAGCAATATAAGTATGTACACGAATTAACTGCCACTGATGAAGATGCCGCTGGAAACGTAAGAAGCACAAAATACAGCGACAAAAATTTATTGGATATATACCCATTAACTTCACTATTTATAAAAATTCCAATTAGTTATGATGGAGCTGAAGCCGGGAACTTATTTAGTTTTGTTTGACAAACAAAAAACATTTTGGCCAGAATATATTCCATCCAAAATAATATATTTTTAGTTTCCGGCTTCGAAATAACCAAACGTAGTAACATGTAATGAACTTACCTTCTCGGATCTTTCGGGAACCGGTGAATCCTCTTAATTTCCGGGCGGCATATAATACATTTTCGACTCCTGAAATTGAAAAATTTTTTGTTTAAACTAATTACAATTTTATCAAAACAAAATTATACTTGCATGTTTTCCGCTGTTGCCGTCCACTTGCTGTTGTACAATAAAGCTGCTAAATGGAAGAATTGTCGCAAAATAATGAAAAATCCAACAATATTTCCAGTTTTGCGCCAATCGGAGAATAGTGAAAGCAATAGATTTAGTATATATTACTGTCCTTTAATAATGAAGGGGTTAACTAAGCGATGCCATTGTGATGCCACTTTGACATTTTTTTTCATCGCTAGGTGGCCGTGTCCTATCTGGTTATAATCTGTGGTAGTCCTAATGATGAAGTTTTTCTATTTTTCTTCACGTGTTTAGCAGGCGCTGCCGTTGAATTACTTTTTGTCGTTTTACGGAGTGCTGCCACACATATAGCGTTTATTGCTTGACATTGCTTAAATTGCATGCAATAATTAACTGCTACTAAAAGTAAACAAAATGGTAGTGAGTGAATGAAACAATAAAAACTGTTACAAATATTTTTTACGTGTTTTACAAATTCTTCCACTTAAATCATTCTTTTGTTTGAATTGTTTTCATTCTTATTTGAATTAACATTAGAATTTGCACTCCCATTTAGTTTTGTTTTGCTGAGATTATTATTAACATTTACATTTGTGTTTTCATTGATATTTTCATTTTCTTCAACATTTACATTTGTTTTCTTGTTTTTATTTTCATTTACATTTGTTTTCCTGTTCAAATTATCATTATTATTTACGTTTGTATTTTCGTTTAAATTTTCATTAATATTTTCATTTTTATTCATATTTTGCTTATTATCATTTAAATTTGCATCGTTATTAATGTGAGTCCTATTTCGCCTATAAGTTGACCCTTCTTCATCTTGAACAGTATAAGATCTCGGTTACTTGCAACTTGCTACTATTGTGCCATTGATACCATTGCGTCTTTGGTGTTCTCTTGAATATAACTTTCTCACCCACTCCCACCGGCCTGACGTTATTTGTAATATCCGCGCATTCTATTGTTCCGTTTGTTCATTTCCCTCCTTATTTGCTTTGAATCTACAAGTTTTTGTCCTAAATTCCATGGATAACATGGCAGTTTCGTTCTTAAAACTTTACCCATTAAGATCTCCGCAGGGCTCGGTAAGTTTCCCTTGGGTGTTGTCCTGTATTGTAATAATGCAGTGTATGGGTCAGAAGAATCATATAGACATTTGTTAAACATCTTCTTTACTATTTGTATCGTACGTTCTGCGAGACCATTCGATCTAGGTAGATATGGGCTCGAAGTGATGAGCTCTATTCCCCAATTCTTACAAAGAATCGAAAACTCTTTCGAGTTAATTGGCGGCTCATTATCCGATATAAAAACAGCTGTTATGCCGTTCTTGGCATATATAGATTTCAGTTTTGTAATAACTTGGTTACTATTATAACCCGAATTGAGAATATCAATCTCTAAAAATTTTGAATAGTAGTCTACTAATAACAAATACATTCTTCCGTTAAACTCAAATAGGGCACAACCTACCTTGTACCATGGAATGTTAATAATCTCATGAGGCAACAACTCCTCCTTAGAATTCGAATTTTTGTACTTTTTTCAATTCTCACAGTTGGACACCATTATGTCAATATCATTATTAATATTTGGCCAGTACACAGTCTGTCTCGCCAAATTTTGGCAACGTTGCATACCCATGTGCCCTTCATGAACAAAAAATAACATTTGTCTTCTCATATCCTTTGGTATGAGTATGCGGTTGCTCATCATAAGAATACCATTAATTTCATTCCTAATTAAATGATATGGACTTAATTCTTGAACTAGTTTTCCTTTGTCATCTGGCCAACCGTTTCTAAGACATTCTATTAATTTCTGAAAAACCTCATCCACTTTAGTCGATTCCCTTATTTTCTGTATCGTCAAGTCCAGTAACGTGTTCTGTGACAAAATAAAATTGCAATGTAACTCAATATCACTGTCCCTCTCTAACAATGTGTTCCCTGTGAGAGGGGCTCTCGATAGCGTGTCCGCTATATGAAGGTATTTTCCTGGTTTGTAAACTACGTTGATATTGTATGTTAACAAGCGTAACATAAATCCTTGAAGTCCTGGTATCCTATATAGTGGCTTTTGAAATAAAGGCACCAATGGTTTATGATCAGTTTCCATCATTACACTTAAACTATAAATGTATTGGTGAAACCGAGTGCACCCAAACAAAATAGCAAACAGTTCTTTTTCTATTTAAGCATAATTGGCTTGGCAGTCTGTAAGCGAAGCAGAAGCATAAGCAATAGGCTTGTTATCGTGCATTATTGCAAATTTTGACGCGTCTATAGATAATCTATGTTGCCTTTTGGGATCAAAATAGACCAACACCGGCAAATTCGTAATTTCTTTCTTTAAATTTAGGAACTCGTTATCCTGTTCGGCGTGCCAATGCCATAAAACGTTACTCTTTAATAAACACCGTAAATGTTTTGTCTTTGGCGATAGATTCTGAATAAAGGAGCCCAGATTGGTTACCATCTTATTAAATTTAAGTCCAACAGACTCTGCTCTCTTCAAGACTTTCACTAGTATCTCATTATGCTCGTCCAGACTTGACGCATGAACTAGAAAATCGTCCATATAAATGATTAAACCATTTATATCACCGAAAAGACGAATCATCTCTGAATGAAAATTTTCTGGTGCCGCATTTATACCGAATGGTTATCTTAGGAATCTGTAGCGTCCCATAGGTGTATTAAACGTACACAATTTTGACGAGCTCTTGTCCAATGGGACCATCCAAAAACCCGAGTTAGCATCCAGACTACTAAAAATCTTTGAACCTGTTATCTTTGCTCTACACTCCTCAATATTTGGAAAACTAAATCTTGGTCTAAGTATAACTTTATTTAAATTTCTTGGATCCAGACATAATCGCAGACCTCCATTTGGCTTCGAGATCATTTCCATCCTATCTAATTCATTTTTCAATGGTTCCATAAGACCTATTGGGACCCGACGTGGTGCTTTAACAATAGGCAAACTATTTTCTTTAATTTGTAAGTGACACTCCTTTTTCAATTTACCTAGTCCTTCAAACACGTAACTATACTTTTCCAAAACCAAATTCATATTTATTGCCTAATTTCCTAATTAAGTTTAACCGTACAGCTAGATCTAGCCCTATTACATTTTTACAGTTCATGTTTAGTATATAAAATTTCGAAATTACATTAATGTTATTGTACTTAACATTTAAATTAATTTTTCCCACCACTGGGAGTATTGCCCCACTAAAGGTAAGAATGTTAGGAAAATTATTAGTGTTAATTCTACTTATCTTTAACTGACGAAATGTTTCTTCTGACAAAAGATTAGCTTGCGCGCCAGTATCCACTTGAAAAACAATCATCTTGTTGTTGTTGACTCCGGCTTCAACATTGCACTCACTGGCAGAATTCGTACCATTTGTTTTGTTTCTTACTAACGAAAAAGTTGTCTTCTTCAACCGTTTTCACGTATTAGTTGCTTACTGTACGGCTTTTGTTGTTTTTGGTAAAACACATTTTGGCGAAATGGTTAAATTTCCCACAGACATGGCAATTCATTCCCTCTGCTGGGCATTTATAACGATGCCTTTGTTGACCACATTTGTTACCCTTTTGTTGTTGTATGTTTGACTTGCTTTTATAATTTTTGTTGTTAAATTTTGACTTTTTATTAAACTTATTTAAAGCACAAATAGTTGCATTGTTATTGTTGCTTGAGCAATGTTGAATTGTTAAACGTTTTCACGTGCTGCTTCCATAGACTTGGCTATGTCTAAAGCTTTATCCCATCTAAGATCACCTTCATTTAGCAATCTTTCTATTACTTTTATAAAATTTTGAGACTTAATAAGACTTTCTCTTAAAGTGTTAAACTCACATGAAATGCTTAAATTTTGTGACGCTCCATAGCTGTGTTGACTTTTGGGACAAAGTGTGCTTCAAATTTGTTCCACAAATCTATATATGTATTTAATTTTGTCAATGTCGACATTAAACGAACTTACTATTTGCAGTGCATCAGCACCCATATGTTGCAACATTAGAGCTACTTTATGTGAGTCACTTTCGTCTTCCAGTGACGACGCTCTCATACAGATTTTAAAAGATTTGCTCCAGCTCTTCCACTCTGAGCACAAGTTTGATACTTTGGTGTTCAATGGAGCCACCGCTTTCGCCATTGCTACTGTTGGTTTTTGTGCCTCAAGTATGCTGTCGTCCGTTTTCATTGCACACTTTTATTTCTTTCTTTAAATATATTTACTTGACTCTTTATTTGTGTCTATTTAGGCTTGGCTTTAGTTTATCCAACTGCTGATTGAAAATGAATGCAGTGTTGTAAAAAATTTATTCCTTTGACTACTCGACTCTTTTTGTTGTTCGTACTCGGCACAGCACAATTTATTGTATACAATTCTTACGAAAAAAAACGTCACTTGTGTTGCTTTATAAGTTTTTTCTTTTTATTTTATTTATATTGTAAGTTTTTCCTGATTAAATTTGTTAAGTAGTTCATTATTACTCGTTTTTGTTGTTGATTAGTATGAATATCCAATTACTAGGTTCCGAAGTATTCATCACTTCTACAACACTAAAGAAGTAAATAAACAATGAAACAAAATGATTTTTTTTCCAGAACTATATCTGTATCAAAACCAATATCATCATCATTAGCGATGTTGTGTAGTACACAACAAGCTCTAATGAAATGACAAACTTTTTTCATTCCTCTTAATTTGCAAATATAAGTGGCGGAATCATTGCTTTAAAATCCCAAAAGTGTGTTCAATAACAACACGACCGGAACTCAATTTGATATTAAACATTTTTTGAGCCTTCGTTAGGTGGCCATTGTTTTTGTACGGGGTGATTAAATACTTGTTGCAGGTATAAGCAGAATCACCCAATAAGTAGTACTCTAAATAAAATAGAAATTTTCAGATACACATTAGTGCAAACAAAAATATATAAAAATAAGTATTACCTCCACAAGTTGATTCTAAATTTTTATATATAGGCGAGTTTTTTAAAACCCAACTGTCGTGACAAGAACCCGGATATCCGATAAATATGTCTAACAATTTTCGGTTTTCATTGCAAATATGTACCTTGCATACAGACTGTGATATTTCCTTTCCTGTCTATGTAGTCATCTTTTGATTTTGCCGGCGGGTCGATGATTATATGTGTGCCATCAATGCAACCTAAATGCAAAAAAAGACATATTTACTATGTATATATGTTATATATACATTATAACACATACCAAAAACTTTCGGAAATAAACATTTGTTCTGCAAAATCTTGCTGGACACTTCCTTCGCCGCCTCATTTGGCCACTTTATAGCTTCTTTGCTTAGTGAACTAATAAATAAAATTACCCTGTTTATGATAAAACAAATAGATGATCGAGATAAATTAAATCGATCTGACAAATCGCCAAAACTACAAGCTTCATGACCAGCAAACCAAGACAAGAACATGCAAGCTTTCGGAAATCCTTTTGTCAGGGCGAAGATTTTTATAAATATTTGATTGCAGAAATCTTTTGCTCAGATTTTCAAATAAGGATATATTCTAAAGTGTACTCGATATTCTAAAGTGTACTCGAAACTCGACATCAGTGTATGCGGGCACCGTTTCATTAAAGTAAGTCTTCAAAGAATTACGTGGCACTCTTTCGCTTCTCAGATGTATGATATTGGAGTACACCTCATCGCCATTTCTCAACGATCTTAGTATAGTTATTTCTTCTTCTTCCGGTTCGCTTTCGAATGATGACTCCATTAAGTGGACAATTGCATTGAGAATAATGCTATTACGGTTGCTCATATTTCCTTGTACAATTTAAATAAAATCGAGATGTAGATTTTGATTAATATTACGAAAATAAGAACATTTTATTAAAACATTTACCTGCCTTAGCTCAAATCCAAAAATATCTGCGTTTATAATGTGTATTATAGATTGGTACTTATAGACTTCGAATTACTTTCTTTTTGAGATTTTTCACTACTTTTTCTTTTTTGTTTGTTTTAAAAACACTTATTCTTGTATGCTAACGTAAATTAGTACACTTTACTGTTTTCAAATCCCTATTTACTTGTGTTTGCTTTAGTTTTCCCTATTTTCACAAAAATTTTAACAACTCCGTAAAAATGCTTTTTTGTTTGTTTACATTTTAAAACATATGTTTTTTTCAGCCGACTAAATTCTACTAACAAAAATTTATTTAGCAGATTTTGCAATTGCTCAGTCATCGAACTGTCATTTTACGCTCTCAAACTGTATTCTCATCTACTAAACTTTGTGCACTCGAATGCACTTTATTAAAGTTTAGGCATAATTATTGATACTTATTGGGTTCTCGAACGAAGCTATTGAGTGTTTTCTCTTGAAGCTAAAATGGTCACAATTAAGATAAAGTGGTATGATATGTAGATAAATACCTAGTTGCTTATTTAGTACTAAAAGTAAAACAAATGGTAGTGAGTGAATGTTACAACTCATATCTTATAACACTGACCAATTTGGATGAACCCAGTTTTCTGGAAAACTAGTCACACGATTTTTGGTACGAAAAGTGTTTTATATTCTATAGTTGGTCTAGTTTCATAATATATACCGTTTATTGCTTAACGTTACTTAAATTCCATGCAATAATTAATCCCCACTTTTACTGACCAATTTGGATAAACCAAGTTTTCAGGAAAACCGGTCACACGATTTTTTGCACTGAAAGTGTTTTATTTTCTATAGTTGGTCTAGTTCAATAATATATAGCAATTATTACTTGACGTTACTTAAATTCCATGCAATAATTAATCCCCACTTTTACTGACCGATTTGGATAAACCCAGCTTTCTGGAAAACTGGTCACACGATTTTTTGCACGGAAAGTGTTTTATATTCTATAGTAGGTCTAGTTTCATAATATATAGCGCTTATTGCTTGACGTTGCTTAAATTCCATGCAATAATTAATCCCCAATTTTACTGACCAATTTGGTTCAAGCCACTTTCTGAAGGGCTATTAAAAGATATTTATATTTTTTAATTAAGCAGTTTTTCACGCGATACAAATTTTTTTAATGTTTTTCAAAGACCATTATTCATTGCATATATCAGTTCTCAAACAGTGGGTATTAATGCTCTCATTTTCATATATATGATTATTATTATTTCCCTAATTTCATATTCCTTTAGACTCCCATGTTTCCGATTTCCCAAAAACGCCAATTCATTTATGTGATTGCGACGCTAACTTTCGACACTACATTTGAGCAAGGTGTATTTACTAGGTGACCTCGCTACGACAACAAATACAACAACAGCAGGCAATTTTGTTTGTGTAAAAGCCAATATTGCTGTCAAACACATTTGTATAAAGAAAGAAAATTAAAAGAAAAAAAGGAGAATAAGTTTTGTTTGGTAAGTTTCATAAATTGTATGTATATTTTATAAAATTCATAATTTAAAAAGTTTAATTATTATTGTTTTGATAGCACATACATATGTGGATACATTAATACATGGATATTCGCCATGTATTAATCCAACATCAACCCTGGCTAGATATGCCTGAATTGTTGTGGAAGGCGTATATTGATTTTGAAGTAGCACAGGGAGAATCCGAATTAGCACGTCAGCTTTATGAAAGACTATTGGAAAGAACACAGCATGTTAAAGTATGGATATCTTATGCTAAATTTGAATCAAAAGCATAATTAGCAGAAGCTGACGACATGAATGTACGTTTGGCCACACGAATAAAAGGCATACGTTAAATTCAAACTTTGCATGCTCATGCAGTGTCCAATATAGCATATAATAACTACTTCTAAAGTAACGGCAATAAAGAAAATTATGGATATAGTTTGACACCGTAATCAGCAGCATCCACAACATAAAGAAAATGTAAACCAACTGTACACTGAACCAAAGCCGAACATAGAAATTGAGCCAACCAAGCTTGCAGATCACAGTTCTCTTCTGGTATGTCAATACCATCTTCTGCTGCGGCCGAAAGAGAGACTTCTTTAGCATCAATGTGTCTTTTATTAGAATTTTTATTGAAAGTCTTTGCAGATGAACTGCTTGTCGATTTTCGTTGTTGAATTTTATGTAAAACGGAATTGAGATTTTTTTTAACATTCAAAGTTATGAACCTATTATTGAAATTTAATCTTTCTTATGAAATTGTATTAATTTTAGAAAATTATATTAACATCGAAGAGACTGGCACAACACGAGATGCTGCCAGGCGTGGCAGACCCCGGGGTAGCCGTTCTGCAGAGAATATTCCTACTGTAGCCGAGGATGTCATGGAAGCGCCGTCGACATCGACCAGACGACGTGCCACGCAAATGGGTATCAGTCGACGGTCTTTACAGCGAATTTTGGTAAAAGATTTGAAGATGTTTCCGTACAAAGTCCAGACGGTGCATCAGCTGTTAGCTGCTGACCGCCAATCGCGTCTAACATACGCTCAAGCCATCCTTAATCACCACCAAGAGGAAGATGATTTTTCATCAAAAATAATCATGAGTGATGAGGCCCATTTTCATCTTAGCGGGTACGTAAATAAGCAAAATTTACGCTTCTGGGGCACTGAAAATTTGCGTGTAACCCACGAAGAGCCATTACACCCGCTCAAACTCACTGTATGGTATGCTGTTTTCACTGGAGGAGTCATCGGACCTTTTTTCTTCGAAGACGTCGCGGGCCAAACGGTTACTGTGAATGGTGAGCGCTACAGAGCAATGATTAACTAGTTCTTTTTGCCGTAACTTGATGAATTGGGATTGGAAAACATGTGGTTCCAACAGGACGGAGCAACGGCATACACTGCACGTGCCACAACCGATATGCTGAAGGATGCATTTCCCGGGCGCCTAATCTCCCGTTTTGCCGATTTGCACTGGCCAGCAAGATCGCCTGATTTGACCGCTGCAGACTTCTTTTTGTAGGGCTTTTTGAAGTCGCGCGTTTATGTCAACAAGCCTCAGACTCTTGCAGCTCTTAAAGACAATATCCGTCAAGAATGTGAGGACCTATCGCCGGAAGTTTTGGCCAAAGTGATGGAAAATGCCATAAAAAGGGCTGAAATGACAATCAACTGTGGCGGCGGCCATTTACATGACATCATATTCTCGACTTGATGTAAAAAAATTAAAGACCAAATAAAAATAATCCACAAGAAGAATCAAAGTTTTTCTTTTTTTTTTAAATTACAGACATAAAACATCGGAAGGTTATTTTTGCGCAACCCTGTATGTATTTATTTGAACTTTATTCTAAATTATAAAGCACAAAAACTCATATAAATTACTTCACGCGGGGTTTGTTGAAACCAATTAACGTTTCCAATTTAATATTTCATCCAAAGGCCTTTATTTTTAATTACACATTCAAGGATGCTTATACGCTTAAATCTTTGTACATATCTTTGTTCGCAGTATTTTGGAGTATTGTACTATCGTCTGGAATTCCTATCATTTAGGACCATCTCATTCAAAAAATTACTAAAACTTACTAAGACTGCTTTAAAGTTAAATTGGCCCTATGAACTACCTTCTTATGAATCAAGAAGAAAGTTATTAGGCCTTCAATCGTTAGCCGACCGTAGAACTTGTTCTTCATTAATATTGGTCTATAACTTTTTATCTGATAACATTGACTGCTCAGATATAAATAACTATTTTGCCTTATATTGCCCTCCTATAGATCTTATATATAATCGTATTTCTTAGAACTAACTATGCAAAGAATGAACCAATTACAAGATGCTTACATATATGTAATAGTTTCACTCCTCCCTTAAATTTTAATGTTACTTTTAATAGTTTCAAGCTTTTGCTATATAAATATTACAAATAATTGTTTTAGTAATCTGTACGAATATAATTCTGTAGATGAAATGTAAATAAATAAATAAATACGTTTTGGCATACTCTCTATAGGATTCAGGTCTGGGCTTTGTGCAGGCCATTCCATTGTCCCAAAATTTTGGTTTTGTAGCCAACTTTTAACTATTATGGCAGTGTGTTTCGGATCCTCGTCTTGCTGAAAAACAACTTCGGTTGGGTAAGCCCTCTCTTCAACAAATTCTGGTAAATTTGTGTGTAGAATATTCAGGTAATCCTCCTTCTTCATTATACCTTGGATTCTCACCAAAGGTCCAATGTTCCACCAAGTAAAACATCCCCACACCATTATACTGCCGCCACCATGTTTCATAGTTTCCCTCACATGGTGCATTTGGATACGCTCATGCGGCCTACGTCAATAGTGTTCTTTTCCATCAGACTGGTATCGGTTGATTTTCGTTTCGGCGCTCCAAATAACCCGTTTCCAGTCATCCACTGTCCAATTTTTATGGGATTTACAGAAATGAAGGCGTCTTTTCACATTTCTATCGGAAAGTGCTATTTAATGCGCGTCTAACCGTCCAGGAACTGACATCATTACCAATACTTTTTGCATCATTTTTCGACGTCTTGATATCCTTATTATGTAGCAAACACCACCCTCCCCTTAATAAGAACCGTTGTCCCCAGGTCGGCTTCAACAGCCCCTTCTATATATAAAGGTGTAATCTTATTGCCTAATCATCTATTTGTTTTGTAATAAGCTTTCCATCCTAGGACAAAAGTGCCCTCAATCCGTGGGCCGAGGCATCAGTTGTAAGATCGAACGGTTTTTTATAGTTAGGATACAGTAGCATTACATCCTCGGATGTTAAGACTTCTTTAATTTTCTTAAAAGCTTCAAGTTGTGACTATTTAAATTTTATTTGAATCCTTTTGAATTGGCTGGCACCAACTTTGCCATTGTCTCTTTTGAGCATGTCTGTTAAAGGTCTTGCTATAGAAGCAAAGTCCTTAATGAAGCATCTATAATGACTTGCAAGTCCAAGAAATGATCTAAGACTGAAAAGTGTAGTATGCTGTTCATAGTTCCGTATTGCTTATCGGGGCCGGTTGAAATTCACCCTCGAGATACCAAAAATTCCAAAAATTCCACGTTTTCTTTAAAGAAATTATACTTTTCGTGAGAAAAATGTTGGCAACAATAAGTAATGTACACATTATTGCAACTCTGTCTAGTTACTTTGTAGCACAAGTATGTTATATTTTTAACCGCTTTTTATAACCTCTGTATGTATAATATAAATTAATTACTTCTCAATAAAAGCTCGTTTTAACAACAGGTTATGGGCCCAGACTCGCGTTTTTAATATGGTTTTTTTTGCATTGAAAATTTAATCTGAGGACTTAAAAATGACGGCAACAATTGCACAATTTCCTAGGTTAACAAATAATAATTACCATGTGTGGAAGTTCAACATGGAATTGCTGCTGTTGGAGAGGGAGCTGTGGCACGTTGTTGTTGGCGAATCTCAAGTGAATGATGCAAAGTGGTTGGCGCAGGATGGTAAGGCCAGGGCGGCTATAGGTCTCGCTGTCGAGGAGTCGCAAAAGATTTTGATTAAACACTTGAAAACTGCGAAGGAATTTTGGAATACTCTGAAGAAACATCATGAACAAGCGAATATGTCTAATAAAGTGAGTCTTCTAAGGCTCATGTCATCAAAGAGGTTGGCAAGTGGCCAAAGTATGGATGATCACATAAATGAATTCCTGTCAATCGTCGATCGTTTGAGAGATTTGGGAGAAAATCTGGAGGAGCATAAAACTGTTGCGTTTTTGCTTGGCACATTGCCTGACGACTACAACAATTTGATTTCTTCATTGGAAATGCGTCCGGAAGCAGATCTCACGATTGATTTTGTTAAAGAGCAGTTGATTCAGGAGTACAAAAGGAAGTCTGGCTGTGAACAAGAAAATGATACAGCGTTTAAAGTGCAAAAGAAAGGAAAATTCGTGCCAAAATGTTATTCGTGTGGTAAGCTGGGTCATTTGAAAAAGGATTGCATTAATAAAAAGAAAAATAGCAATCGTGCCAATGTAGTAAAGGACGATGGTCATATCTGTTTTTGCGTAATGCAACAAAGACCAAATTCTGAGTGATATGTAGATTCTGCAGCGACAAACCACATGTGTTGTGAAGAAAAATATTTTACGAATTTGAATAAACAATCAGATACAGTGTACATGGCAAATGGTACAGAGGTTAAAGTGTGTGGAGTGGGTGACTGCAAATTATTTTGCGAAAATAAAGAAATTCGTGTTAAAAACGTTCTTTTCATTCCCGAATTAGATGGAAGTCTGTTATCTGTTCGGCGCTTGACTGATATAGGTTTTGAGGTTATGTTTGATGAAAATGGTTGCAAAATTTCTAAAGATGGAAAAACCCACGCCACAGGTTACCTGTACAGTAATTTGTTCGTACTAAATCATAGTGATAAGGCTCTCAATGTATCAGAATGTAAAGGTGATTGTACTCACATATGGCACCGTAGATTTGGGCACATAAATGTACAAGATATAAATGAATCAGTCTCTAAGGAACTAGTACAAGGTATAAAAATAAAGAAGTGCAACTGTTCTTTTAATTGCGAAGTTTGTTTACGGGGAAAGCTAGCACGTAATAAATTTCCCAAAGCGTCAGTATCTAAGTCTAAGGAAATTTTAGATTTGGTGCATTATGATTTGTGCGGTCCAATGCAGAATGCAACACCAGGTGGGAATAAGTATTTTATGACGCTGATTGACGACTACAGCCGGTATTGTACTGTTTTCTTTCTGCCATCGAAAGACATGGCGTATGAGAAAATAAAAGAATTTGTTGAAAGATCAGAAAATCAACTTGGCAAACGACTGAAAGTACTTAGAACGGATCGTGGTGGTGAGTTCGTTAATAAGCGAATGCAGCTGACTGCACCGTACACTCCTGAGCAGAATGGAGTGGCAGAGCGGAAAAATAGAAGCCTAATGGAAATGGCGAGATGCATGTTGTATGATGCAGACATGAACATCAGACTTTGGGCTGAAGCCGTTAACAACTCTAATTATGTTCAAAATCGTCTTTTGTCTGCCGCCGTAGATGTAACACCGTTCGAGTTATGGTATGAAAAACCTCCAAATTTGGAGCCTGAAGTTAATATTGGCAATGTTGATGATGGTGAAAGTGGCGTTGTTGGTGGTGATGATACTTCTGGTTGTGATGACGATGTTGCTGTTGACGTCAGCGTTGGTGATGAAGCACCTAATGAAGATGATGTTGATACTATGGGTGATGATCAGTTTTTTGGATTTGATTCCGCGGGAGAATTTTCATCATCATCTGATTCAGAACAAAATCTTACTCCTAAAACGTCTTCAAGAAACAACAAGGGTATACCTCCGAAAAAGTATGGTTACAAAATTTGCAATGAAAATGATCCAATGAGTTATGAAGATCCTTTGTCAGGATCGGACAACAAATTTTGGTTAAAAGCAATGGAAGAAGAAGTCGAAGGCAACAATGCATGGGATTTGGTGGAAGCCCCAAAGATTGTAAACTGATAGACTGTAAATGCGTGTACAAAACTAAACACTTGGTGAATGGTGAGAAGAGGTATAGAGCTAGACTGGTCGCAAGGGGATTTTCCCAGAAATATGGTGAAAGTTTACTGGCAATTGCGAGCTACAAAAATATGAAAGTCCGCCACGTTGATATTAAAACGGCATTCCATTATGGCGATATAGATGCAGAAATATTTATAAAACAGTCAAAAGGATACATCATACCTGGAAAAGAGAATTTAGTCTGCAAATTTAATCACAGCTTGTACGGATTAAAACAGTCTGCTCGTTGTTGGAATCCCCGCATCAATAAAGTTCTTACTGATTCGGGATTCAGAAGGGGAAAAGCGGAACCCTGTTTGTATATAGAGGGTAGTGGTGATTCAATAACGTATGTCCTCATTTACGTAGACGATGTTACATCGCATCCAAAAATGATGTGGAAATTGATAATGTTACCAAGATTTTAAAATCTCAATTTGAAATCACTGATTTGGGTGATCTAAGACTCTTCTTAGGTATTGAAGTTATACATGAAAATGAAACATACTATTTATGTCAAAGAAAGTACACCAGCAAAATCTTGGATGATTATAAACTGCAAGATGCAAAGGCTTCATCCATTCCTATGGATCCTGGTTATCTAAAGTCAAATTTTGAAAATAGTTTTGACAACAAAAATTTATATCGCAAAGCAGTCGGTTCGCTGTTATATGTTTCGAATAATACACGTCCCGATATTGCTGTCGCCATATCAATTTTATCTCGAAAAATAAGCAGTCCTAATAATAACGATTGGACCGAATTGAAACGTATTATGAAGTATCTTAAGGGTACTATTGACCTGAAGTTGTGCGTAGGTTCTAAATCAAACCTAGAATTAAAAGGCTTTGCTGATGCTGACTGGGTAGGAGATCTGAAAGACCGTAAGTCAACCAGTGGTTTTATTTTTAAGCTTGGTGATGCCGTAATAAGTTATGCCAGCAGAAAACAACAAAATGTGACTTTGTCATCCACCGAGGCTGAATTCGTTTCTCTTGCGGAAGCGTCTCAAGAATTGTTGTGGCTTATCCAGCTCATGAAAGAATTCGAAGTTGATATTCGTAATCCAGTAATTTTTGAAGACAACCAGAGCTGTTTGAAATTACTGCAAGATGAGAAAATATCACCCAGAAGCAAGCACATAGACATTAAGTATTATTTCGTTCGCGATTTATTGAAATCTAGAAGAGTATTATATACGTATTGTCCTACTGATTCTATGTTAGCTGACATTCTAACTAAACCCCTACAGAAAATAAGAATATGTAAAATTAGAGAGTTAATTGGTTTATATAAATAGTCTTTTGTATTGTATTTTTGATTTGAATTGGTGAATATATAAGGCAATATTTGTAATATTGAGAAGGGGTGTTGGCAACAATATTCAATAAGTAATGTACGCATTATTGCAACTCTGTCTAGTTACTTTGTGGTACAAGTATGTTATATTTTTAACCGCTTTTTATAACCTCTGTATGTATAATATAAATTAATTACTTCTCAATAAAAGCTCGTTTTAACAACAAAAATGTCTATCCAAAAACAATCTATCCAAGACCCAAGCGATGTGTTCGACATGGTCTTTCATATTTTGTGAAAAAATGATGTCATCAATATAAACATAACATGACCTCCTTATTCTCTCTTAAAGAACATAATCGATGGCTCTTTGAAAAATGCTTGGTGCATTTTTCAAACCAAAGGGCAGTCTGCAAAATTAATATTTTCTATTTCCGACCGAAAAGACAGTTTTTTCCCTATCCCCCTCAGCCAGCAAAATCTGGTGGAATCCTGACTTGAGGCGCAATGTGAAGAAGAATTTTGCCTTCCCCAAGTTTGACGCATTCACACTTGGAGTGTGATATTTGTCAGAAATAGTTTTAGAGTTTAATTTTCTAGAATCTATTGCAAGTTGAATCAACCATACTTGTTTTAAAATGTTAACTTTATTAACTTCTTATTTTCTTCAGTAACGTTCATTCCCGGTACTTATAAAAAGCCTAGAAGATGATCTGTACTGTTGAACGTTAGAATGCTAATCACAGATTATAACCAGATAGGGCACGGCCACCTAGCGATGAAAAAAAGTGTTAAAAAATGTCAAAGTGGCATCACAATGGCATCGCTCAGTTAACCCCTTCATTATTAAAGGACAGTAATATATACTAAATATATTGCTTTCTCTCTTCTCCGATGGGGTTAAATGAAATTTAGTTTGTTTAAATTTTTTATAGAAAAATTCATCAAAAAATTGGCGCAAAACTGGAAAAATTGTTGGATTTTTTATTATTTTGCGCCAATTCTTCCGATTTAGCAGCTTCATTGTACAACAGCAAGTGGATAACAACAGCGGAAAACATGTAAGTATAATTTTGTTTTGATAAAATTGTAATTAGTTTAAACAAAAAATTTTTCAATTTCAGGAGTCGAATGAGTATTATGGGCTGCCCGGAAATTGAGAGGATTCATTGGTTCCCGAAAGATCGGAGAAGGTAAGTTCATTATATGTTACTACTTTTGGTTATTTCGAAGCCGGAAACTAAACATTAGATGTGTTATTCTGGATAAAACGCGTTTTGTTTAAATAAATTAATAAAACATTTTCACTACAATGTAACCATCTTTCCGGCTTCAGTTCCAGGTGCTAGAAATAACATAAGCAATTGAAATTTGTGTCTGAAATCCATAAATAACAACAATGTTTAAAATGTTTAATTTTGTGTAAAAATTTTTTATTGTACGTATGCTTAAAAATTAACACAATACGTTAATTATTACACTTATTACAAAAAGATATTCTTAATAATCGTTACATTTATTTTCAGGCAGATGATTGCATCTACAGTTCGTCCTGGAGTATAAGCACCTTTCAGTACAATTTTTGCAGGTTCTTCCTTTGTTCTTCCTTTTATTACAAATCATTGCCTGTAACGAAAAAAATTTATTTACTTTTAATAATTCTTCGTTTGCTTCTATTTTCAGATTTATTACTGGTGGTTCAGAAGCAGATGCAGCTTTAAATCATATTTTAACAGGGGTTTATCTTTCGACCGTTCTTTGAGACACTTTGTTACACGTCATTGCCGATAACGAAACAAAAAATTTTTATCAGTTTTAATAATGATTTTGTTTGTTTCCCATCTTCAGGTTTTTCGCAGCTCTTACATCCATTTTCACAGGTATGCCGTTCTCCAGTATTCCTCTGAGCACTATGTTACCACACATTGCCTGTAAAGAAACACAATTTTTTACACACCTCTTAATAATTGTTTTTTATTTATATTTTCAGATTTTTCACTATACTTACAGTTGGTCCATTAGTACGCGCAGCTTTAGTTCATTTTCACAGGTATGTCGTTCTCCCGTATTACACTGTTCACTTTGTTACACACATTGCCTCTAAAGAAACACAATTCTTTACATATCTTTTAATAATTGTTTTTTTATTTATATTTTCAGGTTTTTCACTATACTTACAATTGGTTCAGGAGCAATTGCCATAAAAACCACTTACCAAGCAAATCCTTTCATTTCAACTCCTCTTGAATGTCCAATGTTCGCCAAGTTTCCTTCGATTTGCTAGAGAACAAAAACTATATAATAATAACTTAATTACGTTGGTATAAGGAGTTTGTTCACTCACATGTACATTTTTTGAAAAATTTATAAAATTAGAACCTTGATCGCAAACGAATTGGCAAGGTTTCAAGCCTATTGCTTCTAATTGAGTTATTGCCTCAAATATGTATCTTTTCATTATATTGCCTTTACAACTGCCTTGAACAAAAAAATAGGATACTTCTTGCGACCAACTGTTGCCACCTATGCCACTTGCGATGATAACCATAGCGCTAGTTGCTATATTTCTGGAACGATTTTCATCCCCAAAATCCTGTAGCCCTATTATTTTGTCTTTAAACCTATCGTACTCAAGAAAACTTTTCAGAGACATTTCGTCGCAAGATACACTAACATATTTCTCGTCCTCATTAAAATCACGCGCACGTACTTTCAATGCTTCAAATGTACCATTTATATTACCCGGAGGCTTTGGTTAGTCCTTTACAAAACGTCGTAAAGTTTTGATATCAGGCCAATCTAATATTCTATATAAATACCGGTAAACAAGCGGAGAAAGAAAATAGATCGCTAAAGCAATTAGCTTTAATCCAATGCTGTAGCGACGATTTGTTGATTCGCGGCAATGATTTTTAAGACTGTTTTCAAGGCATACTGATAGCGAACTAGATATTTTAGAAGAAATATCATTCTTCTTTTTCAACTCAATTCCAATTTTTCAACTTTTGCCTTGTACGATTCTAATTTCTTAGATAGCTTTACGTTAGCTATTCTTAATTTAGTCTTTGTACGTTTTTCTGATAAATATTGTGTCCTATAATGATCAAGTGTAGCTTGTAATATCTTTATATTAGGATGAGAGTCAGTTTTCAAATGCAAAGGGGCCATAATTGTTTTACTAATGTCATCATCATTATTTACTATGTCCTGTGTGTCCATTTTTTCACCCTCACTGTTAGAATTTTTAGTACGGTCATTTTGTTTTTCCATCGATTCCTATATTTCCTAACTGCTCTAATCTAGTTTTTTTCTTTTGCACTGTTTAAAATTAGAAACTGAGTTGTATTTACTAAATTTGATTCCGTATTAATATTTTTGTGATCTGGATTCGCGTTTAGTTCAGCAATTTTTGGTAGAGCAAATTTTGATATGATGTTGCCAAAAATATATTCATCCGAAAAATTCAGACTGCATGCATATAAACGCTTCGTAATTAATTTCACACATAAAATGCGAAGCCATTCCGCACGTCTAAAAGAATTAAATAAATATATACATTACGAGAGTTTTTGGTATTGACAGTTATAATAAGATAACTTTTTTAAATTTCAGAAAAATTTAAACTAAATCACGTATAAAATTTATATTGAAAATTTTATAGAACATACAAACTTGAATATATACCAAACACCTAAGCATAAATTGCTAACAACATAGCACGGAATAGCATTGAAATATCTATATACTAAAATTAATTCAAACCCAGTTTAACTAAAAAATAAAAATAATTTGTTTATTGTTTAAATTGAAACTTTTCATAGTTGTACTAGTTAATTAGTCACTGCTGTTGTTTTAAATTAGTTCAATTGAGGCATTCCTTCTATACAGTTTTAGTTTCATATCAACAGCAGTAAGAGATTAACTAGCACACTTATAAAAAATAGTTGCAATTTATAATTATAATTTAAAAAGAAACGTATTTTAAAGTAACCAAATTATTTTATTTATTTTTAATTAAAATTACATCAAAAACCAAAAATACTAAAATAAAAAAACAAAAACCTATAAAAATTGCTGCAAATAAAATAATTTCAATATTATAAAAGACTAATATATAAAACAACTAAAAAAAAATCAATAAAAATTTGGTTTTCAGTTAAAAATCATTTTATTGTCTTGCTTAAAAAGGAGTAATATAATTAAAAAACATTAAATAAAAAAATTAACTTACTTCCACCACTTTTTAGATCAACCGAATAGTATTTCCAATACGATTTGAAGCAATACACACCATGCACAGCCCGGTAAACAGCACTTCACAACTTTCACAGCTTGGTTTCTTCAATTTCTTATTAGCGGCTTCTTCTCGACATTATTATGGTAACTATAAACCGCAGCCACTAACCAATATGAATACATTTCACATCACCTTTTTATTGTTTACACATGTACATGCAGTCACCAATTAATATTTAATCTTTTGTGTTTCAATTGGCATTTGCTCTGTTTTTTATATTATTCACTGTATTTTTATTCACTCTTTATTTTTATTATTTGGCATTAGCCCCACTTTAATCTTTTGTTTTTAGATTTGGCACTTGCACTTTTTCCAATATATTATTCACTTTTATTTTTAGCACTTTTTATTTACATGAGTATATTAATTTTCCAGCAGTATCACTTTCATCCATTTTATGGCATCAGCAATATAAGTATGTACACGAATTAACTGCCACTGATGAAGATGCCGCTGGAAACGTAAGAAGCACAAAATACAGCGACAAAAATTTATTGGATATATACCCATTAACTTCACTATTTATAAAAATTCCAATTAGTTATGATGGAGCTGAAGCCGGGAACTTATTTAGTTTTGTTTGACAAACAAAAAACATTTTGGCCAGAATATATTCCATCCAAAATAATATATTTTTAGTTTCCGGCTTCGAAATAACCAAACGTAGTAACATGTAATGAACTTACCTTCTCGGATCTTTCGGGAACCGGTGAATCCTCTTAATTTCCGGGCGGCATATAATACATTTTCGACTCCTGAAATTGAAAAATTTTTTGTTTAAACTAATTACAATTTTATCAAAACAAAATTATACTTGCATGTTTTCCGCTGTTGCCGTCCACTTGCTGTTGTACAATAAAGCTGCTAAATGGAAGAATTGTCGCAAAATAATGAAAAATCCAACAATATTTCCAGTTTTGCGCCAATCGGAGAATAGTGAAAGCAATAGATTTAGTATATATTACTGTCCTTTAATAATGAAGGGGTTAACTAAGCGATGCCATTGTGATGCCACTTTGACATTTTTTTTCATCGCTAGGTGGCCGTGTCCTATCTGGTTATAATCTGTGGTAGTCCTAATGATGAAGTTTTTCTATTTTTCTTCACGTGTTTAGCAGGCGCTGCCGTTGAATTACTTTTTGTCGTTTTACGGAGTGCTGCCACACATATAGCGTTTATTGCTTGACATTGCTTAAATTGCATGCAATAATTAACTGGTACTAAAAGTAAACAAAATGGTAGTGAGTGAATGAAACAATAAAAACTGTTACAAATATTTTTTACGTGTTCTACAAATTCTTCCACTTAAATCATTCTTTTGTTTGAATTGTTTTCATTCTTATTTGAATTAACATTAGAATTTGCACTCCCATTTAGTTTTGTTTTGCTGAGATTATTATTAACATTTACATTTGTGTTTTCATTGATATTTTCATTTTCTTCAACATTTACATTTGTTTTCTTGTTTTAATTTTCATTTACATTTGTTTTCCTGTTCAAATTATCATTATTATTTACGTTTGTATTTTCGTTTAAATTTTCATTAATATTTTCATTTTTATTCATATTTTGCTTATTATCATTTAAATTTGCATCGTTATTAATGTGAGTCCTATTTCGCCTATAAGTTGACCCTTCTTCATCTTGAACAGTATAAGATCTCGGTTACTTGCAACTTGCTACTATTGTGCCATTGATACCATTGCGTCGTTGGTGTTCTCTTGAACATAACTTTTCACCCACTCCCACCGGCCTGACGTTATTTGTAATATCCGCGCATTCTATTGTTCCATTTGTTCATTTCCCTCCTTATTTGCTTTGAATCTACAAGTTTTTGTCCTAAATTCCATGGATAACATGGCAGTTTCGTTCTTAAAACTTTACCCATTAAGATCTCCGCAGGGCTCGGTAAGTTTCCCTTGGGTGTTGTCCTGTATTGTAATAATGCAGTGTATGGGTCAGAAGAATCATATAGACATTTGTTAAACATCTTCTTTACTATTTGTATCGTACGTTCTGCGAGACCATTCGATCTAGGTAGATATGGGCTCGAAGTGATGAGCTCTATTCCCCAATTCTTACAAAGAATCGAAAACTCTTTCGAGTTAATTGGCTGCCCATTATCCGATATAAAAACAGCTGTTATGCCGTTCTTGGCATATATAGATTTCAGTTTTGTAATAACTTGGTTACTATTATAACCCGAATTGAGAATATCAATCTCTAAAAATTTTGAATAGTAGTCTACTAATAACAAATACATTCTTCCGTTAAACTCAAATAGGGCACAACCTACCTTGTACCATGGAATGTTAATAATCTCATGAGGCAACAACTCCTCCTTAGAATTCGAATTTTTGTACTTTTTTCAATTCTCACAGTTGGACACCATTATGTCAATATCATTATTAATATTTGGCCAGTACACAGTCTGTCTCGCCAAATTTTGGCAACGTTGCATACCCATGTGCCCTTCATGAACAAAAAATAACATTTGTCTTCTCATATCCTTTGGTATGAGTATGCGGTTGCTCATCATAAGAATACCATTAATTTCATTCCTAATTAAATGATATGGACTTAATTCTTGAACTAGTTTTCCTTTGTCATCTGGCCAACCGTTTCTAAGACATTCTATTAATTTCTGAAAAACCTCATCCACTTTAGTCGATTCCCTTATTTTCTGTATCGTCAAGTCCGGCAACGTGTTCTGTGACAAAATAAAATTGCAATGTAACTCAATATCACTGTCCTTCTCTAACAATGTGTTCCCTGTGAGAGGGGCTCTCGATAGCGTGTCCGCTATATGAAGGTATTTTCCTGGTTTGTAAACTACGTTGATATTGTATGTTAACAAGCGTAACATAAATCCTTGAAGTCCTGGTATCCTATA
The DNA here is from genome assembly GCA_963932375.1 of Phania funesta. Taxonomy (NCBI): domain Eukaryota; kingdom Metazoa; phylum Arthropoda; class Insecta; order Diptera; family Tachinidae; genus Phania; species Phania funesta. Next base: position 56,606,043 of record OZ010653.1, on the reverse strand, counting down.
TAGTGGCTTTTGAAATAAAGTCACCAATGGTTTATGATCAGTTTCCATCATTACACATAAACTATAAATGTATTGGTGAAACCGAGTGCACCCAAACAAAATAGCAAACAGTTCTTTTTCTATTTAAGCATAATTGGCTTGGCAGTCTGTAAGCGAAGCAGAAGCATAAGCAATAGGCTTGTTATCGTGCATTATTGCAAATTTTGACGCGTCTATAGATAATCTATGTTGCCTTTTGGGATCAAAATAGACCAACACCGGCAAATTCGTAATTTCTTTCTTTAAATTTAGGAACTCGTTATCCTGTTCGGCGTGCCAATGCCATAAAACGTTACTCTTTAATAAACACCGTAAATGTTTTGTCTTTGGCGATAGATTCTGAATAAAGGAGCCCAGATTGGTTACCATTCCTAAGAATCTCTGTAACTCAGCAACATTTGTTGGTTTAGGCATGTCTACAATAGCCCTTATTTTCTCATCATCAGGCCTTACCCCCTTAGCACCAAAAATATGGCCAATAAACCTGATTTCAGTTCTTAAAAATTTTGACTTTGACTTATTAAATTTAAGTCCAACAGACTCTGCTCTCTTCAAGACATTCACTAGTATCTCATTATGCTCGTCCAGACTTGACGCATGAACTAGAAAATCGTCCATATAAATGATTAAACCATTTATATCACCGAAAAGACGAACCATCTCTGAATGAAAATTTTCTGGTGCCGCATTTATACCGAATGGTTATCTTAGGAATCTGTAGCGTCCCATAGGTGTATTAAACGTACACAATTTTGACGAGCTCTTGTCCAATGGGACCATCCAAAAACCCGAGTTAGCATCCAGACTACTAAAAATCTTTGAACCTGTTATCTTTGCTCTACACTCCTCAATATTTGGAAAACTAAATCTTGGTCTAAGTATAACTTTATTTAAATTTCTTGGATCCAGACATAATCGCAGACCTCCATTTGGCTTCGAGATCATTTCCATCCTATCTAATTCATTTTTCAATGGTTCCATAAGACCTATTGGGACCCGACGTGGTGCTTTAACAATAGGCAAACTATTTTCTTTAATTTGTAAGTGACACTCCTTTTTCAATTTACCTAGTCCTTCAAACACGTAACTATACTTTTCCAAAACCAAATTCATATTTATTGCCTAATTTCCTAATTAAGTTTAACCGTACAGCTAGATCTAGCCCTATTACATTTTTACAGTTCATGTTTAGTATATAAAATTTCGAAATTACATTAATGTTATTGTACTTAACATTTAAATTAATTTTTCCCACCACTGGGAGTATTGCCCCACTAAAGGTAAGAATGTTAGGAAAATTATTAGTGTTAATTCTACTTATCTTTAACTGACGAAATGTTTCTTCTGACAAAAGATTAGCTTGCGCGCCAGTATCCACTTGAAAAACAATCATCTTGTTGTTGTTGACTCCGGCTTCAACATTGCACTCACTGGCAGAATTCGTACCATTTGTTTTGTTTCTTACTAACGAAAAAGTTGTCTTCTTCAACCGTTTTCACGTATTAGTTGCTTACTGTACGGCTTTTGTTGTTTTTGGTAAAACACATTTTGGCGAAATGGTTAAATTTCCCACAGACATGGCAATTCATTCCCTCTGCTGGGCATTTATAACGATGCCTTTGTTGACCACATTTGTTACCCTTTTGTTGTTGTATGTTTGACTTGCTTTTATAATTGTTGTTGTTAAATTTTGACTTTTTATTAAACTTATTTAAAGCACAAATAGTTGCATTGTTATTGTTGCTTGAGCAATGTTGAATTGTTAAACGTTTTCACGTGCTGCTTCCATAGACTTGGCTATGTCTAAAGCTTTATCCCATCTAAGATCACCTTCATTTAGCAATCTTTCTATTACTTTTATAAAATTTTGAGACTTAATAAGACTTTCTCTTAAAGTGTTAAACTCACATGACATGCTTAAATTTTGTGACGCTCCATAGCTGTGTTGACTTTTGGGACAAAGTGTGCTTCAAATTTGTTCCACAAATCTATATATGTATTTAATTTTGTCAATGTCGACATTAAACGAACTTACTATTTGCAGTGCATCAGCACCCATATGTTGCAACATTAGAGCTACTTTACGCGAGTCACTTTCGTCTTCCAGTGACGACGCTCTCATACAGATTTTAAAAGATTTGCTCCAGCTCTTCCACTCTGAGCACAAGTTTGATACTTTGGTGTTCAATGGAGCCACCGCTTTCGCCATTGCTACTGTTGGTTTTTGTGCCTCAAGTATGCTGTCGTCCGTTTTCATTGCACACTTTTATTTCTTTCTTTAAATATATTTACTTGACTCTTTATTTGTGTCTATTTAGGCTTGGCTTTAGTTTATCCAACTGCTGATTGAAAATGAATGCAGTGTTGTAAAAAATTTATTCCTTTGACTACTCGACTCTTTTTGTTGTTCGTACTCGGCACAGCACAATTTATTGTATACAATTATTACGAAAAAAAACGTCACTTGTGTTGCTTTATAAGTTTTTTCTTTTTATTTTATTTATATTGTAAGTTTTTCCTGATTAAATTTGTTAAGTAGTTCATTATTACTCGTTTTTGTTGTTGATTAGTATGAATATCCAATTACTAGGTTCCGAAGTATTCATCACTTCTACAACACTAAAGAAGTAAATAAACAATGAAACAAAATGATTTTTTTTCCAGAACTATATCTGTATCAAAACCAATATCATCATCATTAGCGATGTTGTGTAGTACACAACAAGCTCTAATGAAATGACAAACTTTTTTCATTCCTCTTAATTTGCAAATATAAGTGGCGGAATCATTGCTTTAAAATCCCAAAAGTGTGTTCAATAACAACACGACCGGAACTCAATTTGATATTAAACATTTTTTGAGCCTTCGTTAGGTGGCCATTGTTTTTGTACGGGGTGATTAAATACTTGTTGCAGGTATAAGCAGAATCACCCAATAAGTAGTACTCTAAATAAAATAGAAATTTTCAGATACACATTAGTGCAAACAAAAATAGATAAAAATAAGTATTACCTCCACAAGTTGATTCTAAATTTTTATATATAGGCGAGTTTTTTAAAACCCAACTGTCGTGACAAGAACCCGGATATCCGATAAATATGTCTAACAATTTTCGGTTTTCATTGCAAATATGTACCTTGCATACAGACTGTGATATTTCCTTTCCTGTCTATGTAGTCATCTTTTGATTTTGCCGGCGGGTCGATGATTATATGTGTGCCATCAATGCAACCTAAATGCAAAAAAAGACATATTTACTATGTATATATGTTATATATACATTATAACACATACCAAAAACTTTCGGAAATAAACATTTGTTCTGCAAAATCTTGCTGGACACTTCCTTCGCCGCCTCATTTGGCCACTTTATAGCTTGTTTGCTTAGTGAACTAATAAATAAAATTACCCTGTTTATGATAAAACAAATAGATGATCGAGATAAATTAAATCGATCTGACAAATCGCCAAAACTACAAGCTTCATGACCAGCAAACCAAGACAAGAACATGCAAGCTTTCGGAAATCCTTTTGTCAGGGCGAAGATTTTTATAAATATTTGATTGCAGAAATCTTTTGCTCAGATTTTCAAATAAGGATATATTCTAAAGTGTACTCGATATTCTAAAGTGTACTCGAAACTCGACATCAGTGTATGCGGGCACCGTTTCATTAAAGTAAGTCTTCAAAGAATTACGTGGCACTCTTTCGCTTCTCAGATGTATGATATTGGAGTACACCTCATCGCCATTTCTCAACGATCTTAGTATAGTTATTTCTTCTTCTTCCGGTTCGCTTTCGAATGATGACTCCATTAAGTGGACAATTGCATTGAGAATAATGCTATTACGGTTGCTCATATTTCCTTGTACAATTTAAATAAAATCGAGATGTAGATTTTGATTAATATTACGAAAATAAGAACATTTTATTAAAACATTTACCTGCCTTAGCTCAAATCCAAAAATATCTGCGTTTATAATGTGTATTATAGATTGGTACTTATAGACTTCGAATTACTTTCTTTTTGAGATTTTTCACTACTTTTTCTTTTTTGTTTGTTTTAAAAACACTTATTCTTGTATGCTAACGTAAATTAGTACACTTTACTGTTTTCAAATCCCTATTTACTTGTGTTTGCTTTAGTTTTCCCTATTTTCACAAAAATTTTAACAACTCCGTAAAAATGCTTTTTTGTTTGTTTACATTTTAAAACATATGTTTTTTTCAGCCGACTAAATTCTACTAACAAAAATTTATTTAGCAGATTTTGCAATTGCTCAGTCATCGAACTGTCATTTTACGCTCTCAAACTGTATTCTCATCTACTAAACTTTGTGCACTCGAATGCACTTTATTAAAGTTTAGGCATAATTATTGATACTTATTGGGTTCTCGAACGAAGCTATTGAGTGTTTTCTCTTGAAGCTAAAATGGTCACAATTAAGATAAAGTGGTATGATATGTAGATAAATACCTAGTTGCTTATTTAGTACTAAAAGTAAAACAAATGGTAGTGAGTGAATGTTACAACTCATATCTTATAACACTGACCAATTTGGATGAACCCAGTTTTCTGGAAAACTAGTCACACGATTTTTGGTACGAAAAGTGTTTTATATTCTATAGTTGGTCTAGTTTCATAATATATACCGTTTATTGCTTAACGTTACTTAAATTCCATGCAATAATTAATCCCCACTTTTACTGACCAATTTGGATAAACCAAGTTTTCAGGAAAACCGGTCACACGATTTTTTGCACTGAAAGTGTTTTATTTTCTATAGTTGGTCTAGTTCAATAATATATAGCAATTATTACTTGACGTTACTTAAATTCCATGCAATGATTAATCCCCACTTTTACTGACCGATTTGGATAAACCCAGCTTTCTGGAAAACTGGTCACACGATTTTTTGCACGGAAAGGGTTTTATATTCTATAGTAGGTCTAGTTTCATAATATATAGCGCTTATTGCTTGACGTTGCTTAAATTCCATGCAATAATTAATCCCCAATTTTACTGACCAATTTGGTTCAAGCCACTTTCTGAAGGGCTATTAAAAGATATTTATATTTTTTAATTAAGCAGTTTTTCACGCGATACAAATTTTTTTAATGTTTTTCAAAGACCATTATTCATTGCATATATCAGTTCTCAAACAGTGGGTATTAATGCTCTCATTTTCATATATATGATTATTATTATTTCCCTAATTTCATATTCCTTTAGACTCCCATGTTTCCGATTTCCCAAAAACGCCAATTCATTTATTTGATTGCGACGCTAACTTTCGACACTACATTTGAGCAAGGTGTATTTACTAGGTGACCTCGCTACGACAACAAATACAACAACAGCAGGCAATTTTGTTTGTGTAAAAGCCAATATTGCTGTCAAACACATTTGTATAAAGAAAGAAAATTAAAAGAAAAAAAGGAGAATAAGTTTTGTTTGGTAAGTTTCATAAATTGTATGTATATTTTATAAAATTCATAATTTAAAAAGTTTAATTATTATTGTTTTGATAGCACATACATATGTGGATACATTAATACATGGATATTCGCCATGTATTAATCCAACATCAACCCTGGCTAGATATGCCTGAATTGTTGTGGAAGGCGTATATTGATTTTGAAGTAGCACAGGGAGAATCCGAATTAGCACGTCAGCTTTATGAAAGACTATTGGAAAGAACACAGCATGTTAAAGTATGGATATCTTATGCTAAATTTGAATCAAAAGCATAATTAGCAGAAGCTGACGACATGAATGTACGTTTGGCCACACGAATAAAAGGCATACGTTAAATTCAAACTTTGCATGCTCATGCAGTGTCCAATATAGCATATAATAACTACTTCTAAAGTAACGGCAATAAAGAAAATTATGGATATAGTTTGACACCGTAATCAGCAGCATCCACAACATAAAGAAAATGTAAACCAACTGTACACTGAACCAAAGCCGAACATAGAAATTGAGCCAACCAAGCTTGCAGATCACAGTTCTCTTCTGGTATGTCAATACCATCTTCTGCTGCGGCCGAAAGAGAGACTTCTTTAGCATCAATGTGTCTTTTATTAGAATTTTTATTGAAAGTCTTTGCAGATGAACTGCTTGTCGATTTTCGTTGTTGAATTTTATGTAAAACGGAATTGAGATTTTTTTTAACATTCAAAGTTATGAACCTATTATTGAAATTTAATCTTTCTTATGAAATTGTATTAATTTTAGAAAATTATATTAACATCGAAGAGACTGGCACAACACGAGATGCTGCCAGGCGTGGCAGACCCCGGGGTAGCCGTTCTGCAGAGAATATTCGTACTGTAGCCGAGGATGTCATGGAAGCGCCGTCGACATCGACCAGACGACGTGCCACGCAAATGGGTATCAGTCGACGGTCTTTACAGCGAATTTTGGTAAAAGATTTGAAGATGTTTCCGTACAAAGTCCAGACGGTGCATCAGCTGTTAGCTGCTGACCGCCAATCGCGTCTAACATACGCTCAAGCCATCCTTAATCACCACCAAGAGGAAGATGATTTTTCATCAAAAATAATCATGAGTGATGAGGCCCATTTTCATCTTAGCGGGTACGTAAATAAGCAAAATTTACGCTTCTGGGGCACTGAAAATTTGCGTGTAACCCACGAAGAGCCATTACACCCGCTCAAACTCACTGTATGGTATGCTCTTTTCACTGGAGGAGTCATCGGACCTTTTTTCTTCGAAGACGTCGCGGGCCAAACGGTTACTGTGAATGGTGAGCGCTACAGAGCAATGATTAACTAGTTCTTTTTGCCGTAACTTGATGAATTGGGATTGGAAAACATGTGGTTCCAACAGGGCGGAGCAACGGCATACACTGCACGTGCCACAACCGATATGCTGAAGGATGCATTTCCCGGGCGCCTAATCTCCCGTTTTGCCGATTTGCACTGGCCAGCAAGATCGCCTGATTTGACCGCTGCAGACTTCTTTTTGTAGGGCTTTTTGAAGTCGCGCGTTTATGTCAACAAGCCTCAGACTCTTGCAGCTCTTAAAGACAATATCCGTCAAGAATGTGAGGACCTATCGCCGGAAGTTTTGGCCAAAGTGATGGAAAATGCCATAAAAAGGGCTGAAATGACAATCAACTGTGGCGGCGGCCATTTACATGACATCATATTCTCGACTTGATGTAAAAAAATTAAAGACCAAATAAAAATAATCCACAAGAAGAATCAAAGTTTTTCTTTTTTTTTTAAATTACAGACAAAAAACATCGGAAGGTTATTTTTGCGCAACCCTGTATGTATTTATTTGAACTTTATTCTAAATTATAAAGCACAAAAACTCATATAAATTACTTCACGCGGGGTTTGTTGAAACCAATTAACGTTTCCGATTTAATATTTCATCCAAAGGCCTTTATTTTTAATTACACATTCAAGGATGCTTATACGCTTAAATCTTTGTACATATCTTTGTTCGCAGTATTTTGGAGTATTGTACTATCGTCTGGAATTCCTATCATTTGGGACCATCTCATTCAAAAAATTACTAAAATTTACTAAGACTGCTTTAAAGTTAAATTGGCCCTATGAACTACCTTCTTATGAATCAAGAAGAAAGTTATTAGGCCTTCAATCGTTAGCCGACCGTAGAACTTGTTCTTCATTAATATTGGTCTATAACTTTTTATCTGATAACATTGACTGCTCAGATATAAATAACTATTTTGCCTTATATTGCCCTCCTATAGATCTTATATATAATCGTATTTCTTAGAACTAACTATGCAAAGAATGAACCAATTACAAGATGCTTACATATATGTAATAGTTTCACTCCTCCCTTAAATTTTAATGTTACTTTTAATAGTTTCAAGCTTTTGCTATATAAATATTACAAATAATTGTTTTAGTAATCTGTACGAATATAATTCTGTAGATGAAATGTAAATAAATAAATAAATACGTTTTGGCATACTCTCTATAGGATTCAGGTCTGGGCTTTGTGCAGGCCATTCCATTGTCCCAAAATTTTGGTTTTGTAGCCAACTTTTAACTATTATGGCAGTGTGTTTCGGATCCTCGTCTTGCTGAAAAACAACTTCGGTTGGGTAAGCCCTCTCTTCAACAAATTCTGGTAAATTTGTGTGTAGAATATTCAGGTAATCCTCCTTCTTCATTATACCTTGGATTCTTACCAAAGGTCCAATGTTCCACCAAGTAAAACATCCCCACACCATTATACTGCCGCCACCATGTTTCATAGTTTCCCTCACATGGTGCATTTGGATACGCTCATGCGGCCTACGTCAATAGTGTTCTTTTCCATCAGACTGGTATCGGTTGATTTTCGTTTCGGCGCTCCAAATAACCCGTTTCCAGTCATCCACTGTCCAATTTTTGTGGGATTTACAGAAATGAAGGCGTCTTTTCACATTTCTATCGGAAAGTGCTATTTAATGCGCGTCTAACCGTCCAGGAACTGACATCATTACCAATACTTTTTGCATCATTTTTCGGCGTCTTGATGTCCTTATTATGTAGCAAACACCACCCTCCCCTTAATAAGAACCGTTGTCCCCAGGTCGGCTTCAACAGCCCCTTCTATATATAAAGGTGTAATCTTATTGCCTAATCATCTATTTGTTTTGTAATAAGCTTTCCATCCTAGGACAAAAGTGCCCTCAATCCGTGGGCCGAGGCATCAGTTGTAAGATCGAACGGTTTTTTATAGTTAGGATACAGTAGCATTACATCCTCGGATGTTAAGACTTCTTTAATTTTCTTAAAAGCTTCAAGTTGTGACTATTTAAATTTTATTTGAATCCTTTTGAATTGGCTGGCACCAACTTTGCCATTGTCTCTTTTGAGCATGTCTGTTAAAGGTCTTGCTATAGAAGCAAAGTCCTTAATGAAGCATCTATAATGACTTGCAAGTCCAAGAAATGATCTAAGACTGAAAAGTGTAGTATGCTGTTCATAGTTCCGTATTGCTTATCGGGGCCGGTTGAAATTCACCCTCGAGATACCAAAAATTCCACGTTTTCTTTAAAGAAATTATACTTTTCGTGAGAAAAATGTTGGCAACAATAAGTAATGTACACATTATTGCAACTCTGTCTAGTTACTTTGTAGCACAAGTATGTTATATTTTTAACCGCTTTTTATAACCTCTGTATGTATAATATAAATTAATTACTTCTCAATAAAAGCTCGTTTTAACAACAGGTTATGGGCCCAGACTCGCGTTTTTAATATGGTTTTTTTTGCATTGAAAATTTAATCTGAGGATTTAAAAATGACGGCAACAATTGCACAATTTCCTAGGTTAACAAATAATAATTACCATGTGTGGAAGTGCAACATGGAATTGCTGCTGTTGGAGAGAGAGCTGTGGCACGTTGTTGTTGGCGAATCTCAAGTGAATGATGCAAAGTGGTTGGCGCAGGATGGTAAGGCCAGGGCGGCTATAGGTCTCGCTGTCGAGGAGTCGCAAAAGATTTTGATTAAACACTTGAAAACTGCGAAGGAATTTTGGAATACTCTGAAGAAACATCATGAACAAGCGAATATGTCTAATAAAGTGAGTCTTCTAAGGCTCATGTCATCAAAGAGGTTGGCAAGTGGCCAAAGTATGGATGATCACATAAATGAATTCCTGTCAATCGTCGATCGTTTGAGAGATTTGGGAGAAAATCTGGAGGAGCATAAAACTGTTGCGTTTTTGCTTGGCACATTGCCTGACGACTACAACAATTTGATTTCTTCATTGGAAATGCGTCCGGAAGCAGATCTCACGATTGATTTTGTTAAAGAGCAGTTGATTCAGGAGTACAAAAGGAAGTCTGGCTGTGAACAAGAAAATCATACAGCGTTTAAAGTGCAAAAGAAAGGAAAATTCGTGCCAAAATGTTATTCGTGTGGTAAGCTGGGTCATTTGAAAAAGGATTGCATTAATAAAAAGAAAAATAGCAATCGTGCCAATGTAGTAAAGGACGATGGTCATATCTGTTTTTGCGTAATGCAACAAAGACCAAATTCTGAGTGATATGTAGATTCTGCAGCGACAAACCACATGTGTTGTGAAGAAAAATATTTTACGAATTTGAATAAACAATCAGATACAGTGTACATGGCAAATGGTACAGAGGTTAAAGTGTGTGGAGTGGGTGACTGCAAATTATTTTGCGAAAATAAAGAAATTCGTGTTAAAAACGTTCTTTTCATTCCCGAATTAGATGGAAGTCTGTTATCTGTTCGGCGCTTGACTGATATAGGTTTTGAGGTTATGTTTGATGAAAATGGTTGCAAAATTTCTAAAGATGGAAAATCTCACGCCACAGGTTACCTGTACAATAATTTGTTCGTACTAAATCATAGTGATAAGGCTCTCAATGTATCAGAATGTAAAGGTGATTGTATTCACATGTGGCACCGTAGATTTGGGCACATAAATGTACAAGATATAAATGAATCAGTCTCTAAGGAACTAGTACAAGGTATAAAAATAAAGAAGTGCAACTGTTCTTTTAATTGCGAAGTTTGTTTACGGGGAAAGCTAGCACGTAATAAATTTCCCAAAGCGTCAGTATCTAAGTCTAAGGAAATTTTAGATGTGGTGCATTGTGATTTGTGCGGTCCAATGCAGAATGCAACACCAGGTGGGAATAAGTATTTTATGACGCTGATTGACGACTACAGCCGGTATTGTACTGTTTTCTTTCTGCCATCGAAAGACATGGCGTATGAGAAAATAAAAGAATTTGTTGAAAGATCAGAAAATCAACTTGGCAAACGACTGAAAGTACTTAGAACGGATCGTGGTGGTGAGTTCGTTAATAAGCGAATGCAGCAATATTTTAGAGATAAAGGCATTGTTCACCAGCTGACTGCACCGTACACTCCTGAGCAGAATGGAGTGGCAGAGCGGAAAAATAGAAGCCTAATGGAAATGGCGAGATGCATGTTGTATGATGCAGACATGAACATCAGATTTTGGGCTAAAGCCGTTAACAACTCTAATTATGTTCAAAATCGTCTTTTGTCTGCCGCCGTAGATGTAACACCGTTCGAGTTATGGTATGAAAAACCTCCAAATTTGAAGCATATTCGTATTTTTCGAGCTGTGGCATATGCTCAAGTCAACAAACAAAAACGTAGAAAATTGGACGAGGTGTCTGTTAAATGCAAATTAGTCGGGTATTCAGAGCAGTCTAAAGCTTACCGTTTATTGAACACCGAGTCAAATAAAATCATCGTAAGCCGAGATGTGAAGTTTTTGGAGCCTGAAGTTAATATTGGCAATGTTGATGATGGTGAAAGTGGCGTTGTTGGTGGTGATGATACTTCTGGTTGTGATGACGATGTTGCTGTTGACGTCAGCGTTGGTGATGAATCACCTAATGAAGATGATGTTGATACTATGGGTGATGATCAGTTTTTTGGATTTGATTCCGCGGGAGAATTTTCATCATCATCTGATTCAGAACAAAATCTTACTCCCAGAACGTCTTCAAGAAACAACAAGGGTATACCTCCGAAAAAGTATGGTTACAAAATTTGCAATGAAAATGATCCAATGAGTTATGAAGATGCTTTGTCAGGATCGGACAACAAATTTTGGTTAAAAGCAATGGAAGAAAAAGTCGAAGCACTACAAGGCAACAATGCATGGGATTTGGTGGAAGCCCCAAAGATTGTAAACTGATAGACTGTAAATGCGTGTACAAAACTAAACACTTGGTGAATGGTGAGAAGAGGTATAGAGCTAGACTGGTCGCAAGGGGATTTTCCCAGAAATATGGTGAAAGTTTACTGGCAATTGCGAGCTACAAAAATATGAAAGTCCGCCACGTTGATATTAAAACGGCATTCCATTATGGCGATATAGATGCAGAAATATTTATAAAACAGTCAAAAGGATACATCATACCTGGAAAAGAGAATTTAGTCTGCAAATTTAATCACAGCTTGTACGGATTAAAACAGTCTGCTCGTTGTTGGAATCTCCGCATCAATAAAGTTCTTACTGATTCGGGATTCAGAAGGGGAAAAGCGGAACCCTGTTTGTATATAGAGGGTAGTGGTGATTCAATGACGTATGTCCTCATTTACGTAGACGATGTTACATCGCATCCAAAACTGATGTGGAAATTGATAATGTTACCAAGATTTTAAAATCTCAAATTGAAATCACTGATTCGGGTGATCTAAGACTCTTCTTAGGTATTGAAGTTATACATGAAAATGAAACATACTATTTATGTCAAAGAAAGTACATCAGCAAAATCTTGGATGATTATAAACTGCAAGATGCAAAGGTTTCATCCATTCCTATGGATCCTGGTTATCTAAAGTCAAATTTTGAAAATAGTTTTGACAACAAAAATTTATATCGCAAAGCAGTCGGTTCGCTGTTATATGTTTCGAATAATACACGTCCCGATATTGCTGTCGCCATATCAATTTTATCTCGAAAAATAAGCAGTCCTAATGATAACGATTGGACCGAATTGAAACGTATTATGAAGTATCTTAAGGGTACTATTGACCTGAAGTTGTGCGTAGGTTCTAAATCAAACCTAGAATTAAAAGGCTTTGCTGATGCTGACTGAGTAGGAGATCTGAAAGACCGTAAGTCAACCAGTGGTTTTATTTTTAAGCTTGGTGATGCCGTAATAAGTTATGCCAGCAGAAAACAACAAAATGTGACTTTGTCATCCACCGAGGCTGAATTCGTTTTTCTTGCGGAAGCGTCTCAAGAATTGTTGTGGCTTATCCAGCTCATAAAAGAATTCGAAGTTGATATTCGTAATCCAGTAATTTTTGAAGACAACCAGAGCTGTTTGAAATTACTGCAAGATGAGAAAATATCACCCAGAAGCAAGCACATAGACATTAAGTATTATTTCGTTCGCGATTTATTGAAATCTAGAAGAGTATTATATACGTATTGTCCTACTGATTCTATGTTAGCTGACATTCTAACTAAACCCCTACAGAAAATAAGAATATGTAAAATTAGAGAGTTAATTGGTTTATATAAATAGTCTTTTGTATTGCATTTTTGATTTGAATTGGTGAATATATAAGGCAATATTTGTAATATTGAGAAGGGGTGTTGGCAACAATATTCAATAAGTAATGTACGCATTATTGCAACTCTGTCTAGTTACTTTGTGGTACAAGTATGTTATATTTTTAACCGCTTTTTATAACCTCTGTATGTATAATATAAATTAATTACTTCTCAATAAAAGCTCGCTTTAACAACAAAAATGTCTAATCTATCCAAGGCCCAAGCGATGTGTTCGACATGGTCTTTCATATTTTGTGAAAAAATAATGTCATCAATATAAACATAACATGACCTCCTTATTCTCTCTTAAAGCACATAATCGATGGCTCTTTGAAAAATGCTTGGTGCATTTTTCAAACCAAAGGGCAGTCTGCAAAATTAATATTTTCTATTTCCGACCGAAAAGACAGTTTTTTCCCTATCCCCCTCAGCCAGCAAAATCTGGTGGAATCCTGACTTGAGGTGCAATGTGACGAAGAATTTTGCCTTCCCCAAGTTTGACGCATTCACACTTGGAGTGTGATATTTGTCAGAAATAGTTTTAGAGTTTAATTTTCTAGAATCTATTGCAAGTTGAATCAACCATACTTGTTTTAAAATGTTAACTTTATTAACTTCTTATTTTCTTCAGTAACGTTCATTCCCGGTACTTATAAAAAGCCTAGAAGATGATCTGTACTGTTGAACGTTAGAATGCTAATCACAGATTATAACCAGATAGGGCACGGCCACCTAGCGATGAAAAAAAGTGTTAAAAAATGTCAAAGTGGCATCACAATGGCATCGCTCAGTTAACCCCTTCATTATTAAAGGACAGTAATATATACTAAATATATTGCTTTCTCTCTTCTCCGATGGGGTTAAATGAAATTTAGTTTGTTTAAATTTTTTATACAAAAATTCATCAAAAAATTGGCGCAAAACTGGAAAAATTGTTGGATTTTTTATTATTTTGCGCCAATTCTTCCTATTTAGCAGCTTCATTGTACAACAGCAAGTGGATAACAACAGCGGAAAACATGTAAGTATAATTTTGTTTTGATAAAATTGTAATTAGTTTAAACAAAAAATTTTCCAATTTCAGGAGTCGAATGTGTATTATGGGCTGCCCGGAAATTGAGAGGATTCATTGGTTCCCGAAAGATCGGAGAAGGTAAGTTCATTACATGTTACTACTTTTGGTTATTTCGAAGCCGGAAACTAAAAATTAGATGTGTTATTCTGGATAAAACGCGTTTTGTTTAAATAAATTAATAAAACATTTTCACTAAAATGTAACCATCTTTCCGGCTTCAGTTCCAGGTGCTAGAAATAACATAAGCAATTGAAATTTGTGTCTGAAATCCATAAATAACAACAATGTTTAAAATGTTTAATTTTGTGTAAAAACTTTTTATTGTACGTATGCTTAAAAATTAACACAATACGTTAATTATTACACTTATTACAAAAAGATATTCTTAATAATCGTTACATTTATTTTCAGGCAGATGATTGCATCTACAGTTCGTCCTGGAGTATAAGCACCTTTCAGTACAATTTTTGCAGGTATTTGTTCTTCCTTTTGTTACAAATCATTGCCTGTAACGAAAAAAATTTATTTACTTTTAATAATTCTTCGTTTGCTTCTATTTTCAGATTTATTACTGGTGGTTCAGAAGCAGATGCAGCTTTAAATCATATTTTAACAGGGGTTTATCTTTCGACCGTTCTTTGAGACACTTTGTTACACGTCATTGCCGATAACGAAACAAAAAATTTTTATCAGTTTTAATAATGATTTTGTTTGTTTCCCATCTTCAGGTTTTTCGCAGCTCTTACATCCATTTTCACAGGTATGCCGTTCTCCAGTATTCCTCTGAGCACTATGTTACCACACATTGCCTGTAAAGAAACACAATTTTTTACACACCTCTTAATAATTGTTTTTTATTTATATTTTCAGATTTTTCACTATACTTACAGTTGGTCCATTAGTACGCGCAGCTTTAGTTCATTTTCACAGGTATGTCGTTCTCCCGTATTACACTGTTCACTTTGTTACACACATTGCCTCTAAAGAAACACAATTCTTTACATATCTTTTAATAATTGTTTTTTTATTTATATTTTCAGGTTTTTCACTATACTTACAATTGGTTCAGGAGCAATTGCCATAAAAACCACTTACCAAGCAAATCCTTTCATTTCAACTCCTCTTGAATGTCCAATGTTCGCCAAGTTTCCTTCGATTTGCTAGAGAACAAAAACTATATAATAATAACTTAATTACGTTGGTATAAGGAGTTTGTTCACTCACATGTACATTTTTTGAAAAATTTATAAAATTAGAACCTTGATCGCAAACGAATTGGCAAGGTTTCAAGCCTATTGCTTCTAATTGAGTTATTGCCTCAAATATGTATCTTTTCATTATATTGCCTTTACAACTGCCTTGAACAAAAAAATAGGATACTTCTTGCGACCAACTGTTGCCACCTATGCCACTTGCGATGATAACCATAGCGCTAGTTGCTATATTTCTGGAACGATTTTCATCCCCAAAATCCTGTAGCCCTATTATTTTGTCTTTAAACCTATCGTACTCAAGAAAACTTTTCAGAGACATTTCGTCGCAAGATACACTAACATATTTCTCGTCCTCATTAAAATCACGCGCACGTACTTTCAATGCTTCAAATGTACCATTTATATTACCCGGAGGCTTTGGTTAGTCCTTTACAAAACGTCGTAAAGTTTTGATATCAGGCCAATCTAATATTCTATATAAATACCGGTAAACAAGCGGAGAAAGAAAATAGATCGCTAAAGCAATTAGCTTTAATCCAATGCTGTAGCGACGATTTGTTGATTCGCGGCAATGATTTTTAAGACTGTTTTCAAGGCATACTGATAGCGAACTAGATATTTTAGAAGAAATATCATTCTTCTTTTTCAACTCAATTCCAATTTTTCAACTTTTGCCTTGTACGATTCTAATTTCTTAGATAGCTTTACGTTAGCTATTCTTAATTTAGTCTTTGTACGTTTTTCTGATAAATATTGTGTCCTATAATGATCAAGTGTAGCTTGTAATATCTTTATATTAGGATGAGAGTCAGTTTTCAAATGCAAAGGGGCCATAATTGTTTTACTAATGTCATCATCATTATTTACTATGTCCTGTGTGTCCATTTTTTCACCCTCACTGTTAGAATTTTTAGTACGGTCATTTTGTTTTTCCATCGATTCCTATATTTCCTAACTGCTCTAATCTAGTTTTTTTCTTTTGCACTGTTTAAAATTAGAAACTGAGTTGTATTTACTAAATTTGATTCCGTATTAATATTTTTGTGATCTGGATTCGCGTTTAGTTCAGCAATTTTTGGTAGAGCAAATTTTGATATGATGTTGCCAAAAATATATTCATCCGAAAAATTCAGACTGCATGCATATAAACGCTTCGTAATTAATTTCACACATAAAATGCGAAGCCATTCCGCACGTCTAAAAGAATTAAATAAATATATACATTACGAGAGTTTTTGGTATTGACAGTTATAATAAGATAACTTTTTTAAATTTCAGAAAAATTTAAACTAAATCACGTATAAAATTTATATTGAAAATTTTATAGAACATACAAACTTGAATATATACCAAACACCTAAGCATAAATTGCTAACAACATAGCACGGAATAGCATTGAAATATCTATATACTAAAATTAATTCAAACCCAGTTTAACTAAAAAATAAAAATAATTTGTTTATTGTTTAAATTGAAACTTTTCATAGTTGTACTAGTTAATTAGTCACTGCTGTTGTTTTAAATTAGTTCAATTGAGGCATTCCTTCTATACAGTTTTAGTTTCATATCAACAGCAGTAAGAGATTAACTAGCACACTTATAAAAAATAGTTGCAATTTATAATTATAATTTAAAAAGAAACGTATTTTAAAGTAACCAAATTATTTTATTTATTTTTAATTAAAATTACATCAAAAACCAAAAATACTAAAATAAAAAAACAAAAACCTATAAAAATTGCTGCAAATAAAATAATTTCAATATTATAAAAGACTAATATATAAAACAACTAAAAAAAAATCAATAAAAATTTGGTTTTCAGTTAAAAATCATTTTATTGTCTTGCTTAAAAAGGAGTAATATAATTAAAAAACATTAAATAAAAAAATTAACTTACTTCCACCACTTTTTAGATCAACCGAATAGTATTTCCAATACGATTTCAAGCAATACACACCATGCACAGCCCGGTAAACAGCACTTCACAACTTTCACAGCTTGGTTTCTTCAATTTCTTATTAGCGGCTTCTTCTCGACATTATTATGGTAACTATAAACCGCAGCCACTAACCAATATGAATACATTTCACATCACCTTTTTATTGTTTACACATGTACATGCAGTCACCAATTAATATTTAATCTTTTGTGTTTCAATTGGCATTTGCTCTGTTTTTTATATTATTCACTGTATTTTTATTCACTCTTTATTTTTATTATTTGGCATTAGCCCCACTTTAATCTTTTGTTTTTAGATTTGGCACTTGCACTTTTTCCAATATATTATTCACTTTTATTTTTAGCACTTTTTATTTACATGAGTATATTAATTTTCCAGCAGTATCACTTTCATCCATTTTATGGCATCAGCAATATAAGTATGTACACGAATTAACTGCCACTGATGAAGATGCCGCTGGAAACGTAAGAAGCACAAAATACAGCGACAAAAATTTATTGGATATATACCCATTAACTTCACTATTTATAAAAATTCCAATTAGTTATGATGGAGCTGAAGCCGGGAACTTATTTAGTTTTGTTTGACAAACAAAAAACATTTTGGCCAGAATATATTCCATCCAAAATAATATATTTTTAGTTTCCGGCTTCGAAATAACCAAACGTAGTAACATGTAATGAACTTACCTTCTCGGATCTTTCGGGAACCGGTGAATCCTCTTAATTTCCGGGCGGCATATAATACATTTTCGACTCCTGAAATTGAAAAATTTTTTGTTTAAACTAATTACAATTTTATCAAAACAAAATTATACTTGCATGTTTTCCGCTGTTGCCGTCCACTTGCTGTTGTACAATAAAGCTGCTAAATGGAAGAATTGTCGCAAAATAATGAAAAATCCAACAATATTTCCAGTTTTGCGCCAATCGGAGAATAGTGAAAGCAATAGATTTAGTATATATTACTGTCCTTTAATAATGAAGGGGTTAACTAAGCGATGCCATTGTGATGCCACTTTGACATTTTTTTTCATCGCTAGGTGGCCGTGTCCTATCTGGTTATAATCTGTGGTAGTCCTAATGATGAAGTTTTTCTATTTTTCTTCACGTGTTTAGCAGGCGCTGCCGTTGAATTACTTTTTGTCGTTTTACGGAGTGCTGCCACACATATAGCGTTTATTGCTTGACATTGCTTAAATTGCATGCAATAATTAACTGCTACTAAAAGTAAACAAAATGGTAGTGAGTGAATGAAACAATAAAAACTGTTACAAATATTTTTTACGTGTTTTACAAATTCTTCCACTTAAATCATTCTTTTGTTTGAATTGTTTTCATTCTTATTTGAATTAACATTAGAATTTGCACTCCCATTTAGTTTTGTTTTGCTGAGATTATTATTAACATTTACATTTGTGTTTTCATTGATATTTTCATTTTCTTCAACATTTACATTTGTTTTCTTGTTTTTATTTTCATTTACATTTGTTTTCCTGTTCAAATTATCATTATTATTTACGTTTGTATTTTCGTTTAAATTTTCATTAATATTTTCATTTTTATTCATATTTTGCTTATTATCATTTAAATTTGCATCGTTATTAATGTGAGTCCTATTTCGCCTATAAGTTGACCCTTCTTCATCTTGAACAGTATAAGATCTCGGTTACTTGCAACTTGCTACTATTGTGCCATTGATACCATTGCGTCTTTGGTGTTCTCTTGAATATAACTTTCTCACCCACTCCCACCGGCCTGACGTTATTTGTAATATCCGCGCATTCTATTGTTCCGTTTGTTCATTTCCCTCCTTATTTGCTTTGAATCTACAAGTTTTTGTCCTAAATTCCATGGATAACATGGCAGTTTCGTTCTTAAAACTTTACCCATTAAGATCTCCGCAGGGCTCGGTAAGTTTCCCTTGGGTGTTGTCCTGTATTGTAATAATGCAGTGTATGGGTCAGAAGAATCATATAGACATTTGTTAAACATCTTCTTTACTATTTGTATCGTACGTTCTGCGAGACCATTCGATCTAGGTAGATATGGGCTCGAAGTGATGAGCTCTATTCCCCAATTCTTACAAAGAATCGAAAACTCTTTCGAGTTAATTGGCGGCTCATTATCCGATATAAAAACAGCTGTTATGCCGTTCTTGGCATATATAGATTTCAGTTTTGTAATAACTTGGTTACTATTATAACCCGAATTGAGAATATCAATCTCTAAAAATTTTGAATAGTAGTCTACTAATAACAAATACATTCTTCCGTTAAACTCAAATAGGGCACAACCTACCTTGTACCATGGAATGTTAATAATCTCATGAGGCAACAACTCCTCCTTAGAATTCGAATTTTTGTACTTTTTTCAATTCTCACAGTTGGACACCATTATGTCAATATCATTATTAATATTTGGCCAGTACACAGTCTGTCTCGCCAAATTTTGGCAACGTTGCATACCCATGTGCCCTTCATGAACAAAAAATAACATTTGTCTTCTCATATCCTTTGGTATGAGTATGCGGTTGCTCATCATAAGAATACCATTAATTTCATTCCTAATTAAATGATATGGACTTAATTCTTGAACTAGTTTTCCTTTGTCATCTGGCCAACCGTTTCTAAGACATTCTATTAATTTCTGAAAAACCTCATCCACTTTAGTCGATTCCCTTATTTTCTGTATCGTCAAGTCCAGTAACGTGTTCTGTGACAAAATAAAATTGCAATGTAACTCAATATCACTGTCCCTCTCTAACAATGTGTTCCCTGTGAGAGGGGCTCTCGATAGCGTGTCCGCTATATGAAGGTATTTTCCTGGTTTGTAAACTACGTTGATATTGTATG
This sequence comes from Phania funesta, assembly GCA_963932375.1. Lineage (NCBI taxonomy): Eukaryota > Metazoa > Arthropoda > Insecta > Diptera > Tachinidae > Phania > Phania funesta. The sequence continues at coordinate 56,585,821 of OZ010653.1, read as the reverse complement.
TTAACAAGCGTAACATAAATCCTTGAAGTCCTGGTATCCTATATAGTGGCTTTTGAAATAAAGGCACCAATGGTTTATGATCAGTTTCCATCATTACACTTAAACTATAAATGTATTGGTGAAACCGAGTGCACCCAAACAAAATAGCAAACAGTTCTTTTTCTATTTAAGCATAATTGGCTTGGCAGTCTGTAAGCGAAGCAGAAGCATAAGCAATAGGCTTGTTATCGTGCATTATTGCAAATTTTGACGCGTCTATAGATAATCTATGTTGCCTTTTGGGATCAAAATAGACCAACACCGGCAAATTCGTAATTTCTTTCTTTAAATTTAGGAACTCGTTATCCTGTTCGGCGTGCCAATGCCATAAAACGTTACTCTTTAATAAACACCGTAAATGTTTTGTCTTTGGCGATAGATTCTGAATAAAGGAGCCCAGATTGGTTACCATCTTATTAAATTTAAGTCCAACAGACTCTGCTCTCTTCAAGACTTTCACTAGTATCTCATTATGCTCGTCCAGACTTGACGCATGAACTAGAAAATCGTCCATATAAATGATTAAACCATTTATATCACCGAAAAGACGAATCATCTCTGAATGAAAATTTTCTGGTGCCGCATTTATACCGAATGGTTATCTTAGGAATCTGTAGCGTCCCATAGGTGTATTAAACGTACACAATTTTGACGAGCTCTTGTCCAATGGGACCATCCAAAAACCCGAGTTAGCATCCAGACTACTAAAAATCTTTGAACCTGTTATCTTTGCTCTACACTCCTCAATATTTGGAAAACTAAATCTTGGTCTAAGTATAACTTTATTTAAATTTCTTGGATCCAGACATAATCGCAGACCTCCATTTGGCTTCGAGATCATTTCCATCCTATCTAATTCATTTTTCAATGGTTCCATAAGACCTATTGGGACCCGACGTGGTGCTTTAACAATAGGCAAACTATTTTCTTTAATTTGTAAGTGACACTCCTTTTTCAATTTACCTAGTCCTTCAAACACGTAACTATACTTTTCCAAAACCAAATTCATATTTATTGCCTAATTTCCTAATTAAGTTTAACCGTACAGCTAGATCTAGCCCTATTACATTTTTACAGTTCATGTTTAGTATATAAAATTTCGAAATTACATTAATGTTATTGTACTTAACATTTAAATTAATTTTTCCCACCACTGGGAGTATTGCCCCACTAAAGGTAAGAATGTTAGGAAAATTATTAGTGTTAATTCTACTTATCTTTAACTGACGAAATGTTTCTTCTGACAAAAGATTAGCTTGCGCGCCAGTATCCACTTGAAAAACAATCATCTTGTTGTTGTTGACTCCGGCTTCAACATTGCACTCACTGGCAGAATTCGTACCATTTGTTTTGTTTCTTACTAACGAAAAAGTTGTCTTCTTCAACCGTTTTCACGTATTAGTTGCTTACTGTACGGCTTTTGTTGTTTTTGGTAAAACACATTTTGGCGAAATGGTTAAATTTCCCACAGACATGGCAATTCATTCCCTCTGCTGGGCATTTATAACGATGCCTTTGTTGACCACATTTGTTACCCTTTTGTTGTTGTATGTTTGACTTGCTTTTATAATTTTTGTTGTTAAATTTTGACTTTTTATTAAACTTATTTAAAGCACAAATAGTTGCATTGTTATTGTTGCTTGAGCAATGTTGAATTGTTAAACGTTTTCACGTGCTGCTTCCATAGACTTGGCTATGTCTAAAGCTTTATCCCATCTAAGATCACCTTCATTTAGCAATCTTTCTATTACTTTTATAAAATTTTGAGACTTAATAAGACTTTCTCTTAAAGTGTTAAACTCACATGAAATGCTTAAATTTTGTGACGCTCCATAGCTGTGTTGACTTTTGGGACAAAGTGTGCTTCAAATTTGTTCCACAAATCTATATATGTATTTAATTTTGTCAATGTCGACATTAAACGAACTTACTATTTGCAGTGCATCAGCACCCATATGTTGCAACATTAGAGCTACTTTATGTGAGTCACTTTCGTCTTCCAGTGACGACGCTCTCATACAGATTTTAAAAGATTTGCTCCAGCTCTTCCACTCTGAGCACAAGTTTGATACTTTGGTGTTCAATGGAGCCACCGCTTTCGCCATTGCTACTGTTGGTTTTTGTGCCTCAAGTATGCTGTCGTCCGTTTTCATTGCACACTTTTATTTCTTTCTTTAAATATATTTACTTGACTCTTTATTTGTGTCTATTTAGGCTTGGCTTTAGTTTATCCAACTGCTGATTGAAAATGAATGCAGTGTTGTAAAAAATTTATTCCTTTGACTACTCGACTCTTTTTGTTGTTCGTACTCGGCACAGCACAATTTATTGTATACAATTCTTACGAAAAAAAACGTCACTTGTGTTGCTTTATAAGTTTTTTCTTTTTATTTTATTTATATTGTAAGTTTTTCCTGATTAAATTTGTTAAGTAGTTCATTATTACTCGTTTTTGTTGTTGATTAGTATGAATATCCAATTACTAGGTTCCGAAGTATTCATCACTTCTACAACACTAAAGAAGTAAATAAACAATGAAACAAAATGATTTTTTTTCCAGAACTATATCTGTATCAAAACCAATATCATCATCATTAGCGATGTTGTGTAGTACACAACAAGCTCTAATGAAATGACAAACTTTTTTCATTCCTCTTAATTTGCAAATATAAGTGGCGGAATCATTGCTTTAAAATCCCAAAAGTGTGTTCAATAACAACACGACCGGAACTCAATTTGATATTAAACATTTTTTGAGCCTTCGTTAGGTGGCCATTGTTTTTGTACGGGGTGATTAAATACTTGTTGCAGGTATAAGCAGAATCACCCAATAAGTAGTACTCTAAATAAAATAGAAATTTTCAGATACACATTAGTGCAAACAAAAATATATAAAAATAAGTATTACCTCCACAAGTTGATTCTAAATTTTTATATATAGGCGAGTTTTTTAAAACCCAACTGTCGTGACAAGAACCCGGATATCCGATAAATATGTCTAACAATTTTCGGTTTTCATTGCAAATATGTACCTTGCATACAGACTGTGATATTTCCTTTCCTGTCTATGTAGTCATCTTTTGATTTTGCCGGCGGGTCGATGATTATATGTGTGCCATCAATGCAACCTAAATGCAAAAAAAGACATATTTACTATGTATATATGTTATATATACATTATAACACATACCAAAAACTTTCGGAAATAAACATTTGTTCTGCAAAATCTTGCTGGACACTTCCTTCGCCGCCTCATTTGGCCACTTTATAGCTTCTTTGCTTAGTGAACTAATAAATAAAATTACCCTGTTTATGATAAAACAAATAGATGATCGAGATAAATTAAATCGATCTGACAAATCGCCAAAACTACAAGCTTCATGACCAGCAAACCAAGACAAGAACATGCAAGCTTTCGGAAATCCTTTTGTCAGGGCGAAGATTTTTATAAATATTTGATTGCAGAAATCTTTTGCTCAGATTTTCAAATAAGGATATATTCTAAAGTGTACTCGATATTCTAAAGTGTACTCGAAACTCGACATCAGTGTATGCGGGCACCGTTTCATTAAAGTAAGTCTTCAAAGAATTACGTGGCACTCTTTCGCTTCTCAGATGTATGATATTGGAGTACACCTCATCGCCATTTCTCAACGATCTTAGTATAGTTATTTCTTCTTCTTCCGGTTCGCTTTCGAATGATGACTCCATTAAGTGGACAATTGCATTGAGAATAATGCTATTACGGTTGCTCATATTTCCTTGTACAATTTAAATAAAATCGAGATGTAGATTTTGATTAATATTACGAAAATAAGAACATTTTATTAAAACATTTACCTGCCTTAGCTCAAATCCAAAAATATCTGCGTTTATAATGTGTATTATAGATTGGTACTTATAGACTTCGAATTACTTTCTTTTTGAGATTTTTCACTACTTTTTCTTTTTTGTTTGTTTTAAAAACACTTATTCTTGTATGCTAACGTAAATTAGTACACTTTACTGTTTTCAAATCCCTATTTACTTGTGTTTGCTTTAGTTTTCCCTATTTTCACAAAAATTTTAACAACTCCGTAAAAATGCTTTTTTGTTTGTTTACATTTTAAAACATATGTTTTTTTCAGCCGACTAAATTCTACTAACAAAAATTTATTTAGCAGATTTTGCAATTGCTCAGTCATCGAACTGTCATTTTACGCTCTCAAACTGTATTCTCATCTACTAAACTTTGTGCACTCGAATGCACTTTATTAAAGTTTAGGCATAATTATTGATACTTATTGGGTTCTCGAACGAAGCTATTGAGTGTTTTCTCTTGAAGCTAAAATGGTCACAATTAAGATAAAGTGGTATGATATGTAGATAAATACCTAGTTGCTTATTTAGTACTAAAAGTAAAACAAATGGTAGTGAGTGAATGTTACAACTCATATCTTATAACACTGACCAATTTGGATGAACCCAGTTTTCTGGAAAACTAGTCACACGATTTTTGGTACGAAAAGTGTTTTATATTCTATAGTTGGTCTAGTTTCATAATATATACCGTTTATTGCTTAACGTTACTTAAATTCCATGCAATAATTAATCCCCACTTTTACTGACCAATTTGGATAAACCAAGTTTTCAGGAAAACCGGTCACACGATTTTTTGCACTGAAAGTGTTTTATTTTCTATAGTTGGTCTAGTTCAATAATATATAGCAATTATTACTTGACGTTACTTAAATTCCATGCAATAATTAATCCCCACTTTTACTGACCGATTTGGATAAACCCAGCTTTCTGGAAAACTGGTCACACGATTTTTTGCACGGAAAGTGTTTTATATTCTATAGTAGGTCTAGTTTCATAATATATAGCGCTTATTGCTTGACGTTGCTTAAATTCCATGCAATAATTAATCCCCAATTTTACTGACCAATTTGGTTCAAGCCACTTTCTGAAGGGCTATTAAAAGATATTTATATTTTTTAATTAAGCAGTTTTTCACGCGATACAAATTTTTTTAATGTTTTTCAAAGACCATTATTCATTGCATATATCAGTTCTCAAACAGTGGGTATTAATGCTCTCATTTTCATATATATGATTATTATTATTTCCCTAATTTCATATTCCTTTAGACTCCCATGTTTCCGATTTCCCAAAAACGCCAATTCATTTATGTGATTGCGACGCTAACTTTCGACACTACATTTGAGCAAGGTGTATTTACTAGGTGACCTCGCTACGACAACAAATACAACAACAGCAGGCAATTTTGTTTGTGTAAAAGCCAATATTGCTGTCAAACACATTTGTATAAAGAAAGAAAATTAAAAGAAAAAAAGGAGAATAAGTTTTGTTTGGTAAGTTTCATAAATTGTATGTATATTTTATAAAATTCATAATTTAAAAAGTTTAATTATTATTGTTTTGATAGCACATACATATGTGGATACATTAATACATGGATATTCGCCATGTATTAATCCAACATCAACCCTGGCTAGATATGCCTGAATTGTTGTGGAAGGCGTATATTGATTTTGAAGTAGCACAGGGAGAATCCGAATTAGCACGTCAGCTTTATGAAAGACTATTGGAAAGAACACAGCATGTTAAAGTATGGATATCTTATGCTAAATTTGAATCAAAAGCATAATTAGCAGAAGCTGACGACATGAATGTACGTTTGGCCACACGAATAAAAGGCATACGTTAAATTCAAACTTTGCATGCTCATGCAGTGTCCAATATAGCATATAATAACTACTTCTAAAGTAACGGCAATAAAGAAAATTATGGATATAGTTTGACACCGTAATCAGCAGCATCCACAACATAAAGAAAATGTAAACCAACTGTACACTGAACCAAAGCCGAACATAGAAATTGAGCCAACCAAGCTTGCAGATCACAGTTCTCTTCTGGTATGTCAATACCATCTTCTGCTGCGGCCGAAAGAGAGACTTCTTTAGCATCAATGTGTCTTTTATTAGAATTTTTATTGAAAGTCTTTGCAGATGAACTGCTTGTCGATTTTCGTTGTTGAATTTTATGTAAAACGGAATTGAGATTTTTTTTAACATTCAAAGTTATGAACCTATTATTGAAATTTAATCTTTCTTATGAAATTGTATTAATTTTAGAAAATTATATTAACATCGAAGAGACTGGCACAACACGAGATGCTGCCAGGCGTGGCAGACCCCGGGGTAGCCGTTCTGCAGAGAATATTCCTACTGTAGCCGAGGATGTCATGGAAGCGCCGTCGACATCGACCAGACGACGTGCCACGCAAATGGGTATCAGTCGACGGTCTTTACAGCGAATTTTGGTAAAAGATTTGAAGATGTTTCCGTACAAAGTCCAGACGGTGCATCAGCTGTTAGCTGCTGACCGCCAATCGCGTCTAACATACGCTCAAGCCATCCTTAATCACCACCAAGAGGAAGATGATTTTTCATCAAAAATAATCATGAGTGATGAGGCCCATTTTCATCTTAGCGGGTACGTAAATAAGCAAAATTTACGCTTCTGGGGCACTGAAAATTTGCGTGTAACCCACGAAGAGCCATTACACCCGCTCAAACTCACTGTATGGTATGCTGTTTTCACTGGAGGAGTCATCGGACCTTTTTTCTTCGAAGACGTCGCGGGCCAAACGGTTACTGTGAATGGTGAGCGCTACAGAGCAATGATTAACTAGTTCTTTTTGCCGTAACTTGATGAATTGGGATTGGAAAACATGTGGTTCCAACAGGACGGAGCAACGGCATACACTGCACGTGCCACAACCGATATGCTGAAGGATGCATTTCCCGGGCGCCTAATCTCCCGTTTTGCCGATTTGCACTGGCCAGCAAGATCGCCTGATTTGACCGCTGCAGACTTCTTTTTGTAGGGCTTTTTGAAGTCGCGCGTTTATGTCAACAAGCCTCAGACTCTTGCAGCTCTTAAAGACAATATCCGTCAAGAATGTGAGGACCTATCGCCGGAAGTTTTGGCCAAAGTGATGGAAAATGCCATAAAAAGGGCTGAAATGACAATCAACTGTGGCGGCGGCCATTTACATGACATCATATTCTCGACTTGATGTAAAAAAATTAAAGACCAAATAAAAATAATCCACAAGAAGAATCAAAGTTTTTCTTTTTTTTTTAAATTACAGACATAAAACATCGGAAGGTTATTTTTGCGCAACCCTGTATGTATTTATTTGAACTTTATTCTAAATTATAAAGCACAAAAACTCATATAAATTACTTCACGCGGGGTTTGTTGAAACCAATTAACGTTTCCAATTTAATATTTCATCCAAAGGCCTTTATTTTTAATTACACATTCAAGGATGCTTATACGCTTAAATCTTTGTACATATCTTTGTTCGCAGTATTTTGGAGTATTGTACTATCGTCTGGAATTCCTATCATTTAGGACCATCTCATTCAAAAAATTACTAAAACTTACTAAGACTGCTTTAAAGTTAAATTGGCCCTATGAACTACCTTCTTATGAATCAAGAAGAAAGTTATTAGGCCTTCAATCGTTAGCCGACCGTAGAACTTGTTCTTCATTAATATTGGTCTATAACTTTTTATCTGATAACATTGACTGCTCAGATATAAATAACTATTTTGCCTTATATTGCCCTCCTATAGATCTTATATATAATCGTATTTCTTAGAACTAACTATGCAAAGAATGAACCAATTACAAGATGCTTACATATATGTAATAGTTTCACTCCTCCCTTAAATTTTAATGTTACTTTTAATAGTTTCAAGCTTTTGCTATATAAATATTACAAATAATTGTTTTAGTAATCTGTACGAATATAATTCTGTAGATGAAATGTAAATAAATAAATAAATACGTTTTGGCATACTCTCTATAGGATTCAGGTCTGGGCTTTGTGCAGGCCATTCCATTGTCCCAAAATTTTGGTTTTGTAGCCAACTTTTAACTATTATGGCAGTGTGTTTCGGATCCTCGTCTTGCTGAAAAACAACTTCGGTTGGGTAAGCCCTCTCTTCAACAAATTCTGGTAAATTTGTGTGTAGAATATTCAGGTAATCCTCCTTCTTCATTATACCTTGGATTCTCACCAAAGGTCCAATGTTCCACCAAGTAAAACATCCCCACACCATTATACTGCCGCCACCATGTTTCATAGTTTCCCTCACATGGTGCATTTGGATACGCTCATGCGGCCTACGTCAATAGTGTTCTTTTCCATCAGACTGGTATCGGTTGATTTTCGTTTCGGCGCTCCAAATAACCCGTTTCCAGTCATCCACTGTCCAATTTTTATGGGATTTACAGAAATGAAGGCGTCTTTTCACATTTCTATCGGAAAGTGCTATTTAATGCGCGTCTAACCGTCCAGGAACTGACATCATTACCAATACTTTTTGCATCATTTTTCGACGTCTTGATATCCTTATTATGTAGCAAACACCACCCTCCCCTTAATAAGAACCGTTGTCCCCAGGTCGGCTTCAACAGCCCCTTCTATATATAAAGGTGTAATCTTATTGCCTAATCATCTATTTGTTTTGTAATAAGCTTTCCATCCTAGGACAAAAGTGCCCTCAATCCGTGGGCCGAGGCATCAGTTGTAAGATCGAACGGTTTTTTATAGTTAGGATACAGTAGCATTACATCCTCGGATGTTAAGACTTCTTTAATTTTCTTAAAAGCTTCAAGTTGTGACTATTTAAATTTTATTTGAATCCTTTTGAATTGGCTGGCACCAACTTTGCCATTGTCTCTTTTGAGCATGTCTGTTAAAGGTCTTGCTATAGAAGCAAAGTCCTTAATGAAGCATCTATAATGACTTGCAAGTCCAAGAAATGATCTAAGACTGAAAAGTGTAGTATGCTGTTCATAGTTCCGTATTGCTTATCGGGGCCGGTTGAAATTCACCCTCGAGATACCAAAAATTCCAAAAATTCCACGTTTTCTTTAAAGAAATTATACTTTTCGTGAGAAAAATGTTGGCAACAATAAGTAATGTACACATTATTGCAACTCTGTCTAGTTACTTTGTAGCACAAGTATGTTATATTTTTAACCGCTTTTTATAACCTCTGTATGTATAATATAAATTAATTACTTCTCAATAAAAGCTCGTTTTAACAACAGGTTATGGGCCCAGACTCGCGTTTTTAATATGGTTTTTTTTGCATTGAAAATTTAATCTGAGGACTTAAAAATGACGGCAACAATTGCACAATTTCCTAGGTTAACAAATAATAATTACCATGTGTGGAAGTTCAACATGGAATTGCTGCTGTTGGAGAGGGAGCTGTGGCACGTTGTTGTTGGCGAATCTCAAGTGAATGATGCAAAGTGGTTGGCGCAGGATGGTAAGGCCAGGGCGGCTATAGGTCTCGCTGTCGAGGAGTCGCAAAAGATTTTGATTAAACACTTGAAAACTGCGAAGGAATTTTGGAATACTCTGAAGAAACATCATGAACAAGCGAATATGTCTAATAAAGTGAGTCTTCTAAGGCTCATGTCATCAAAGAGGTTGGCAAGTGGCCAAAGTATGGATGATCACATAAATGAATTCCTGTCAATCGTCGATCGTTTGAGAGATTTGGGAGAAAATCTGGAGGAGCATAAAACTGTTGCGTTTTTGCTTGGCACATTGCCTGACGACTACAACAATTTGATTTCTTCATTGGAAATGCGTCCGGAAGCAGATCTCACGATTGATTTTGTTAAAGAGCAGTTGATTCAGGAGTACAAAAGGAAGTCTGGCTGTGAACAAGAAAATGATACAGCGTTTAAAGTGCAAAAGAAAGGAAAATTCGTGCCAAAATGTTATTCGTGTGGTAAGCTGGGTCATTTGAAAAAGGATTGCATTAATAAAAAGAAAAATAGCAATCGTGCCAATGTAGTAAAGGACGATGGTCATATCTGTTTTTGCGTAATGCAACAAAGACCAAATTCTGAGTGATATGTAGATTCTGCAGCGACAAACCACATGTGTTGTGAAGAAAAATATTTTACGAATTTGAATAAACAATCAGATACAGTGTACATGGCAAATGGTACAGAGGTTAAAGTGTGTGGAGTGGGTGACTGCAAATTATTTTGCGAAAATAAAGAAATTCGTGTTAAAAACGTTCTTTTCATTCCCGAATTAGATGGAAGTCTGTTATCTGTTCGGCGCTTGACTGATATAGGTTTTGAGGTTATGTTTGATGAAAATGGTTGCAAAATTTCTAAAGATGGAAAAACCCACGCCACAGGTTACCTGTACAGTAATTTGTTCGTACTAAATCATAGTGATAAGGCTCTCAATGTATCAGAATGTAAAGGTGATTGTACTCACATATGGCACCGTAGATTTGGGCACATAAATGTACAAGATATAAATGAATCAGTCTCTAAGGAACTAGTACAAGGTATAAAAATAAAGAAGTGCAACTGTTCTTTTAATTGCGAAGTTTGTTTACGGGGAAAGCTAGCACGTAATAAATTTCCCAAAGCGTCAGTATCTAAGTCTAAGGAAATTTTAGATTTGGTGCATTATGATTTGTGCGGTCCAATGCAGAATGCAACACCAGGTGGGAATAAGTATTTTATGACGCTGATTGACGACTACAGCCGGTATTGTACTGTTTTCTTTCTGCCATCGAAAGACATGGCGTATGAGAAAATAAAAGAATTTGTTGAAAGATCAGAAAATCAACTTGGCAAACGACTGAAAGTACTTAGAACGGATCGTGGTGGTGAGTTCGTTAATAAGCGAATGCAGCTGACTGCACCGTACACTCCTGAGCAGAATGGAGTGGCAGAGCGGAAAAATAGAAGCCTAATGGAAATGGCGAGATGCATGTTGTATGATGCAGACATGAACATCAGACTTTGGGCTGAAGCCGTTAACAACTCTAATTATGTTCAAAATCGTCTTTTGTCTGCCGCCGTAGATGTAACACCGTTCGAGTTATGGTATGAAAAACCTCCAAATTTGGAGCCTGAAGTTAATATTGGCAATGTTGATGATGGTGAAAGTGGCGTTGTTGGTGGTGATGATACTTCTGGTTGTGATGACGATGTTGCTGTTGACGTCAGCGTTGGTGATGAAGCACCTAATGAAGATGATGTTGATACTATGGGTGATGATCAGTTTTTTGGATTTGATTCCGCGGGAGAATTTTCATCATCATCTGATTCAGAACAAAATCTTACTCCTAAAACGTCTTCAAGAAACAACAAGGGTATACCTCCGAAAAAGTATGGTTACAAAATTTGCAATGAAAATGATCCAATGAGTTATGAAGATCCTTTGTCAGGATCGGACAACAAATTTTGGTTAAAAGCAATGGAAGAAGAAGTCGAAGGCAACAATGCATGGGATTTGGTGGAAGCCCCAAAGATTGTAAACTGATAGACTGTAAATGCGTGTACAAAACTAAACACTTGGTGAATGGTGAGAAGAGGTATAGAGCTAGACTGGTCGCAAGGGGATTTTCCCAGAAATATGGTGAAAGTTTACTGGCAATTGCGAGCTACAAAAATATGAAAGTCCGCCACGTTGATATTAAAACGGCATTCCATTATGGCGATATAGATGCAGAAATATTTATAAAACAGTCAAAAGGATACATCATACCTGGAAAAGAGAATTTAGTCTGCAAATTTAATCACAGCTTGTACGGATTAAAACAGTCTGCTCGTTGTTGGAATCCCCGCATCAATAAAGTTCTTACTGATTCGGGATTCAGAAGGGGAAAAGCGGAACCCTGTTTGTATATAGAGGGTAGTGGTGATTCAATAACGTATGTCCTCATTTACGTAGACGATGTTACATCGCATCCAAAAATGATGTGGAAATTGATAATGTTACCAAGATTTTAAAATCTCAATTTGAAATCACTGATTTGGGTGATCTAAGACTCTTCTTAGGTATTGAAGTTATACATGAAAATGAAACATACTATTTATGTCAAAGAAAGTACACCAGCAAAATCTTGGATGATTATAAACTGCAAGATGCAAAGGCTTCATCCATTCCTATGGATCCTGGTTATCTAAAGTCAAATTTTGAAAATAGTTTTGACAACAAAAATTTATATCGCAAAGCAGTCGGTTCGCTGTTATATGTTTCGAATAATACACGTCCCGATATTGCTGTCGCCATATCAATTTTATCTCGAAAAATAAGCAGTCCTAATAATAACGATTGGACCGAATTGAAACGTATTATGAAGTATCTTAAGGGTACTATTGACCTGAAGTTGTGCGTAGGTTCTAAATCAAACCTAGAATTAAAAGGCTTTGCTGATGCTGACTGGGTAGGAGATCTGAAAGACCGTAAGTCAACCAGTGGTTTTATTTTTAAGCTTGGTGATGCCGTAATAAGTTATGCCAGCAGAAAACAACAAAATGTGACTTTGTCATCCACCGAGGCTGAATTCGTTTCTCTTGCGGAAGCGTCTCAAGAATTGTTGTGGCTTATCCAGCTCATGAAAGAATTCGAAGTTGATATTCGTAATCCAGTAATTTTTGAAGACAACCAGAGCTGTTTGAAATTACTGCAAGATGAGAAAATATCACCCAGAAGCAAGCACATAGACATTAAGTATTATTTCGTTCGCGATTTATTGAAATCTAGAAGAGTATTATATACGTATTGTCCTACTGATTCTATGTTAGCTGACATTCTAACTAAACCCCTACAGAAAATAAGAATATGTAAAATTAGAGAGTTAATTGGTTTATATAAATAGTCTTTTGTATTGTATTTTTGATTTGAATTGGTGAATATATAAGGCAATATTTGTAATATTGAGAAGGGGTGTTGGCAACAATATTCAATAAGTAATGTACGCATTATTGCAACTCTGTCTAGTTACTTTGTGGTACAAGTATGTTATATTTTTAACCGCTTTTTATAACCTCTGTATGTATAATATAAATTAATTACTTCTCAATAAAAGCTCGTTTTAACAACAAAAATGTCTATCCAAAAACAATCTATCCAAGACCCAAGCGATGTGTTCGACATGGTCTTTCATATTTTGTGAAAAAATGATGTCATCAATATAAACATAACATGACCTCCTTATTCTCTCTTAAAGAACATAATCGATGGCTCTTTGAAAAATGCTTGGTGCATTTTTCAAACCAAAGGGCAGTCTGCAAAATTAATATTTTCTATTTCCGACCGAAAAGACAGTTTTTTCCCTATCCCCCTCAGCCAGCAAAATCTGGTGGAATCCTGACTTGAGGCGCAATGTGAAGAAGAATTTTGCCTTCCCCAAGTTTGACGCATTCACACTTGGAGTGTGATATTTGTCAGAAATAGTTTTAGAGTTTAATTTTCTAGAATCTATTGCAAGTTGAATCAACCATACTTGTTTTAAAATGTTAACTTTATTAACTTCTTATTTTCTTCAGTAACGTTCATTCCCGGTACTTATAAAAAGCCTAGAAGATGATCTGTACTGTTGAACGTTAGAATGCTAATCACAGATTATAACCAGATAGGGCACGGCCACCTAGCGATGAAAAAAAGTGTTAAAAAATGTCAAAGTGGCATCACAATGGCATCGCTCAGTTAACCCCTTCATTATTAAAGGACAGTAATATATACTAAATATATTGCTTTCTCTCTTCTCCGATGGGGTTAAATGAAATTTAGTTTGTTTAAATTTTTTATAGAAAAATTCATCAAAAAATTGGCGCAAAACTGGAAAAATTGTTGGATTTTTTATTATTTTGCGCCAATTCTTCCGATTTAGCAGCTTCATTGTACAACAGCAAGTGGATAACAACAGCGGAAAACATGTAAGTATAATTTTGTTTTGATAAAATTGTAATTAGTTTAAACAAAAAATTTTTCAATTTCAGGAGTCGAATGAGTATTATGGGCTGCCCGGAAATTGAGAGGATTCATTGGTTCCCGAAAGATCGGAGAAGGTAAGTTCATTATATGTTACTACTTTTGGTTATTTCGAAGCCGGAAACTAAACATTAGATGTGTTATTCTGGATAAAACGCGTTTTGTTTAAATAAATTAATAAAACATTTTCACTACAATGTAACCATCTTTCCGGCTTCAGTTCCAGGTGCTAGAAATAACATAAGCAATTGAAATTTGTGTCTGAAATCCATAAATAACAACAATGTTTAAAATGTTTAATTTTGTGTAAAAATTTTTTATTGTACGTATGCTTAAAAATTAACACAATACGTTAATTATTACACTTATTACAAAAAGATATTCTTAATAATCGTTACATTTATTTTCAGGCAGATGATTGCATCTACAGTTCGTCCTGGAGTATAAGCACCTTTCAGTACAATTTTTGCAGGTTCTTCCTTTGTTCTTCCTTTTATTACAAATCATTGCCTGTAACGAAAAAAATTTATTTACTTTTAATAATTCTTCGTTTGCTTCTATTTTCAGATTTATTACTGGTGGTTCAGAAGCAGATGCAGCTTTAAATCATATTTTAACAGGGGTTTATCTTTCGACCGTTCTTTGCGACACTTTGTTACACGTCATTGCCTATAACGAAACAAAAAATTTGTATCAGTTTTAATAATGATTTTGTTTGTTTCCCATCTTCAGGTTTTTCGCAGCTCTTACATCCAGTTTCACAGGTATGCCGTTCTCCAGTATTCCTCTGAGCACTATGTTACCACACATTGCCTGTAAAGAAACACAATTTTTTACACACCTCTTAATAATTGTTTTTTATTTATATTTTCAGATTTTTCACTATACTTACAGTTGGTCCATTATTACGCGCAGCTTTAGTTCCATTTTCACAGGTATGTCGTTCTCCAGTATTACACTGTTCACTTTGTTACACACATTGCCTCTAAAGAAACACAATTCTTTACATATCTTTTAATAATTGTTTTTTATTTATATTTTCAGGTTTTTCACTATACTTACAATTGCTTCAGGAGCAATTGCCATAAAAACCACTTACCAAGCAAATCCTTTCATTTCAACTCCTCTTGAGTGTCCAATGTTCGCCAAGTTTCCTTCGATTTGCTAGAGAACAAAAACTATATAATAATAACTTAATTATGTTTAATTTTTCATTACAACTAATACTTACCCTTTATGGAACAGTAATATTGCATTTGCAATATAAAAATTCTTGTGATTTTAAAATTTTGTAACATCGATAAAAAATTTTCTGAATTTTAATACTACAATTTTTTGTATACATTTTGATATCATATGTTGGTTTAGGTAATGTATAGTGGTTGTCTTTTTCTTATTGTTTTTAAGGATGCCATGGTTTATTATCTTTCTCATAAAAAGGGGTTAACTAACTTTAACAAACGTCAAAGTTGCCATATCTGATTATATCTGTGATGCTAATTGATTTTACATACAAAATGTAGGGGCTTTTACAGCAGTACTGAACGTTCAAATGGAATGGTTGTATAAATATGTACTACTAACAATAGTATTATAAAACAAGGTTGTAGCTAAGACAATCACCATTAAATTCAAATATTCAAACTAGTCATACAGAGTTGTATTTTATGTACCTAAAGTAATGCAAATAATGACAGGGTTGTACTTAAAAAGCTTCCGTTAAATTCAAATATTCGGAAATGTACTAAAACCGTAAGTCTAAATAATAAATGTAAATGAATATCAGAAAATTGTTGTTACAAATTCTCTTTTTTTATTTCCAAAGTCGTCAGTACCTTTTTTGTCAATAACCCATACAGGGTTATTCCAGGGTGATCTAGATGGTCGCATTATGCGACCTTTTAAAAGGTTTCGAACTACAGTATTCACAAAATCAACTACACCCATTGGATATGGTTTTGAATATATAGGATCTTCGTTTTCTGTACGAATCGTTGTGACATTTTTTGTATTAAAGGGTAACGCCTCGTTTGTCGAAGCAAAACACTTATTCTTCTAGCAATCATTCTTCGAAACTCCTCAGGTATGGCCTGAGGTACATTGAATATTTCAATGCTTACGAAATTGACATTTTTACATTTAAGAAACTGAATCTGTTCTGACCCAGTAATATTTTCTAGTTTTGTGATTTTAAAATCTAATTTTGAATTAGTTTCTGTTAGCAAATCGAGTCAAATTATTCCATCAAACCGTTCAAGATTAGGCAGAATAAAAAAATACGCATTAGTATCGAAAAGATTAAAAACACATTATTGTATAATTGTATTGAAGCCATGCAGTGGCTTCACCAAAAAGTGTTCACCAACGTTTATTATGTGCTTTAATTCTTTCAATGGCTTTATATAACTTTTTGACGTACCTCTGTCTATTAATAATTTGTTTCAAGTTTGCCCTCAAAATCCGGCAACGACTTAAAATATTTACTGTTTTTTTTTTAATTCTTCTGGCTTTTTCTCAAATTGTCGTTCTTTTACGACAAGAGCACTGCAAACAGCACTTTCAACTATTGTCTTTAATTGGTCAGTTGTCAATGACATTGTTGATTCTTCTGAAACTACTAATTTTTGAAATCTAATTTTTGAAATTTTTACACTATTCATAAATCTACTTATCACATAAAGATCGTTATTTGAACACTTAAAAAAAATATGTTTTTACTATAAAATGAGCACTCTACTTACATGATAATAAATTTCCTTTATTAAACATTCTTAATTTAGTCTTATACAGTTAAGTCTGTTGTTGTTGACTCGTTGAAAGTCTTCTTGCTTTCCGTTATCAAATATTGATATCCCTGTCGACGGCGATCTGCAGCCATAGGAAGAACAGAGTTATCGCCTTTGCAATATATGTTGATCAATAAGTTGTCTAGAGTTGTTATTATCCGAAAGACCCGTCGGGCGCCAGTAATAAAAAGATGATTTGCTTATGGTTAAGCGATGAGCTTATTTTCATTTTTTATTCTTTCGATTCTTAAAATAAACTAAAACTTAAAACTAAACTGCACAAATTATTAAGCAGCCCCATATCCAAATACTGCTGAGTTTGCGTCCGGTGTTCTATTTCTTTATAATTGTTTACTTCAAAAATGTGTGGAATACTGCTGATTGCACAACATATGCGTGTTGATAAAGTTCAATAATCTAACTTATATATGAAATGAATTACTGTTTTGAAATTTATCAATATTGCTGTAATTTTTGGATTTTATATTGGAAGACTTAGACAATGATTTTTTAAATTCATTTATTACATGTGAATTTAGAACATTGAAGACTTATTAGAATGAAGTTATATTAAACTTACTTAAAAATGTATTTAATCGGCTTTGGAGGACAAATAAAATTATATATCGCTAGTTTATAGATTTTTTTGACTTTTTCATCATGTTTTGTTATAAAAAACAGTACCAGGTAGGATGTGGTTATTCACCTCGCATGATAGTCTTGGACAAGAAGAAGTTTTTGTATACGCTACACTTGCCCCTGGAACGCCGTACTCGTTAAGCACACCGTCCACTAACCATAAACCACAGGGTAATAATTACTCAGTGCTACAAACTATAAACACAATACATTTACATATAAGCAACATGCACAAAAAAAAATTATTAGGTTTTATATACAAAATGGATTTTTATAAAAAAAAATTTAACTTTTCCTGATGATGCTACACAAAGGCAAAGAGAAATATCGGATTAAATCAATTATTTTGATTTGTATAAAAACATTTATTAACGACCTAGAGACTGAAAATTATTTAATAGAAATAATAACAAAAGATAAAAAAGTATAGTAAAGTATAAGTATTGAGGTAGTTTAGTTTAGGCTTTAGGTTGGGTGTCAAATTTAAAACAAATATGTAAATATAAATAAGTTAACATCGGTTAGAACCTCAAAAAATAGTATTTTGCGTAGCCGTCCTTCGGAAGATTTTTTCATTTATTCTATTTTAAATTCAATTTAAAATATTACAGATATCAAACTTTATATATAACTTCTGGGATCCGTATCTCTATATGAAAGTTGTCTTCTATATACATATGTATATAATCATTAAATTTAAATATTTTAAAAATGATATTCATTAGTATGGTATAGACCTACAATATTTTTATTTTAACTTAAAAAACCTAAACGTCGATTTTAATATAGCTCAGATTTTAAGGCGACTTAAATTACCTTGTACTTATACTAATTTCTAGATCCTCCAAAAAAATTTGGTGAGTGGTAAATATTAGTATTGGGTTTATCAGGTCTGAAGTGAACACTCTTTTTAGTACAGTCACTCACTTTTTATCAGTAGCTTAGTTACTTACTTTGTGCCAGCAGCTCAGTTGCTCACTTTGTATCAGTAGCTCAGTGAAATCTATCTTAAATGGATCCTCTGAGCTCTTTTAGCTCAATGGCTCCTTAGATCACCAGATCTAAAATAAACGATGTTCATTATTTATTCATATTTACTTTGAAAATTCATTTTTTATCCGTAAATAACTTTTTACATAAATATACAGAAAAACATTTCCATTGGTAACATTTAGGAAAATAAGAAATAGGTATGTACATGCAATAAATATTTCATCCTTATACCTGTGAGCAAGGCACATTTAACTAGGTGGCTACACTACTGCAGGTGATTATTTTTGTTTATACTACATTTACACCTACGCAAAATCTGGTACTTATGAGATTTTGAGCGAAATCTAGTTCATTTCTACCAGATTACCCACACAAAACAAAATCTACTTACGAACTAGATTTTGGCAAAATCTCTCAAAATCTTGCAATACTATATGATGCAACTATGTATTTTTTGCTAATGTACTGAAATATACAGCGCTGAATAAGATAATTTTGACATTTGTAACAAAAAAAAAACCGCGGTAGAAACAAAATATTTGCAGCAACATTAAAAAATAATAAAAGTTTAAAATAAGTGTTTTCAATATGGATAAAACAATATTGAATAAAGTGTAAGTAATATTACATATGTAATTATGTGTATAAAAACAATTGTAGCACGAATTTAATTAAGTTTAGAGCCAATTTTTTATTCTTTATTCAGTCAGCTGTTTTTGTTATGAAAATGAAATCCAATAATACGTCAAAAAGCATTGGTGTAAACGGCAGAGATTTTCTACGAGATTTGAGCTGAAATCTAATAGATTTTGCGTAGATGCAAATGTAGTATTACATTTCATTTTAATTGTTTACAAACTGTTAATGTCAAGGTTTTGTTTTGTTTACGAAAATAATCAAAAAATTTCAACCAAGTGCCTTAATAAGTTCAACCAAGTGCCTCATAAGTGTTTTTTTTAATTATACATATATTAACAATTGTGAAAAGTTATCGTTTTTAATAAATATGCGGTGTCTGTTGTGTGATAAGAAATTTGGTCCTGGAAGTGGTACATTTTTTAGTGTTCCACAGGACCCAAAAATAAGAGAACAGTGGAGGAAAGTGTGCAAAGAAAGTTTATTCAAAGCACTCGGATATGCATTGACCACTTTTCCAAGGGCGATGTAATAACTGTGGGAAGTCGTTTTTTTAATGCCTAAGGTTATGCCAGTAGTGCAGCAACAAGAAACCATTATGCATACTAGTGAAATGCAAACAAACCAAAATTTCTTGGACAACTTATGTCCCATGGACACGCGTGCGGCATTCGAGTTGGCGCCACCAGTGATATAACAGCAGGGGTTGCGGTACTTTACAATGAAAGAACTAACATCTACCGCGGCGTCAAGGTCTGCAGAACAACCGTTTAAAGAAAAAGAATCTCAAACTGAGCAAGTGACACTAAATTTTATATTTCATGTAACTTGTATTAATTTGTACTTACTGGATTTTATTTCTATATTCTTAAAAGCTGCTTAAAATAGAAAGGTACTAAATAATAATTAGAGAGAATGTATGCAAGTATGTCTAATGTAATTCATGTACTTGTTTATTTTTCCCGTTTGTGCATTTTATTCTTTATTAAATAATTAATTAGTATGTATGTTTAAATTTATTTATTTATTTTTAAATGTGCCAATACAATTACAAATTATATTGCAACTTAAATTACCGAGCATAGTAACAAAGACCTTCACTCGTTGTAGTGAAAACACCCAGAGTCTTAGGTGGGAATCGAACCCACAACCCCCAACTGATAGACTAGGACACTACCAACTAGTCTACCGGGGCACCCTATGTTTAAATTTCATTTTGTAAAATTATGTTAATAAGCGTTAGCACTAAATACTCAATATTTATTAAATTCCATGGGTTATGTGCAACAACAACAACAACAACAAGAACCAATCGGTCCTTTTCAGGACCACCAATAATATTTAAAAAAGAGATTATAAATTTCAAACATGTTTAAATGAAATTTGAAAAACACAGTCCCAAATTTTGTTATGTTAATACTACAATTATGTAAGTCCATATGTACCCAACGACCAGCTAAGACGCGAGCATATAAATATTTTCGCAACTCATTCGTTTTAAATACCAAAGGGTCCTGTTAACAAATACATATAATAAAAAACATAAGAGCCCGTCGAAATATTTGAATGCAACAAATTGATACCTTAAAATCCTGGTGCTTCGACATAACTGTGATCATGGCACCATCTATAGCAATAATTTTTGCCTGCAAGTTCTCCAAATCACCGACACATACCTCAACATTGTCGCCCACTGGGAATGAATGACTTACAGTGGGATTATCTTTAGCTCCAGCCACAATTTCCAAATTTACATCTATAAAATAAATAACAAAAATCTTATATTTCTATTTTCATTAACTTTATTAAAATTGTGCAAGCTTGAAGGTATTTTTTAAAAATTATATTTTTTTTTTTCGATATTTCGCTACTCCATTGTGTATTTTTATTTCCTGATGATGCTACACAATGGAGTATTGAAATATCGAAAACTAAAAATATAATTTTTAAAAAAGACCTTCAAGCTTGGACAATTTTAATAAATTAAATTTAAAAAAAGGTCAAGAACAGCTATAATTTTATTTTCATTAAAAGTAAAAATGTACCTTCTGGTTGTTCTTCAAACCTTTCCAATTCTGCTAGAGTTGGTTTTACACCTGCTGCTTGAATGGCAGACATAGTAAAGTTTTTATACAAGAATCCCTTGCGAGAGTAGCGGTTTCCTTCGAATAGCAAAAAGTCTCCATCTGAATGCACTTGACATTTTACAATAGATGATAAAAAAAAACACACAAATTTTCAGAAGCCGTTAGGTGAGGCTTCTGGATCAAATGGTTTTGCTGGTGGCCTTCGTTTTTTCTTGCGTTTACTTTCGTCCGATTCTTTAACTAATACATAGTTAAACGTTTACTAAATGTTTATTATTAATAAGTGCATTTCTTACATTGACTGTTGACCTGAGAGCGCCTCGCATGCGGGTGTAGTCAATGCTAGGTAACAACTTCAAATGTGCCTGATTTTGAGCCAAATCAACGTAGTCCACTTGAGCTATATCATCTTTTAATCTCAGCCACTGTTTTATTTTTAAGATAATTTGTTCTTATACGACTTTTAACACATCTGTCATTTCTTTGGTGGGTATCATCTCTTGTTTCCATTTGCCCATTCTAAGGATACCAACATTTTCAATAATGCTTTTCACATGAGTTTGTTTGAATGACTCAATGTAAATATATTCCTTGTTGCGGGCACCGCCAGGCAACCAAGTCGGCACAGACGCAGCCGGAAAAGAAATGCAACACAGCGTACTCAAAATAAAAAAAAATGTTGCGTAAAGAAGCCATAGGAGCGAATGCGAGGGAGGAGACAATAATGCAAATTGTCTCGAGTCCCGTATGTATATTAAAAGAAGGGAGGAGAACTATGCTTGAGTCCCAAAAACAGATAAGATCGTGGCAGCGTCTTTTGGCAAGATAACCTGAAAGGAAAGAGAGAATTAGGTAGTTATTCATATAACAGAGGATTTGTCGATATAATAATACCCGGCAATAGCGTTTGCTGAGTTATATCATCAGACATTTCTTCGCCTCCATCTCCAAAGTGTCTCTTAGGAATTGATTCGTCAGCATATTTTTTTTCCTTAAATGGCCAATACCAAGGTGTATTTAACTTTTTGTTGTCACATGTTTTTGACAGTAATAATTCATTTTACACAAACAAAGTTGCCTGTTGTTGTTGTATTGTTGTCGTAGCGCTGTCACCTAGTAAATACGCCTTGCCTGTGAGCACGCGAATTACCATTTCGTAGGTGGTGTTTCTTTTAATATGCAAAAAATCACAAGAAGTAGTAGAAATGTTATTCTTGTACCCACAATTGCAACACTACGCTTGAACACTTGGTGGGTTTTCTATCAGTCAGTAATAAAAATAAATAATTTTCTTGTAAGGAGAAGCTTGGTTTGTCATGCCGAAGAAGTTTAAAATCGATAAAACGGGTTGAATTCTTTGTATAAAAGCAACAATTGTGTTATTACTCAAAATACCAATTTTCAGAAATGCAGCAGAAATGAGTTTTAGAAAATTTTGAGTAGAAAAATTAGAATTTGTGGCGTTCGTTGTTACAATTTTAAATGGTCTTCTCCATCCTTATATAAAGTATAAGCATATTTATACTTGTTCACAATGTATAATTATAAGTTAGGGTATGCCAAGTAACCATCATAATGTTGAAACACAACTTAAGCAAAATTAAAAGCAAGTTGGTGGCCAAATTTAAAAATTAAAACATCTTGGAAAAAATTTAAGTACGAGAAAAGTTAGTGTTATTTATTATTTGTGGACTTTTGTTAAAATATTTACTTCTTTAAGGAGTTTTGAAAAATTGTAAAATTGGTTTAGAAAATTAAATCATCAAATACTGTCCTATATCAAATAGTATATAAAACACGGTTTGACAGTCAATTATATTTTCACTTTAAAGTTATCAGCGTTTATATGTATGCGTTTTCTGGAAATGCTGGTACTAATCTATCTGAGTAAAACAAATACAGTGCTGTCTGGGTAGAGTGAACCCCCGATGCTATGAATACCTCGTTAGAGTGAACACCAGAATGTTTACATTGACTACTCTGTAAAGTGAACACTCATGAACCTCTATAGAGTGAAAATATTTTATAGTGAGTTTTTACGTTTGGCGAAGGAGAAAAACAATGAAAAAGAGTATAAAAATTAAAGAGAACATAAAATAACTGTAAAGTAAGGATTATTTTAGAGTAAGTTGACAAGTTACTCTCACAAATACGCATTCTATGAAGTGTTCATTTATTTAAGTCTGCGCGCATGTTCCATTAAGGTCGTGTCTCAAAGTTAATTTCTGAATAATCGGTGTTATAATTGTTACATAAAAATGGATTCGAAAAAAATAGCATTTATCCTTAAAAGCGACATTATAAAAGAAATTAAAAAAGGTGCTAGTGTTAATTCTTTGGCACAGCGTTATGGCGTTGCAAAATCGACAATTTCTGGCATAAATAAAAAGAAAATCGGAGTAATAAAGCTTATTGGTATCTATACATTTGGATCGAATGGGCCGAGGCTAATACTACAAATTTCGCTAATATACAAGGTCTAAATTGCCTTCGCGATCAAGCAGTGCAAATATCGGTAAACAAACCAAAGAAACAAACAACTATTACTAATTTTTTCCAGTCATAAATATAAACTTTAGTATTACATGGAAATAAATAAAATTTATAACCTATAAATGCATTTAAAATAAATAAATAACTTTTTTAAATAAAAAAAAATTCAGCCTTGATTTAGTGAACAACCTGGGTATAGTGAAATCGCTCTGCAAAAATTAGTTCACTCTACCCAGACAGCACTGTATCATTTTGTAACTGTAGAATAAAATCCATACCATGTAACAGATGTTATTTTCATGTAGTTTTACAGTTAAGAAAAAATAATGTTGATGTGAGTAGAACGCTGAGGAGAATTCCTCGTTAGTGTACCCTTGTATATATGTATGTATATATTTTAAGCAGATAGAAAACAATGGAAAAAAAGAGTTGTCTATATTCAACAAAAAGTGTTGGGTGTGAAAAAATATGCAAGAAAGAAACATCAAGAAAAGGTACTATTGAAACGTTAAACTAAAGGGCATTAACGAAAAAAAAAAAAACATGAGCACTGCACTACAGAGCTAAAAACGCTCTGAGCGGCTTACTTAGTTCAATAGTGTGAATAGTTCGATTGAACTAGTTCGTTCGTGAACTACACAACTTTAGTAAATATACATATATAAGTATTTGCACAAATGTTCGACAAAATATAAGTTTGGATTTTGGGGCCTCTAAAGTTTCGATATAAGTTGATAGTAGTATATATTACTGAACATATTATCATTAAAGCTCAGAAAATTGTCTTTAAAATTACGTTTGATACCTAAGCCCCTGTATTATATAAATCTTTATATATAAACATATACATTTGTACATAAATAAATAAGTACGTTCAAAAATTTATATTGTTATGCTTATTACCACAATAAACGTTAATTTGTAGGGTTCTTTTGATTGCAAGAATTAAAATACACAGTCCTTAATGATTTTATCAATACACAACTTAATTCAGTAATTAGGACTCTTGTTTAAAACTCTTCAGTAATAATATACACTGCAATCTTAGCACTCTTATGCCCACTCTATGAAATCTCGAAGTCAACTCTACTCTCTCGAAGTCAACTCTACTCTCTCGAAGTCAACTCTACTCTTCGTGGAATTTTCAATGCGTATTTGTACAATAGGTCGATTTAAATCTATTTCTTACTGACAATTATTTCTTTATGATTTAATTAAATATCTTGGATTATTACTTTATAACCATATGTTTTCTCTTAATGCTTAAGCCTTAACGGTTCAAGCTTGCGATCATCTTATGTCGACAACTATTTGCTGCTTTTTGATTAGAACTTGTGATTGAATTAAAAACATTAATTTACCTTGTTAATAGTTCTAAGTAGACAAAACAAATTAAAATTTTTATTTGTTGCTCTTAAAACTTGATCTTTTTTCAGTTAAAACAAACCCTATAACGTTATAAGTCCCTAATTTAGGTAGCCTCATATGCAAATTATATGTGCTAAATAGTTGTCTGTTTCATTAAATACACGTTAACAACGTCGTTACATCTGAGTTTTCTCAGTATACCGTAAACTGTTTCATTTCTAACACTCCCAATTCTTAATGATCTGTAATTTAAAATCTGTATTTAATGGTCAGAAGGGCGTAAAACCTAATGGAGTTTTCGCTTCTACCAAAAATATATCACCTTGTGTAACTGAGGTTTCCGACCAGCAAGGAGTTCCAACTTCTCAGAGAGTTCCAACCCTCTCGCTGGTTACCCCGCTATTAAAAAATAATAATAGAAAAATTAGCATAGTTTTTAATTAACACTACCTATTAACCCTATAAATTCTATCAACTCACTATCAAACATTCCACGGAAACATAATATTTAAGTACGAGTACACTACAAAACTATTTTTCCTTTGGGGCTGATGTAATGCCCTTAATTGCCCTCCCCACCACATCACACACTCCTATCTCCAGCTTTTTAGTTTGATTTGTGACTCACTTTAAATTTTGACTTTGGTCCCTACTCCACTTTCACGCCATTTCACTTATGCGGTTATTCCATAGTCAAATACACAAAATTTATTATACCTGCCATCTAAAAAGTACTAAAGGTTTGATAGTTCTTATAAAGGGCATTGGCAGTTCTGTTCCTACTAAGGAAATAACAACTGCTGTAGAAGCAAAAGGGTATGACTTCAGTGCACAATATGCTAAACAATGATAAAGTTCCCCAACAAATACCTCGTGTTGAAATTGTATTTAATGCAGCGACTGATATAAAATCCAAAAACTCCGTCCATCCTATTACAACTTGTGCTACCTTCTCACCAGAAGAATAACTGTAGAAGAGCCACTGAAACGTAATGGTCACCATCAATGCACCAATTGCCAGGAATTTGGCCATACTAAAACTTACCATCAGTACGCCCACCGAACTTTGGAATGCACTTTTTTAAAAACAGACTCCTAGTTCAAAAACTGCGGTGAAAATCACACTGCGAATTATAGGGGCAGCCCCATACCAAATCTAACTATTCGTATGGTATTCGTGAAGCAAGAAGTTCTAACTCCCAAAAATATTCATATTCCCATGCCTTAAAAGAGGAGGTATTACGAATAATTCGTGCTCAATTGAAAATCTTATACAAATAATGAACAATTTTATTACAACTATGCAAAGTATGTTTCAGGAAATGATGCGAATCCAAAACATGCTGCTTCAAATTTTGCTAAGTAAAAAATTAACCCTTGAAAATATGCTTCTCGAACGCTAACAGGCCCTCCCAACATAAATATGAAGTGGAACATTTCCTGCTAACACAGGACAGAGTCATACTTTTAGTCTCTGAAACGCAATTCACTTTAAAGAACTGCTTTAGTGTTAATGAATTTTTTGTATACGACACCAAACACCCGAGTGGATAAGCATGTGGCGGCACCGCCGTCATAGTGCGCAAAGAAGTAAGGCACTTTCCAATGCCAGAATTCAGTGAAGATTTTTTACAAGTGGCCACTATAAATCTTACTGACTTTAAAATTGCAGTCTCTTCTGTGTATTGCCCGCCTAGACATAAGATTCAACACGATCAATTTGCGAGGTTCTTTGCTACTTTAGGACAAAGGTTTTTTTGCCGCTGGAGACTACAATGCTAGTGTAGTGTACCTATAATTATTATTAGTTATCATACCAACAGAAACTAATAATTGTTTTTAAATAATTTTTGCCTTTTGACTTCTTTGAAACTTAAAACCTTTGACGCATATTTCGAAATGTAGCAATAAAACAGAACAATTAAAATACTAAACATTCGTTGTAAGTTGTGTAACAAAACAAGAAAAAGTAACAAAACACTTGAAGTCAATTGACACAATTTATGGCGCAAAATTAAATAAGCGGAAATCACTCTTCGTTGCATATCTGCAATTTTTGCACACTTGGTAGGATTTTCAGCCATAGAGCGTGAGTGTATTTTTTAAACGTTTAGCAAATTTATTATAGAGTTCCATAAAGTAACTTTTCCGCATGCAATAAGCTAAGCCGCAGTCAGTATATAAACGCTAACGCCGCCTCTAAAATGTTTACACAAAGAAAGTATTTAGTGTGTGCATAAACTTCCTAAAAGCTTGTATCAATCAATGGAGTTTTGTTTGATATTTAAATTTTTACTATTTAAGCAAAAATATTTTAACAGTCTTCGCTTCAATTTTAATTCTTCACAGGCAATTGTTGAGACGGTTCTACCGCCGTGAAACTTTATAAGTGCAGGTGTCTAGTTGTTTTGATTTAATAATAAAATGAAATAAACAGTTATTTTAGCATTGCAAATGACCAATCTGCAATGATTTTTGCCATAGCATATTTGCTCAAGTGTAGCAAATCTTAGTTTCATACATTTTGTTGTTATTGTCTTGCAAATGTAGCATATTTGCTAGACCTGCTACATTTGGAAGGTTTGCAAGGGTTTTTTGCAACCAAGAGTGAGTTCCCCTATAGAAAATAAGAAAAGACAATTCAAGCAAAAAATCTGTTAACAATTAAAAAACACATTGTCTATGTAATGGAATTATTTAAAATTGTAAATTTAGTATAAATATCAGAAGAAAATTTGAAATAAAGTAGAACTAATTTTGAGTTAAAAGACCCAACACAAACTGCGTTCTCAATATTCTGACTGAGCACCTTAATCAGTGCTTAGATGAATTAAGACTGCTGCAACCAGATGCAGCATTCAAAATATATTTGGAGCAAATAACAAAAAAATATATATCTAAATTTAATCACTTAATACTAGGCACGCCCATTGCGGCTCTAGACTCATTAGCCCTAGAGGAAGGCAACTGTATAATAGAGTTCAAGCTAATAATGATGTTGTATCTGGAGGTAAATTCACCTTTTGGCCAACAGACTTTAACAAGCTGCCTGACCAGGTTGTAAAAACATATTTTAGGCAGTTCTTCATATGATTGATATTCTGATCACTCACCCACAGTCATTAGTTTACACGGCAGTTTTTCCACTGCACCTGAAACCATTAACATTTGCCCAAATAAGAACACGAATTGGTTAAAATATAAAATGTATGTGAGCTCTCACTTGTCTCAGAACATTGCTCTGACTAACCCTACTGATATTCAAGAACCTGTGGATTATTTTACAAACACCATGACTGAAGCAGCCAAATGTGCAACGTCAGCAGACCCAACAGTTAAAAGATGATGTTCAAATTGTACAGTAGCTCTCCAGGCATAAAGGTCCAACTGAACTAATGCCAGAGAATCTTACGAAATACCGAGAGTTATTTAAAAAATTAGGATCCAAATGTGTAATCCGTACACCGTGGACCAAAAACTCTATTGATAAAGTAAATGCATTCGCATATCACTTAGAAAAGGTTTTTACACTTCATGATATAAATAGTTTCACTATTCCAAATATTAGTGGCTCTGGTAATGATCCCATGAAATTTACTCTATCTTCATTAAAATCGATCGTTAAAAATATAGATACGAGAAAAAAAACCTGATCGTATTAATGGATCGATGATAAGAAACTTACATAATTCTGCTGTGAGTTGGCTTCTTCCCAAGATCTTGGAAGTTGTCTGAATTTTTTATGATCGCTGAACAAGATTATATAATACAGGTCCATTAGCCTACTCTCAATTTTGTCAAAGTTATTTGAAAAATTATTGGTCTCTGCTTTTACTCCTTCTCTTAATGTGCAAGTTCATAGAGTTGTCACAGTCATTAGAACTGCTTTGGTAACTAAGCAATACTGTTTAGCTTTATTTATTGACATTTCCCAGGCGTTTGATAAAGTGTTGCATGATGGGCTACTCACGAAAATAATTTGAGTTCTTTTTGTAAACTTCCACAAGCTTCTTAAGAGCTATTTGACTGATAGAACGTTTAAAGATAGAACGTCAAAAGATCAGTTTACTAAAAATTCCAGAATCTCTGCAGGAGTCCCCCAAGGTAGTATACTAGGGCCACTATTATACATCATCTATACAGCGGATATGTCAACAAGACCATATACATCTGGGATCTTAACACTAACATGTTTATTAATAAGCGCCACAATGACAATACCGACAATACGGAGGAAGAGCAGACGATAACAACAGCAGAACAGCAGAAAAGACATCAGTCATTAGAACAGAGGGAGTTGAGAGTTTACAGCGAACAGTCAAAGTGTTGTGAAGCCATTAAGCTTAGAGTGCCAAATTTCCGAATGAAAATAGAAGTATTAAAAACTACCTTAAAACTAAACATATGGTTGTTAAAAGTTGAGTGTTAAAGCTACCTTAAAACTAAACTTAATATACATAGCTAAAACTGAAGTGGTAAAACTACATTAGAACTAAATCCGTAAACTTATAATCATTTTACTATAAACGTATATTTACATAATTCAAAAATCCCTAAAAACATACTTATGTTATATTAATTATCTTATTCTATGAACTAAGTGTCTATATATCTGTGCAACATTATTTGTGTCTGCCTTAAAATGAATTCTTTGTATACTAGATGTATTAACAATTTGTAACATTTCTAATATAAAACGACGCTTATAACTAATTTCTGTATTCAAAACCGATGCGTTTTCAAAGTGAGGATAATGATTTGATTCAAAACAATGAGAAGATAATGCTGTATTAAGGGTATGTCTGCAATTAAGATTTGATTTATATCCAGCTATCCTAGTCTTCAGTTTATTTTTTGTTGTCCCTACATAAACCTTATTACAAGTCTCCTGATCATTACCCTTACAAGGAATTTTATAAACTATATTTGCCTTATCCAATTTATGAATCCTATCTTTGGTTTTACCAAACAATCTATTCAATGTGTTATAAACTTTGAAAGTCAAATTATATTTTTTCGGTGCAAAATGGGGACTTAGTCCTTCTATAGTTAGATGGATGTACACAGCCATTGTACGTCCGATTCTTACGTATGGATCCTTGGTGTGGTGGCCTGCGACAAGGAGAAAATATGTGGTGGACCAACTGTACAGAATTCAAAGATCGGCATGTATTGGCATTACAGGTGCACTGCGTACTAGTCCATCAGAGTCACTGAATACTATACTGCACTTTATTCCTATAGATCTACACATCGTGGCCATATCTGCTAGTAGTGCAGTTAGGCTAAAGGCGACGGGAACTTGGCGTGCGAGGACGTACGGCCATGCGAATATCTTGGGCGTACTGCCTTCGGATATAAATCAACTCCCTGACTACACTACGCCGCAGTTAGAGTTTGACAGAGTGTTCAGAGTACTAATCCCCTCCAGGAGGGAGTGGTGCGGTGGTAGTCTCGTGGAGAACTATAACGTCAGGATATACACAGATGGTTCTAAGATGAACAGCGGTGTAGGCTCTGGCGTCTTTTCTAGTGATCTTGAGATAGGCATCTCATATCGTCTTCCGGATAATTGCAGCGCATTTCAAGCGGAAATACTTGCTATTATGAAGGCATGCAGGATTTTATACGACAGAAATATACGTGAGAATATCGGTATTTTCGTCGACAGTCAGGCGGCGCTTCTGTCACTCAGATCGTACAGAACTACGTCTCTGTTAGTCAGTCGATGTAAGAGAGAGTTGTCAAGGCTAGGGAGCCTGGCGGATGTTACCTTGGTTTGGGTTCCTGCGCATAGGGACCACTTTGGTAATGAACAAGCAGACAAACTAGCCAAAGAAGGAACCACTCTAAATACTCCCAATGTGGAATCAGTCGCAATCCCCTTGGGGAGTATTAAGAGCGGCATCTTCAGTCACTTTCTTAAGGAAGCTGATAATAGGTGGCGGAGACTGATCACATGTAGGGTCTCTAAATTGATGTGGCCCTATTTTGATTTTAGGCGCACTATGCAACTGATAGGTCGTGATCGGAGGAACTTATCGAGGTTGCTGGCAGTATTAACAGGTCACTGGGTGTTAGGAGAACATGCCAGGCGACTTGGTTCCCCTATAATGACCACTGTCGCAGTTGTAAGGACATAGAGAAAGAGGAGACGGTTTTTCACCTTCTCTGCGAATGCCCTGCGCTGGCTGTCAGGAGACACAAATTTCTTGGAGACTACATACTGGAGGATCTCAGTGAGATATCTAGGTGCCGTTTCAACGATATTTTAAGATATCTCACGGCTACGGGATGGATCTAGCTCCCTAGTCTTAGTGCGAGCATAGGCTCTAAGACACCATTTACCTGGCGAGTGGTATGGTCTTGTCAAAACGGGGTCATTCAGACCTTACTTGACAGCCTGCGTGCAGCAGGCTACCATGTTAACCAACCAACCAAATTATATTTTTATTTTTCGATATTTCTCTACTACATTATGTAGCGTCATCAGGAAATAAAAATTTTACAAAACAACAAACAAATAATATGTTTATCAAAAATTATTGTAACAAAAGACCTTCAAGCTTGAACAATTTTAATAAATTAAATTAAAAAAAGTCAAGAACAGCTATAATTTTAATAAAATAATAAGAGCACGAAGAAAACGAATGGTGTTCACTTTGGTGAACAATAGGAATTCCTAACCCTGACCTCTAAGCAACAACTCAAAGAGAAAAAAACCTAATTGCAGCTTTGTAGTGAGAGTAATGAGAGGACCCCAAAAAGAAGAAATCCTACATTCTAAAAATAACCGCCAATCAGCAAACAGCAAAACACCAAGTGTACTATACATCCTCAACAAACACAAAACCCACCCTTAAATATAAATTCAAAAATTATAGTGAGTGAAATAGATTAAACTAAAAAACTTAAATAATAAAATACAATTTAAAAACCTAAATTGAAATTAAAATAAGAATACTTAAACATATTTATAAACCAAAAATAAATTATAAACCTAAAACTATTTATACATATAAAGTTATATGTGTTATATTTTTTATATACTCATGAAAAGAATTTGGAGGTCAATAAATACATAAGAGTTATAATGTTTCTTAAAACCTTGTGTCTCATTTATTCTGATCAGCCCGCCAACTCTTACCCTAATGCTCTCTCAATCTAACCCGTTAACACATGGTCTTCCGAACCTTAACTGAATGAAACAGAAATAATACAGTACACAGTGAACACATAATAAATAACTCGGTTGTACATACTTACACGAAATAAATAAAATTTACAAAAAAAAAAAATTAATAGAAAGTACATACATTTTAACAAAGAATTTACAAATAAAAAAAACAATAGTTATAACAGTGAAACAGTGCAAAAAATATACAAAAAAACTAAAAATTCATATAAAGGAAAAATCGCGGTGAACAAAAAAGTACATAAAGAATAAATGTGCAACAATACAAAGTTGAATATAGTTTGAACAAATAAAACAAATTATTATAATATACAAAATTTTAAAATTGAAATAATTAACAAACAAATTATTAAAGACAAAAACAAAATAGTGAACATTTTTGTATAAGACTCATAAAAATCAACAAAACGCAACATACATAAATATACAAAGTTACATATAAAACAAAACAAGTGGCAGTGAAACACGAAAGTTGTACACAAATAGTAAAACTATATTTAAAAATTATAAGTTAATTTTCACATATTATAATATATACCCAGTAATACACCTATCAATCGTTTTACACAATTTTATTATTAAAAAATAAAAATAATTTAATTATATTAAATACACAAAATTTTGAACATACTGTATTTAAATATCAACAAAAAACACAAATTAAGAAAAAATATATAAGTTAAATTGGTTATCATTCAAATAATGAAAAAAACACAACTTTTTGTTTTTGGGATCTTTATTCTTTAAAAGATAAAATATAAATCACTTAAAAATAAATTTACTTAGCTATTTATAATACAAATTTGTTTAATTAGCATAATTGCAGCAACTTCCTTTATTATTAAATTTTGCAATACTATCAGTAATCGATGCTTGCGCAATTCGTCGGTTAATTTGGTGGCAATGCCCTTATTTTAAATTGTAACAAAAGTTTTAATGTGAAGTCAACTATTTTGGTGACAATGCATTTAGTTTAAATTGTAACAAAAGTTTTAATGTGAAGTCAGCTAATATGCTGACAATGCACTTGGTTTTAAGTGAAGTGAAATTTGTTGTTGTAGTTTAAGTCTCAATGCACTTAAAGTTTTGACGATATTTATTGTTTACAAAAGTATTTAAAAAATATGTTTTTAGCTTTGTTGTTACTAACTTATACATACATAATTGTAATATTATAATATATACACAAACACACATAACAGAGTGACTGCACTTGTTACAACACAACACTACATATCAACTCAATACACTTTACAGCGGGAAGACGACACAAAAAGGAATAAGAAAACACAAGAGATTTTTCTCTCTTGTGAAGGTGTGTACCCTACCCCCAGCAAAAAAGGAAAGTTTGTATATTTGCAACTTACATATATCCTTTTCCAATTAAATTTCCAAATAAAATTTATACAATATAGTTCTTTAGTTTTCCAAGCAATATAAGTTTAGAAATACCCTTTTTCTCACACACCCACCCATTCATACTAAATTGAAAACTTATTTGATATTGTTTGTAAAGAACTAATATTGCGCTTTTTATTAAGTAGCGTATATATTTATTAAGGAGAATACGTTATTGGAAAAGTTTTTTGCTGGTAAAAGGTTTTATTGCTTGTAAAAAAAAGCAAACAATTTTAAGTTCATTGAACCCTTGGATAAAGAATAAACTTTTTGTTTGTCAATCCAACGTAATAAAATACAAATAAATATGTCTCACTTAAGATCTTTGGCTACCGACTTAATGCGATACATCCAAACCGATTTGGATGCCTTTGATGAGGATTATCACGCTACCACAGAAAACTCCCAATCATTACCCGCTTTAAAATTCAAAAAACGCGAATTAGAAGAATTATGGCAAAACATTGATAACAAATTTAAACAAATTAAAGAATCCACAGAATTGGATGACCCGCAAAAGGCTAAAAACATTAATTTAACGGAAATTATTAAACATGTCAGATCGGCTAAGAGTTTCTACAGGACGAGCATGATTTCAATCGATGAATCAATTGAGGCTGTAACCCGACTCAATGAAGCCCTACCCTCTTTACCCGAGCGTCCTCGACACAACGATTCTGTTAGTTTCAATGTACCCCCTTGTAATATGCCAACATTTAGTGGAGAATTTAAATGTTGGGCCTCTTTTAGAGACCTTTTTAAGGCCATTTACGGCAATAATACCCGATTAAGTGGAGTTGAGAAACTCTTTTATTTAAAACAAAAAACAAGCGGTGAAGCCAAGGAAATAGTAGACATCGCAGCCTTGACAAACGAAGGTTTTGTAATTACGTGGACCCAATTAGTCTCGCAATATGAGAACAGAAGGATGCAAATTAATGCACAATTAAAGACCCTATTGAATCTACCCTCAGTAAACATCATGTGTAGTGCTTCTATAAGAAAGCTTCAGAGAAAGATTAATTGTTGTATTGCGAATTTGAATTCATTGGACATTGATACAGACAATTGGGATCCAATATTTATATACTCTGTTCAATAAAATTACCCAAAGAAGCTCGAAGAGATTTCGAAAAAACTCTTCATGATTGTGCAGAAATGCCAACTTGGACAGATCTTGATTTGTTCTTAACGAGGAGGAACTCACATCTGTTAATGATATTGCAGATCTTAACCCAAACCCAAATCCTAACACACACCTTAAACTTTCTAGAGAACAAAAATGTATTTGATAGAAGAGGCAAAGCTTTTCACAATGTGACATATCCAACAAAGGACACGAAAATAAAACCTCAAATTCAACAAAAATTCTCCAAATTAGCTCAAAATTATCCCAGCTCACAAACTAATCTACCCAAAACTACCCAAAAACACTAGATAAACCCGATGGATCAATTTGCAAACTGTGCAAAAACAATCACACTCTAAGAGAATGTTCATCGTTTACTTCCTTAGGAGTAAACGAGAGGATTGAATTTGTAAAAAAGAATGGAATATGTTACAATTGTTTAGCAATTGCTCATGTTATCAAAGTTTGTCGAAGCACATTTACATGCAGATATTGCGGCGGTAGACACAATACCCTATTACACAAACCCAATTCAAATACAAACCCACCCGACGATAATCAAGCGTCAACTTCACAAAATGCAGTACAAACTTTCGCAACACACACCCAATCAAGCAAACCCACATTAGAGAACAGAACAAAGTTATTAAGCACAACAGTACTTACTGTTGAAGTTCAGGGGGAAAAATTCCCGGCTAGAGCACTTATTGACCCTGCTTCAGACTTTTCGTTTATTTCAGATAAACTAAGGAGAAATTTGTGCTTACCCACTACACCCATTGTTGCTGAAATTTCAGGTCTTAATGAAGTTGTTTCAGCGCGTTCTAACAAATTATGTGAAGTTTTGTTAAGATCCAACACCCAAACTAATTTTAAATTGAATATTCAGGCAATTGTTGTCAAAACGCTGACAAAGAATCTACCAACCCACCGTATTAACCCTATTCCAATTAAAGAGCTTGAAAATATTCAATTAGCTGACCAAAGATTCTACGAAAGTCGACCCATAGACTTTATAATTGGCAGTGATTTTTACCCGCAGATTTTAAAATCTGGTGTTAGGAAAAATGTCCATAACACATTAATAGCTCAGGGAACTGAGTTCGGATAGATTTTAACAGGACCCTTTCAAAAATCATACAATACACAACCCATAGTATCATATTTCAATTCTGTCACGCTTGACAATGTTTTGACCAAGTTTTGGGAAATTGAAGATATACCCACAAAACCCAATACCTCTGAAGAAGATACCTATTGTGAGGAAATTTATAACGCATCTACCCGAAAACTACCCAACGGCCGTTATCAAGTTAATCTTCCGTTTCGGAACCCTCTAGTAGAACTAAGAAATTCACGCCATATTGCAATGGCTCAATTCTTACGGAATGAGAAGAATTTAATAAGAAGACCCGAGCTTTAGTTAGAATATGATAACCTGCTACAAGAATATATTGAATTAAGTCATATGAAAGCTATTAAACATAACCCTAATACATCTCCAAAAACCCATTATTATTTACCCCATCATGCTGTTGTTAAACTTGATCGTGTTACGACAAAAGTTCGAGTTGTTTTTAATGCTTCTAGTACAACATCGAACAGCAACAGTTTAAATGATGCTTTGCACGCTGGTCCACTTCTACAACAAGATTTAGTTGTACTTATCTTGAAATGGCACTTTTACAGAATTGTATTTAATGCCGACATTACAAAAATGTACAGGCAAATTATGTTAAATCCAACCCATACTCCATTTCAACGCATATTATTCCGTAAAAGGACTCTCTAGAAAAGTTAATTTCAT
This sequence comes from Phania funesta, assembly GCA_963932375.1. Taxonomy (NCBI): domain Eukaryota; kingdom Metazoa; phylum Arthropoda; class Insecta; order Diptera; family Tachinidae; genus Phania; species Phania funesta. The sequence continues at coordinate 56,549,402 of OZ010653.1, read as the reverse complement.
TTGACGTAATGTCTTTATTTCCTAGTATACCGGTGGACTTAGAAATGGACATAATTAAAGAAAAATGGAATATTATCAAAGAACACACGAAAATAGAAGAGAGTTTGTTTTTAAGTATGGTTAAATTGTAGCAGATATAGTTATGGAGGAGTTATTAGATTCGTGTAAAGAAAAATTGGGCGAAAAGCCTCGAATGATGACGAAATATGTTGACGATTTATTCTGTATTATTTCTGAGGGTGCAATTAGTACAATGTTGGATACTTTTAATTCGTTTAAAAATAGTATTAAATTTAAAATAGAAAAAGAGCAGGATTCAAAACTTTCTTATTTAGATACTTTGATAATAAGGCGAGGTAATGAGTTGATAATGGATTGGTACCAGAAGCCAACAGCTTCGGGCAGAATTATTAACTATTATTCAAAGCACAATAAAGCTATTATTATGAACACAGGTAAGAATTTTATAAATAGAGTGCTTACTATAAGTGATAGAGAACTTTATAAAAAGAATAAAGAAAAGATTAAGAATATATTAGACGAGAATAGTTTTCCAAAGGAGCTGATATATAAATTAATTAAACAGTATAATTTTAGGAGAGAACGTAATATAAGCAACGTATTGGAGCCAAAGATATACAAGACGTTTATATATATGCCAGAAAATCAGACCTGTTAAAGAAGACTGAATTTTTTGATAAGGAAAAATACAAAATGACTTTCAAAGTTTATAATACATTGAATAGATTGTTTGGTAAAACCAAAGATAGGATTCATAAATTGGATAAGGCAAATATAGTTTATAAAATTCCTTGTAAGGAAATGATCAGGAGACATGTGATAAGGTTTATGTAGGGACAAGAAGAAATAAACTGAAGACTAGGGTAGCTGGACATAAATCCAATCTTAATTGCAGACATACCCTTAATATTATCATTATCTTCTCATTGTTTTGAATCAAATCATTATCCGAACTTTGAAAACGCATAGGTTTTGAATACAGAAAGTAGTTATAAGCGTCGTTTTATATTACACAAAGAATTAATTTTAAGGCAGACACAAATAATGTTGCACAGATGTATAGACACTTAGTTCATAGAATAAGATAATTAATATAAGTATGTTTTTACGGTTTTTTGAATTATGTTATATTATTTAAATAAGTTTGGTACACATGTTAATACAATTGTAACATTATTTTAACAACATTTTTAATGTTAAGTTTCGTTAACTGTATTTACATTTTTTTATATATTTTTAAACCTCAGGTTAATTTCGTTAACTTTGGAAAATTTTTTGTAACAATAATTTTATGAAAAAATAAACATATAATTTGTTTGTTATTTTTATTTCCTGATGATACTACACAATGGAGTAGCGAAATATCGAAAAATAAAAATATAATTTTTAAAAAAGTACCTCCAAGCTTGAACAATTTTAATAAATTAACTTATATTTACATTATTATAAACTTAAATTATAATTTTAATGAATAAATGAATTTAAAACTAACAAAACTTTTAATGAATTTATTCAAATAATAAGGTCACAAGCCACAACTTGGGGACTCAACCTTTAAAACAATAGGGGAACTTAATCTTGGTTGCAAACAACCCTTGCAAACCTTGCAAATGTAGCAGGTCTAGCAAATATGCTACATTTTGCAAGACCATAACAACAAAATGTATGAAACTAAGATTTGCTACACTTGAGCAAATATGCTATGGCAAAAATCGTTACAGATTGGTAATTTGCAATGCTAAAATAACTGTTTATTTCATTTTATTATTATTAAATCTAAACAACTAGACACCTGCGCTTACAAAGTTTCACGGCGGTAGAACCGTCTTAACAATTGCCTGTGAAGAATTAAAATTGATGCGAAGACTTAAATTTTTTTTGCTAAAATAGTAAAAATTTAAATATCAAACAAAACTCCATTGATTGATAAAAGTTTTTATGCACACACTAAATACTTTCTTTGTGTAAACATTTTAGAGGCGGCGTTAGCGTTTATATACTGACTGCGGCAATGGCTCAATTCTTACGGAATGAGAAGAATTTAATAAGAAGACCCGAGCTTTAGTTAGAATATGATAACCTGCTACAAGAATATATTGAATTAAGTCATATGAAAGCTATTAAACATAACCCTAATACATCTCCAAAAACCCATTATTATTTACCCCATCATGCTGTTGTTAAACTTGATCGTGTTACAACAAAAGTTCGAGTTGTTTTTAATGCTTCTAGTAAAACATCGAACAGCAACAGTTTAAATGATGCTTTGCACACTGGTCCACTTCTACAACAAGATTTAGTTGTACTTATCTTGAAATGGCACTTTTACAGAATTGTATTTAATGCCGACATTACAAAAATGTACAGGCAAATTATGTTAAATCCAACCCATACTCCATTTCAACGCATATTATTCCGTAAAAGGACTCTAGAAAAGTTAATTTCATTTGACGTAATGTCTTTATTTCCTAGTATACCGGTGGACTTAGAAATGGACATAATTAAAGAAAAATGGAATATTATCAAAGAACAGACGAAAATAGAAGAGAGTTTGTTTTTAAGTATGGTTAAATTGTAGCAGATATAGTTATGGAGGAGTTATTAGATTCGTGTAAAGAAAAATTGGGTGAAAAGCCTCGAATGATGACGAAATATGTTGACGATTTATTCTGTATTATTTCTGAGGGTGCAATTAGTACAATGTTGGATACTTTTAATTCGTTTAAAAATAGTATTAAATTTAAAATAGAAAAAGAGCAGGATTCAAAACTTTCTTATTTAGATACTTTGATAATAAGGCGAGGTAATGAGTTGATAATGGATTGGTACCAGAAGCCAACAGCTTCGGGCAGAATTATTAACTATTATTCAAAGCACAATAAAGCTATTATTATGAACACAGGTAAGAATTTTATAAATAGAGTGCTTACTATAAGTGATAGAGAACTTCATAAAAAGAATAAAGAAAAGATTAAGAATATATTAGACGAGAATAGTTTTCCAAAGGAGCTGATATATAAATTAATTAATCAGTATAATTTTAGGAGAGAACGTAATATAAGCAACGTATTGGAGCCAAAGATATACAAGACGTTTATATATATGCCAGAAAATCAGACCTGTTAAAGAAGACTGAATTTTTTGATAAGGAAAAATACAAAATGACTTTCAAAGTTTATAATACATTGAATAGATTGTTTGGTAAAACCAAAGATAGGATTCATAAATTGGATAAGGCAAATATAGTTTATAAAATTCCTTGTAAGGAAATGATCAGGAGACATGTGATAAGGTTTATGTAGGGACAAGAAGAAATAAACTGAAGACTAGGGTAGCTGGACATAAATCCAATCTTAATTGCAGACATACCCTTAATATTATCATTATCTTCTCATTGTTTTGAATCAAATCATTATCCGAACTTTGAAAACGCATCGGTTTTGAATACAGAAAGTAGTTATAAGCGTCGTTTTATATTACACAAAGAATTAATTTTAAGGCAGACACAAATAATGTTGCACAGATGTATAGACACTTAGTTCATAGAATAAGATAATTAATATAAGTATGTTTTTAGGGTTTTTTGAATTATGTTATATTATTTAAATAAGTTTGGTACACATGTTAATACAATTGTAACATTATTTTAACAACATTTTTAATGTTAAGTTTCGTTAACTGTATTTACATTTTTTTATATATTTTTAAACCTCAGGTTAATTTCGTTAACTTTGGAAAATTTTTTGTAACAATAATTTTATGAAAAAATAAACATATAATTTGTTTGTTATTTTTATTTCCTGATGATACTACACAATGGAGTAGCGAAATATCGAAAAATAAAAATATAATTTTTAAAAAAGTACCTCCAAGCTTGAACAATTTTAATAAATTAACTTATATTTACATTATTATAAACTTAAATTATAATTTTAATGAATAAATGAATTTAAAACTAACAAAACTTTTAATGAATTTATTCAAATAATAAGGTCACAAGCCACAACTTGGGGACTCAACCTTTAAAACAATAGGGGAACTTAATCTTGGTTGCAAACAACCCTTGCAAACCTTGCAAATGTAGCAGGTCTAGCAAATATGCTACATTTTGCAAGACCATAACAACAAAATGTATGAAACTAAGATTTGCTACACTTGAGCAAATATGCTATGGCAAAAATCGTTACAGATTGGTAATTTGCAATGCTAAAATAACTGTTTATTTCATTTTATTATTATTAAATCCAAACAACTAGACACCTGCGCTTACAAAGTTTCACGGCGGTAGAACCGTCTTAACAATTGCCTGTGAAGAATTAAAATTGATGCGAAGACTTAAATTTTTTTTTGCTAAAATAGTAAAAATTTAAATATCAAACAAAACTCCATTGATTGATAAAAGTTTTTATGCACACACTAAATACTTTCTTTGTGTAAACATTTTAGAGGCGGCGTTAGCGTTTATATACTGACTGCGGCTTAGCTTATTGCATGCGGCAAAGTTACTTTAGGCAACTCTGTAATAAATTTGCTAAGCGTTTAAAAAATACACTCACGCTTTATGGCAGAAAATCATACCAAGTGTGCAAAAATTGCAAATATGCAACGAAGAGTGATTTCCGCTAATATAATAAATAAAATACAAAAAAAGTCGGACAAAAATTAAATAACAAAATTAACTCTTAAATAAGGAGGAAAAGATATAATAAAAATTACTGGTGTGTCTGTGTGTTGTTGTTTTAATTTAAAGCGAACAAATTCCTAAAACAATAAAATTCCGTTGCTGGAGTCCTAAAGAAACGTTCATCAAAAGTACATGTTCTTAAAAATAAAAAATAACTCTCATTTCACAACAACAAAATACTCAAAAACTGTGCCTATGTAGAAAAGAAAAAACCCTTTATATAAAATATGTATGCACCACCAAGAGACGAAGATTAACATAAAGAAGAAATAAATTCGAAGGTCAAAACAACTGCGTGTGCAAGTGCGAAAAAAAACTTAAAATAGCAACTACATATGTATTTGATGTTGATGACAACAGCTAATCACTCTGATTCGAGTAAGTAGAGACAGCGTAACGACAACCGAGAAGTGTAACAAACATCGACGCAGTAACCATCGATGGATGTACGCCGACGTAAAGTTGATGACAACAGTTCGTATGTACGACCAAGTTGAAACTTATTAAAGATGAGTTAAAGAGAAAAGACAGCCATCGAAAGGAACTTTTAAAAATCAGAAGAAGAGAACTTGAAATCAAACAAAAACGCCTGGAAATTGATTTACTGCAAAAAGATTTATAAACCTTTTATTCTTCGTTGTTATTCACAAAATTAAAATAAAGATTTGGTTTGAATTCAAATACAAATTAATTGCTAATTTCATGCATTATTTTAAGTCGGATATTTGACGCATTTAAATCGATTCTTCAATGTTTACATTAGGCCAATCAATATTAAAATAATAGCATATATTGTGTAAGGCACCGCAAACGGATGCGATTTTTCTTGCAAACTCGGGAGAATAGTGGAGTTGCCTTGCTCCGAGTAAACCGCGGAATCTATTTTTAAGGATACCTCAACAACATTTCGGGTTTTCGAATGAATGTTGTTGAAGTTACTTTCCGGAGTACCTTCGATTGTTGACCGAAAATATGGAAAATAAAAATTTTACTTGGTTGAAGAATCAAAAACAGTATTCATACATACATAGTACTTACCCAACAACCATGTATTTCTTTCTCGGTTCTCATATTTTTCTTTTAAATGGTGTTTTAGGTCGCTTAAATTCTAAATAAGTGAATCATGGAGAATGACATTGCATATACCTTATTTGAAGCTTGTGGTAACACACCTGTTTAAATGATATTATAATCATAATAATTACTGAACTAGAATATGTTAAAAATTGGAGTAAGAGTTTTTAATACTTACCACCATTACGTTTAAGCTATAAAAACCCTTTCTGTTTAGATATTTAAACCGTTCTTCAACTGATGGGGGTATAATTGTCAATACAGCCTATCATACAAGGAAATCCTGTTTTTTTTTAAGTATTTTTTTATTTCATGTTTTTCTTCTTCATTCACTAGAAACGAAATCCAACGGGGACAAAGTTCAGAATACATAGCTTCTATGCATTCATGAAATGCATCGCTTACAGTGGATTGAGAAAGGTTAACATTGATATAATTTCCGACTTCTTTTTGATAACTTCCTTCCGCAAGTATTCTTATGGTTGCAGTTAGCCTCGCCAGCTTGGATATAGTAAACTTCTTTTTAGGGTTCTTACGTTTTGGTGAAATTGTTTCCAGGAAAAGCTTGAATGCCTCTTTGTTTAGTCTAAAATAACTAACAAATCTGAAAGAAAGTCACTTCCAATACACATAACTTAAATTTTTATGAGTACTTACTTCTTGTTAGGCAGAGAAAATATATCACAATGATGTCTTAAATGTTTTTTTAAATGTATGTCTGAGATATTTAAATCTTCTTCACCTTCATTCTGAAGATGAATAGAACCCTACTCTCAACATTTAAAAAAAATAATGTTTACAAATTTAACTTTATACCGCGTTAATATTTTTAAAGTCGTTTCCTATACGGTGGGTGATTTCAAAAGACGATAAGCAACCATTAAAACTAATGGAATCTACAACGAATTACCTGGAGTCTGAGAAAAGGTGGAAGAATGGTGTAGTGTATTTATCATATCATACCACATTTTTTATAAATACACTAAATACAAACTAAAAAGACTCAAATTACATTTGGCATACATATGTTCGACACAATTTTTAATGTAACAGTAAACCATTAAAATTTAAAAATAAGTAAAAAGTATAACACACTTAAAACACAGCACACAAACAAGACCACACATGTAATGCAAAAAAAATTAACCAACATGGGTCAAAGCACTTGAAAGGGACCAAAATGTTTAGAATTACAGAGAAATTATCAAAAAGAAAATTATAATTATAAAGTTACTCATTTTTAAGCTTATAAGTAAATATTGAAATAAGAATAAGTGAGGTCTTGACCAATCAAAACAAAGTTACTCAAGTAAATGAATTTCACTTTGTATAATATAGAAATTAAGAACCATTGTAGAAAATTGTAAAATAGTTAAGGAATTTTAAATAAAATTCAGAAGCATTTTGAATCAAAAATAATTCACTTGTTTCTCGGCATTCACATTCAGCACCTTAAACAGTGCAGGAAAGCATTAAACCTGCTGTGGTTAGACATATCAATATAAACAAATTAACAAACCCTTTCACATACCATAAAAACAAAAATCCCCAAAAATAAAATCACAAAAACTCCTAGTTACATTATATGTACTGGTCTTTTATTGAAATACGATAAAATTGCATTACCAAATTCAATAAATATGGCACAACAACGCCTTGAAAGGAAAATGTTAAAAAATCCACAGTTAATGCAATTTATATGTAATACAATAAAAGATTACGAGAAGAAAGGTTATGTAAAAAAATTAAACTCTAATGAAATTGTGCCTGATTGAAAATCGTACTACATTCCTATCTTCGCAGTAAAAAATTTAAGAAAAAATAAAATGCGGCTAGTGTGGGATGCGACCGCGAAGGTTCAAAATGTTGCTTTAAACACTGTCCTATTGAAAGGACCTGATCTTTTACGATCACTGGTTGGGATATTAATACGTTTTCGTGAAAGGCCCGTGGCTTTATGTGGTGACATACGCGAAATGTACCACCAAGTATGTATAAGATGTAACGGCACAGAATTTTTTTTGGCGTAATTGTAATATATCTCGTGAACCTGATGTTTACGCTATGACAGTTATGACGTTCGGTGCATCATGCTATCCATCATTAGCTAATTATTGCAGATTACCCCGAAGCGGTAAGTGCTATCAAAGAAAAAGTGTGGATACACATTTGGAAATAGTGTTATTATCACAAAAGGTTAAACGCATGCATAATGAAAGTGGTTTCGAAATGAGAAATTAGACTCCAAAACTGTTTTAAACGCTTTTGATGAAACTGCTTTAGAGGCAAAAAAAATGTATTAATGGTTCGGACTTACAGTGTGAAGAGGTATTAGGTTTATGGTGGCTCCCTGAAAGCGATGAATTAACCAGGGTGGCACTCTTAAAACCAATTTCTGTGCTCAGAATGAACTTATGTACGCCATCTTAGGCTTAAGGTTGGCAAAGTTTATCCAAAATGCAGTTTCCATCAATATAACGCGAAAAATCTTTTGGAGTGATTCAAAAGATGTACTTTATTGGATTCATTCTGACGCCAGGAAATTTCATCAATTTGTGGCTGTCCGAATCGGAGAAATTCTAGAGGAATCGTGCGTTAATGAATGGCGCTGGGTGTCTACGTTAGACAATGTTGCAGATGATAATAACGCTCGAATTTAATAATAACGCTCGAAATATTACTAACTTAAGATTGTTCAACGGGCCCAAGTTTCTGTACTCATCTGAGGATAAATGGCCTACATCAAGCATACATAACTCGATTCAAGAGACACTAAACCATGTTGAGGCTTCGTTATCTTTTCCTGATTGGCATATAACACCCGATATAATAAGATTTAGTACATGGCAGCGAATACGCAGATTACAAATGTATATATTGCGTTTTTGCGTATAATATTTAAACAAGTAACTATAGACATTCGACTGTATAATATAATTACTGCGCCGGTACTTAAGGGTGCAGAACTTATTCTTATACGGCACTGTCAACGTGAGGCATTTTATGAGGAAATTTCGCAGTTACAATTACCAAACGGATTTGTAAATCATAAAAGTTTAATCTATACATTTTCTCCATACATAGATGAAATCGGCATTTTAAGAGTAAAGGGCAGAATTAATAAGCAGCGTATCATTTGATGTAAACCGAACAATCATTTTACCTCCTAATAACATAGTAACCAGACTTATTGTTGACTTTTACCACAGGAGATTTCACCACCACCATAATGAAATTGTAGTAAATGAAATGAGCCAGAAATTTTGTATTAGCGGAATGAGGGCTTTAGTTCGTGAAATCGCTCGACGCTGTCAATATTGTCGTAACCGCCGAGCTACACCAGCACCACTAGAAATGGGCAATTTTCCCGGAGAACGGATATCCGCATTTACTGGAGTGGATTACTTTGGGCGTTTAGATGTAGTTATGGGCAGACGTCATGAAAAACGTCGGGGTGTTATATTTACATGTATGACCATTGGAGCCATTCATATGGAAATATGTTCATCATTATCAACGGACTCATTTCTTCTTAGCTGATATTGGAAACATAATCAACATGAGGATTAACATATATCCCGCTGGAATTGAACGAGAGCGAGGCCTTAACTCCGAATAAATTTTTACTGGGGAGTTCAAGCGGTATAGGAGAAAATGGCGAAATGGAATGTTCTTGTGAAAAATTTTTAGAATAGCTGGTAACCTAGCGAATAGATTTTGGAAGCGATGAGTACGAGAGTGTTTACCTTGCCTGACAAGGCGCGCCAAGTGGTTTCAAAATCCAGCAAAATCTATATCTGTGAATGATATCGTTACTATCGTTGACGATAATTCGAAAAGGAATACTTGGACCAAAGCAAGAGTAGTCGATGTAATACGAGGTAAGGATGAACAAATACGAAGTGCAGTTATAGTGGAATTTCTACACGCCCTGTAATAAAATTAGATCGGCTTGATGTAAACGAAGTAAACGCCGCATAGAAGCATGGAGTTTACGGAGAGGAGTGTGTTAACGCGCAGCAATTATACATTATGTGGTAACTCTGACTGGCATACTTTTCAATACATTACATTACAACCACTCAAAATACTGTTCACCTGTAATATACATTATTGCGCAATTAAAAATCTATTTCTAGAATTCTCTCTCTCTGTGATCGCCGGCCGTGTAAGATATGTAAAATTTAAAGGTTATATATTCGGAAGAAAACACAAGTGTATGTAAATGGAAATTACATAATATATTTTAACTTAACCAATTTGTATCTGTTTAGATTTTAGCTTATAAAATATTGCTGGAAAAAAAATTAAATAAATTGGATTTTGTTGAAAACAAGCGTCTTATTTTTCACGTGCTTGGTCGGCGAACAGTAATCATCTTTTCGGTTTCAGTTCCAATTGGTAGAAATAACGTAACCAATTGGAATTTATGTGTGAAATCCATAATTGAGAACAAATCTTTAATTTTATCTAACAAATTTGTATTGTATGTATGCTAAAAAATTAACACAATACGTTAATTATTAATTACTCCAGGTTGGTCCTGGAGTATAAGCACTTTTCACTACAACTTTTGCAGGTATTTGTTCTTTCATTGTGGCCTTTTATTATCATTACCCGTATTTTATTATTTGTACAGTGTAAATTAGTACTGAAGAATTGTAAATAGAGTCTTTATTGCCCAAAAAAATTATGTACTGATAAAATCATGAAGGACTGTGTATTTTAATTTTTTCAATTAAACGAACCCTACAAATTAACGTTTATTGTGGTAATAAACGTAACAACTGGTGTCAAAACTGTACACTTAACACTCTTTTGTACACACAGATATTCACTCTATGAAATCTCAAAGTCAACTATCTCTTCTGCGGTGGACGGCGCCTTATATACAGATTACGACCGTGTCTTAAAATTTCCCGAACATACGCGAAATTGCACATAATTTATTTCACTTGCTGGCTTAGTAGTCTTGTATATGTGTTTGTATGTGTGTATCTTTTGTTTAATTTTTCTTCCTGTAGAAGTTGTTTTTGTTTCTATATTGGATCGCGGTTCGGGGATTTCCGCTACGCAATTGTTGTTGCTTTATGTTTATAACATTGTGTATTTGTACAATAGGTCGCTTCACACATCTTTGATCATTACTTCGTAACAATATATATGTTGTTACCCTTTTAGTACTGTTATTTCTGCTTCGAAACAAAGCTTGCAGGAGTGGTACTTCCGAAGCGATATTATCCCAAGAATAGCTAGGGTTCTAAAGTACTCCCAAACTGACGAGCCACCTGCCTTGCGCTCACACATAACGATTTTCGCACCTTTTTACTGCTTCATTTCTTTGAAGCATGGCTCCATAGTCTTGAACTTGCCGGTCTGAATTATTTGTAAAATATATACTTTCATCAAAGTCATCTTCAGAAAATTCATTGATATTTTGATTTTCATTTCTTTACAAATAATTTTTTAAAGTGTTCATTGTTACGTGCCGATTTTTATCTCTGTGGTTGTGATGCCAACTAGCTCCAATCGCATCCTCAAGGCAGGTTCCAACCTGCAACCACAGATCAGAGGCAAGCACAAATGCAATAAAAAAAATGTACACACGATTCAAAACAAAAACTACCACAAACAAGAAACACGTTAGGCAAGGAACCAGATGGATTTGTTCCTAACATACCCTCCCAACCTAGGACACTTGCTCTTATTATAATTCATTTTGTCCCCCTATTACTACACACACACTTACCACAAAGTTCTAACTTCACATCTTACCTCGCCCTGAAACGAACAAATTAGTTTACACACATAGTAGGTTATTTTAATAATACATTAAATTACATATTTATTAAACTTAAATCTAGGGATTTAATTGTTTTCTCTAAATATCCTTATATACTTATTCCTAATAACAAATACTTAATCTTACTAACAAATATGTGCCTAAATTGAAAACGGGTAATTTAACAACAGCAAAGATCTAAATTAACGCCTAATAAAAAAATTTCTATTTGCACTGCTGTTCAGGAAAAAAAAACTAACGAATCAAATTTCAATTAAACACTTTCCAACACTGTATTCTGTTTTTACTGCCTACCTAAACGAGCTCCCTTAGGTAGTCTTGGCAACGCTCTAATTCGAGGACTGACTCTATGCAATTATTTTTATTCCTTTGATTTAAAATTTAGACACTCACAAACTCATTAACCTTATGTACTAAACTCTATCTTATACTAAAAAACGTTTCCTTCTAATAACTTACTACACTACATAAATTTTACATAAACTAAATACTAATGGAAAAATTGTACAAAAAAATAAGTTTGTTTAAAACTCAAAAATTGCTGAAATGTTTTTTTCTTTTCTTTTATATTTTAGGTGAAAACAACAATTATGCAAAAATGATGAACCGAATTTTATTGGCTATAGTTTTGGCGCTTGCCCAAATGTAAAAATGGCGGTTTCGACCGCGCTTTCGGTGGTAAGTATCTACTTTATAATAAAAAAAATATGGCTGTTCTCCACTCACGCAACTTAACTAAATACAATTTTTCGTTACCTGAGATTTGTTGACTTATTTTACTTTTTTTTACAGCCTCCAGTCTCCAACAGTAAATTTTGCCTCCTTCTGGGCTTTTCTATGGTCAACGGGTATCCTACCTCAACGTTAACAGCTAGAAGTTGGCCCACTTGTGTCTACCACTGGATCTACAGGGACAGTTTTTTTTTAATTGAAATTTAGTATGTAAAACTAGCTTCCTCTTATTACCTGTATATATATTTTTTCACTCTTAATTTTTTTAGATCCACTGATACCAATTGTTACAAAATAAAATTTTGTTGTCAACCAAAAAAAGATTTTTTTTTACTTGTTTTAAATTTTCAACCACTTTAGCTTAATACTGGTTTTATAATGGCGATCTTTTCTTTTTCTTTCCCTATACTAAGCCTCTCTATCTTCCATAGAACTTTCCATTTTTTCTTTTTGCAGATTTCTATTTAGTTTTTGCATATACACAAAAAGCTCTAATTTCCAATTTACATGCAATGAAAAACAGGCATGGAGTGGTGCTATATTTTTGCTCGTATTAATGAATGAAAATTTACATTTCTATGTCGGCCTTGTTTTTATTAAAAAATTTACATTGGCAATGCCACTATAGTATTGTAGTACGTGAAATAACAACCACATACATTAATACCAACAACACCACAATATACATACTGAACAGAAGACGGGCACCGCAAAGTAATCAGAGGTTACTAGAAAAATAATTTATGACGGAGGCAAAATTTCGTATATTTTAGTTTCTAATTTATATATTCTGTGCTTTATATTATATAAGTATAAATGTGATATAAATCACATATCACATTTAATAAATATCCAAAATTAAGAGATTTTGATGCAGTACTAAATAATACAGAAATTAATAAAAGTGGTAAAAAAGATGGTGTTTGTATAATCTATATTTGCAATACCTATTTTAAAGGTGTTAGATTATTTTAAATTAAATAAACTTTTAAAAATACATTGGTCAATAAGCGATCATAAACTGCATTGCAATATCCCTGTCTTCATGACCAACCCATGATAGCATGTGCATTATATGCAACTAATAGGGCTGGCTATACGCCTTTATATTTGACGAAACAATTGGTAACAAATGATCAACAGGTAAAACAAATCCTAAACGTACTGATTACATTCAATAACAAATCTAAATCTAATAGAACGCAAAAGATAGACGCAAACTCTTGTGGCGACAATAAAGATGAAGTACATAAAATTGTTACAAAAGAAGAAGAAAGTTAATGTTCATCTACCGAAGAGGATGAGTAGGATAACAATAGCGGTGTTGAGTATGTTAAAACAACAGTAGCTACAGTAGCTTCTTGTATTCCGAATTTGAAATAAAACAATAAGTTTCTGATGACAATGCTGTTAATATTTTCGATATTACCAATGTGGAAATGGCTTTAAATGATAACCAAATTTTTTCAAAACTGTGTCTAAAATTAAATGAAAAATAATTTTATTGTACATATGTATACATAAACATGTTACAATAATAACTTTTTTCTTTTATATATTTAAACAAGCAGCTTAAATCACAAGCGATACTAGTAGATAAAGAAGGCAAAACTTTTACACGTAACCTATTTTGTGTTTACCTTTGTTAAAGTTATTTAAATTTGAAATAAAGTTATTTAAATGTAATTTATTGTTTGTTTTATTCGACCTTTTAGGTATAAAATTATTTATTTTAGCTCGACCTCGAGCCCAAATAAAAATAAAGTTATTTAAATGTTTAAATTTGAAATAAATTCATTCATAACATCTGTTGAAATATAAATTCTAGTTTTCAACCTCTTAATTATGTACAGTACCTAATATCAAGCAGTAAATAATAAACATTTTAAAGCTTTTTCTTTATTATTTTTCTAAAACTTAAACTACAGTTACAAATTAAATTACAATAAGGGAAAATTCAGGGGCCTTTAGCTCGTCTGGAAATAATGGGTGATTTTTGAAGAGCTTGATAACTTTTTTTAAAAAAAAAACGCATAAAATTTGCAAAATCTCATCGGTTCTTTATTTGAAACGTTAGATTGGTCCATGACATTTACTTTTTGAAGATAATTTCATTTAAATGTTGACCGCGGCTGCGTCTTAAGTGGTCCATTCGGAAAGTCCAATTTTGGGCAACTTTTTCGAGCATTTCGGCCGGAATAGCCCGAATTTCTTCGGAAATGTTGTCTTCCAAAGTTGTAATAGTTGCTGGCTTATTTCTGTAGACTTTAGACTTGACGTAGCCCCACAAAAAATAGTCTAAAGGCGTCAAATCGCATGATCTTGGTGGCCAACTTACCGGTCCATTTCTTGAGATGAATTGTTCTCCGAAGTTTTCCCTCAAAATGGCCATAGAATCGCGAGCTGTGTGGCATATAGCGCCATCTTGTTGAAACCACATGTCAACCAAGTTCAGTTCTTCCATTTTTGGCAACAAAAAGTTTGTTAGCATCGAACGATAGCGATCGCCATTCACCGTAACGTTGCGTCCAACAGCATCTTTGAAAAAATACGGTCCAATGATTCCACCAGCGTACAAACCACACCAAACAGTGCATTTTTCGGGATGCATGGGCAGTTCTTGAACGGCTTCTGGTTGCTCTTCACTCCAAATGCGGCAATTTTGTTTATTTACGTAGCCATTCAACCAGAAATGAGCCTCATCGCTGAACAAAATCTGTCGATAAAAAAACGGATTTTCTGCCAACTTTTCTAGGGCCCATTCACTGAAAATTCGACGTTGTGGCAGATCGTTTGGCTTCAGTTCTTGCACAAGCTGTATTTTATACGGTTTTACACCAAGATCTTTGCGTAAAATCTTCCATGTGGTCGAATAACACAAACCCAATTGCTGCGAACGGCGACGAATCGACATTTCACGGTCTTCAGCAACACTCTCAGAAACAGACGCAATATTCTCTTCTGTACGCACTGTACGCATTCGTGTGGTTGGTTTAATGTCCAATAAAGTAAACTGAGTGCGAAACTTGGTCACAATCGCATTAATTGTTTGCTCACTTGGTCGATTATGTAGACCATAAATCGGACGTAAAGCGCGAAACACATTTCGAACCGAACACTGATTTTGGTAATAAAATTCAATGATTTGCAAGCGTTGCTCGTTAGTAAGTCTATTCATGATGAAATGTCAAAGCATACTGAGCATCTTTCTCTTTGACACCATGTCTGAAATCCCACGTGATCTGTCAAATACTAATGCATGAAAATCCTAACCTCAAAAAAATCACTCGTTATTTATTTTATTTCTACGACATACTCAACAAGCCGCCATTAACAACAAGTTCAACATCAACAAATAAATCCGTAGCAGCTAATAAAACAAATGTAAATGAATATAAGTTTTAATGAGAGAAAAATCTATTGAAGAAGTTTGTCTATTTATAAATACACCTTTGAGTAAAGACGTACTTCACTTTAAGCGCATAATTTATATTCATTTACTTTTTTTTTATTTTAAAAATTGAACGAGTGCAGAGACACAGTTAACAGTTAGTAACAACAACAAAATAAATAACAAAAAATAAAAAGCAAGTGTGTGATAAAAAAGACAATAACAAAGTGCATGGTTAAACCTGTTTAAACAATTGATAGTGAGTGCATGAGCGCACCAAACATTAACGAAAAAAATACAAAAGATAATAACAACAATGCTTATTACTCTTTTTCTTACACAAATGCTAACAATGCAATAAACAATATAAATGATAAAAAAAAGAATGACAGTGCTTTTTTAACCGCCCGGCCAATTGACCGAACGCGTTCATTATTAGCAAATATAAATATATCTGCTACAGAAACAACGAATTCAACAAATAAAACTAAAGAAACAAATAATACACAAAAAATAGCACAAGAAAAAGAACCAGGGGGGTTATTATCTAATTCGATTCGAAAGAAAAATCGTTCGTATTTGCATAATTTGTATTATGTAGTACGATTTTCGAAAAATTATTTACGAAATACGGAAATTTTTTCCGAAGTGTATTTTTTTTCTCAAATTGGAAAATACTACTTTTGTGTCTTTCGTAAATGCAACTATGTAATACGAAAGCGAACATAAAAAACAATAAAACGTTCGTATCTCATTCGAAAGCCATTTGACTGTCGAAGAAAATATTATCTAAAAATATTAAAAAAACACTTCAACAATAAAATGTTTATATTTTTTTCATTGTATAACTGAAAATTTTTGAACCAACTAGGAGTATACCACAAAAAAAGTGCAATACAAAGCAACGACAATACGATGTAATGGTTGATTTTATGGTAAAGCATCCCGATTTTGCAAAAGGCCATGTAAATGTTCCAAATGCTAAAAGCAAGTCCAAGGAATTATGGGACAGATTAACTTTAGACTTGAATGCAACAGGACCCCCCACTAAATATAGCACAAACTGGAAAAAAGTGAGTAATTAGTACTCTTAAACATCAAACCAATATAACTATCATAATTTTTAGGTATGGGCTGACTATAAGAACCACGTTAAGGTTAAATGCCGTCAGAACAAAAATAGTGTTTTAGGAACAGGAGGTGGTCCAAGCAAATTTTGTTCCTTAACGCAGCTCGAAGAAAAAATTGTGGATTTGCTTTCAATTGATAAAGCAGTGAGTGGAATTGATGAAACCTACCGTTTTGGAGTAAATACAAAGGAAAACATTCCACTAACGACAACATTAGATATAGTGCAAGATAGTCTTATGGAAAACTTTATAAATATTGCTTCAGATGAACCTACACCAATTCCTTCTGAGGAAATTTCGCCTGGTACATCACCAACAAGTAACCAAAGAACACAAGTTCAATCAAAGGAAAGCCTACTTCAAAAACAAGTTGGCAATCAGATAAAATATCAAGAAAACTCCATTAAACTCTCGGTCACGAGTTTAATGGAGTGGATAAAATTATTAAAGGCTGTCTTTCTGTTTTAAATAATGTAAATGAAAATCTATCTGAAGTAAAAAAATACCTAAAAAAAGTTGTGAGTGGCAGGAGAAGCATTATAGACTAGCTAAAGAGAAGTTTGAGTTTAAGAAAAAAATTGAGTTGGAAAGTTCCAAACAAAAAACGCTGCAGTATGAGCTTAAAAAACAAATTTCGGATTGCCAGGAGAACAAATATAAACCCGCAGAATAGTTTAAAAATACATATGTATGTATAAGTACGTATCTGTTTTTTATTTTATAAGCTTTTTACATGAATTGTTTTGTTTTTTTGTTATTACTATGTAATTAAATATGGTTTCTTTTATGAATTCCTTAGCATATTGTTTTTTATTTCATTTCTAATATTTTTTGCGATATCAGAGAAATTAGTTTCTGTTTCGGCATTGCTGTTAGTGGAATAACTTGTTGTTTCATTTAAATCTACTGGAGGAAGATCAACATTAAATTGCACACATATGTTGTGTAATGCACAGCATACGTTTAAAATTGTAACGGCTTTTTTGGAAGCATAATGTAATTCCCTCGCTGCTAAAAAACAGCGAAACCTTGCTTTTAGTAATCCAAACGTTCTTTCAATTATGGATCTTCCTATTGAATGCTGTTCGTTAAAAAATGATTCGGAAGAGTTCTCCGTAGAATTTTTGTATGGAGTCATAAGCCAGGGTTCGAGAGGATATCCGGAATCACCTAAAACAATTTTATTTTCATTAAATTCGCAAATTTGATTATGTGAAAGGCTTTACCTAGTAATCGTGTTCCTGTATCTCCATTCAAATAAGTTTCTTTTAAATATATTTTTTCTTGAGACAAGTTCCAAACATGAGAATCATGGCTTGCTCCACCAAATCTTCCGTCGACAGCTCTGATGTACATTTCGTGGTCGCAAATCTTAAAAAAAAATAAAGTTTCTTTAATTGCTTATATTACTTTATATGATAATTTACCACCATAGCGTTAATGCTGTGTATAAGCTTTCTGTTGAAAAAAAGATGCTCATTTTCAACCGGTCTTATAATTTGGATGTGTGTGCCATCCACTGCCCCAACTGCTCCAGGTATTCACATTTTTCTAGAAAACTTCTTTTTGCCTCTCTTATCTTTTCTTTCGACATTTGGAGTACTATGGTCTTGGGACAAATATTTTTTGCAATGGCTTGGCATACCTCCGACATATACAACGAAACTGAGGACTGAGAAAATAACAACAAACGATCCTGTCCAATTTGATGTTGATATCCTCCTTGAGCCAAAAATTTAAGAGTAGCAGCCAACTTCAACAATGGTGAGATTGCGGTGGATCTTCCTGCTGGCTTTAAGTCGTCCTTTATGTTATTTAAGACATACATAAAAGCTTCCTTATTGAGTCTAAAGTTTCTAACAAAACTAATAAAGTTTCTAACAAAACTAAAATCAATAAATATCTTCAATCAAATGATTTAAATTTATTTTACTTTTTGTCACTGAGCTTCATTATGTTCGATGAATCGCGAATAATTTTTCGTTGTATTCTCTCTGGAGTAATGCCATTTTCATCCTCACTATCACTTGTCCACAAAGAAATACAATCCATTTTTTTGCTACAGGTTTGTACTCCTCTTTTTAATTTTTTTCTTATTACAACTTTGTATGACATTCGAACGAATTCCATAATACCATTTTACTTTCGATTCGGAAATTTCTTTCGAATCGATTACATTTTCGAATCGAAATACATAATAACCCCCCAGGTACTGTATCTAAACGCGTGCAAACTGGTATGGATCGGAAGAGGAAGGCGAGTCCTAAGTCTTCACAACAAGAGCGAACCGCCAAGCAATATAAAGGTTCTCATCAAGTAGCTGCAACATCGGTAAGTGAAAATAGATTTTCTGTCCTTGCTACCCCGGATAATGAAAATGCCGAACCTACTGTAAGGGAACAAAAACCCCCACCAATCTACTTGCGCGAACAAACATCAAATGCCATTGTAAATATGCTGTCCCAACTCGTAGGCAATGAAAATTTCTATGTGGCTTCTATACGAAGAGGACAGATACAAGAAACGAAGATCCAAGCTGAGAAGAATTATCGCCCAATCGCAAGTCGTCTCGATGCAGATAATAAGAGCTATTATACGTATCAACTAAAAAGTGCTAAAGGTTTGATTGTCATCGTAAAGGGCATTGAAAGTTCTCTTCCCACTGATGAAATAAAAAGTGCCATAGAGGTGGAAGGTTATGCCGTAAGGTCAGTGCACAATATTCTAAATCAGAATAAAGTTCCCCAACCTATGCATCATATTGAAATCGTGTTTAATGCATCGCAGCTTAAATCAAAAAACTCGGTTCATCCTATTTATAATTTGCGCTACCTTTTAAACAGAAGAATAACGGTGGAAGAGCCTCTAAACCGTAACGGTCCCCGTCAGTGCACCAACTGCCAGGAATTCGGACACATGAAAACCTACTGCAAGCTACCATCTGTATGCGTTGTTTGCGGTGATGCGCACCAGACTTTGGAATGCACTTCTTCCAAAACAGACCCCAAGATCAAAAAATGCAGCAACTGTGGGGAAAACCATACAGCAAATTACAGGGGCTGCAAAGTATTTCAATATGTAAAAGATAATGCGAAAGTCGTACGTAAACCTGAATATGAGCAATATAAAGCTTCCCAATTTCCTCGGCTTCATTCTGGTTCTGTTGCTAGTACACAAGCTACACAGCCACACACTAAGCCAAACTTTTCATATGCCCAAACATTGAGAAATGATTTACCTAATGTGAATGCCAAAAGTTCTAATACGCATAAACATTCATATGCCCACGTCTTAAAAGAGGGTGCTCAGACACCCCTAACCAACAATTCGAGCTCGATCGAGAACTTAATACAGACAATGAATAATTTCATGACAACTATGCAGGGTATGTTTCAGGAATTGATGCGAACCCAAAACATGCTTCTGCAAGTTTTGCTTGGCAAAAAATGAACCAGTTAAAAATATGCTTCTGGAACGCTAACGGGCTCTCCCAACATAAATATGAAGTAGAACACTTCCTGCTAACACATGATATAGACATACTATTAATCTCTGAAACACACTTCAATATAAAAAACTGCTTTAGAATTAATGGGTATTTTATATATGACACCAAACACCCAAGCGAAAGGGCATGTGGTGGGACCGCCATTATAGTCCGAAAAAACGTAAGGCATTTTCCATTGCCTGAATTCAGGGAGGACTTTTTGCAAGCCACGACCATAAATCTTACAGATTTTAAAATTGCAATCTCATCAGTGTATTGCCCGCCTAGGCATAAAATCGAACACCTTGAATTTGCCAGGTTCTTTGCTACGCTAGGGCAAACATTTATTGCCGCTGGCGATTACAATGCAAAGCACACATATTGGGGATCCAGACTGCTTAGTCCTAGAGGTAGGCAGTTGTATTATACAGTTGAAACAACAAGCTTGACGTCGTATGTGCCGGTAAACCCACCTATTGGCCCACAGACTTTAATAAGTTGCCAGACCTTATTGATTTTGCTATAGTAAAAAACATCAAACGTGATCAACTCTTAGTTAATTCATCCTATGACCTATCTTCTGATCATTCACCTACAATTGTTATTTTACACGACCGTTTTGTCACTGCACCTAAAACCCTTAGTGTCTACCCGAACAGAAACACGAATTGGTTGAAATATAAAATGTATGTGAGCTCTCACTTACCTTTGAACATCCCACTGAGAAATCCAGCCGATATTGAAGCAGCTGTAGATCAGTTTACAGACTGCCGGAGCCATAGCTGCAACGCCAACGAAGCCATCAGCTAAAATAATAACGTACCAGGCAACAGCAGATATTCAGATGCTCGTCATTGAGAAAAGAAGACTAAGAAGACAATGGCAAAATAGTCGTTCACCACACATAAAAATGCAAATGAACTTATGCCAAAAAAACTTACGGAGTAAATTGAGAAAGAAACACCAACTCGCTATCGACAACTTTTTAAAAAACTTGGATCCAATGAAAAACACGGATTATAGTCTGTGGAAAGCTGTAAAGCACTTACAATATCCTATTGCTTACGAATCCCCACTAAGACTTGAAGACCGTACTTGGGCTAAAAACTCAAGTGAAAAGGCAAATGCGTTCGCAAAGCACTTAGAGAAGGTTTTCGCACCACATGATATAAGTAATTCCACTATTCCAATTATTAGCGACATCGTGAATGATCATATGAAATTTCGGTTGTCTTCTTTAAAATCGACAATTAAAAATACGGATATGAAGAAATCACCTGGACCTTATCGTATAACAGGATCAATGATAAAAAAAACTTACCTAATTCAGCTGTAAGAATTTTACTTTACATATTTAATGCCATGTTGCGCGTCGGCTTCTTCCCATCCTCTTGGAAGATGTCTGAAATTGTTATGATCCCGAAACCTGGAAAGGACTCAAGCCAGATTACATCCTACAGGCCCATTAGCCTCTTGTCAGTTTTGTCAAAGATATTTGAAAAATTATTCGCCTCGAGTGTAACTCCTTTTCTAAATGAACAAAACGTTATCCCAGATCATCAGTTTGGTTTTCGAGCAAGGCATAGTACGATTGAACAAGTCCATAGAATCGTTACCATTACTAGATCGGCTTTTGAAAGAAAGCAATACTGTTCAGCTTTATTTATAGACATTTCCCAAGCATTTGATAAAATCTGCCATGATGGGCTACTTACTAAAATAGTTCGGGTTCTATTTGCCCTATAGAACTTTTAAAGTAAGGTCAAAGGACCAGCTTTCAAGATGTGGGAAAATCAGTGCAGGAGTACCTCAAGGTAGTGTGCTAGGGCCGCTATTATATATCATCTATACAGCGGATATGCCGACAAGCCCACATACATATACATCAACCTTTGCAGACGACACTGCAATTATAAGTGTCAGTAATGATCCAAAGGATGCATCCGAAAAGCTGCAGTCCCATATTCATAAGCTAGAAGTCTGGCTAAAACAGTGGAGAATAAAGGTAAATCCATCAAAATGTGGTCATGTAACGTTTTCCCTTAGAAGGCAAAATTGTCCACCAATCACAATAACTAATACCACGGTTCCAGCGGAAACGCACGTTAAATATTTAGGTATCCACCTAGATCGGCGCCTAACTTGGTCCCGTCACATTGAGACAAAAATAACGTCCATAAAGATTCGAACAAATCAACTGCATTAGCTAATAAGTCCTAACGCAACTTTGGCTTTGGTATATAAAGTCCTTTTATACAAATCCGTTATAAAGCCAATATGGTCATATGGTATTCAGCTGCGGGGTACTGCCTGTGCATCAAACATCCAGAAGTTACAGAGAAGACAGTCTAGGATTTTACGTCTTATCGTATGCGCCCCCTGGTACATAAGAAATGAAAACATACATAGGGATCTCAAAGTTCCCACTATCCACGAAGAAGTTAAAACCACAAAGTAACACAGAGGCGTCACTAGTATAGTGGTCTCTTTCTCTATCTGTCTCTTTCTTAAATGAATGACCGCGCCTATATTCCCTTTTGTTATATTTTTCTTCTTTATTTTGGATAATTTTGGAAAACACGGCAAGAAAATCAAAATAAAAACAAAAATCAAAAAACAAAACTAAGGCTCTGAGGGAACGAGACGGAAGAGAAAAAGATCACTATACTGTCGTTTCACCTCTGTTTACTACTTTGTGCACAAAACATTTACCAGAAAGACTTATATTAAATACAAAATAAATAAAATTTCGACATTAACATCCAATATAACGATTAAATTAATTCTATGGGAAAAAGGAATATCAGGACCACTGGGATTGTTTATAGAAACTAATTGTGTGACCGCTTGGCATTTAGATTCGGCAACAAGATTTGGCCATATGTATATACATACATATTTGAAAGGCTCATTGCAAAGGCGTTCTCCGAGAAAATTTTATTTTCTTTGCAGGGCTCCTATACATGGATTCCTGGGCCTAAAAACAAAAATCATTCTTGACTACCGTAATTTAAAGGAATCTATGGAACACCGATAGAATACGTGGCCGGTCATATTTTTAGCCCATCGGCGGCAATGGAAACATACTAGACGGTTTTGCTTTTAAGTTGACGTGTATTTTTAAAAACAAATAATACAATATATTTTAATTATATTACCCGCAACATCATCTTGATTTGTTTAACTTTATAATTTCTTTAAAATACGTTTTCAATTTTTGCAATTTGAAGTTTTCACTTTAAGAAGCACATTGAAAATGAAATTGCTAACGTTGATATTTATTTAAAAACTGGGTACTACCATATATATTTTACTCAACGTAGAAGTTAAATAATCGGTACATACAGTGTCGCATTTAAACAAATTACGTAATATATCATCGAAGTGGTTACATGTAAAGTTTTTACGACAAAATGTAAATATTTTAATTGATTAGTTAACACTGAATAGGATTTAGGTATAACGTGATGTGTTGAAACAAATTCAATAAATAAAAATTGAAATTATAAATCTTAAAAAATTAAATAAATCTTTTTGAAAATATAAATATTACCTAATACATTTTGTAATTTTAAAAGTTTTTACCTCGAATTGAAATTTCAAAATATTTTTCTAAACTAAGGATGTAATTCAGATGTTAAAATTCTTTGATACTTATATTTAATTTCGCAATAACACGAAAAAATTCCACGTAATTCCCCTTGCAGACCAGCAAAGTTTTCCTTGACAAAGTTTCTTGAATTCTCTTTTAAACTTTGTCTTCTGTTCAGACAGGATAATTTTACTTTGACAAAGTCTGTTTCTTTTGTTTGTGTGTTTGTCAAATATAAAGAGCAGCCATATTAATTCGGTTTACGAACTAAAAACACAAAAGGAATTTGCGAGTACAACAAGTTTTGTACCAACCCCCGCTCTCTTTTCCTCTCTCCTCCACAAACTCAAGACTTTGCTAGTCTGAAAGGGGTCTAAATACGGGCCTAGTTTTCAACGTTATTATACAAGACATTAAGCTTAGAAATAAACTTTTCCCCTTAATCCTTGTTATTGGTTAACGTAAATGGTAATGTATCCATAATAATTTTTTTATTACTTTTCTGCAAAAATGCTATATATTTATTTTTCAATGTTAATATAAAATATAATGTACAAGAAGAAATAAAACAAGTATAAAACCATTTATTTATTTAAAAAAAACGGCCAATCTGGTAAAATCGGCTTACGATTGCAATGAACTAGACGGGACACAGGGCTACCAGATAAATTTATGAAGAAATCGTCAATTTCCTGAGAAAATTAAAAATAATCGTCTTTTTCGTTTTAAAATATCGTTAAAAAATCGGACAACCGAAAATGTAGTTACAGATTATATCTGTGATGTAGTTCTTAAATAACTTTTTATTTCGATTTTTATTGAAAACAATAAAACAAAATATAACAATTCATAGCTATTTTATACATACATACATATACTTAGAAAATGTACAGAAGTAAAAAAATTCAAAATGAATGACACATATTTATGCATATTTACATACTGAAAGTATACAAATATACTTGCATATTCATATAAAATTTATAATGTACATATTTTAATAAATGTCTGAATATAACCCTTTTAATAAGCCAGGTGGAATTAAAATATTGTAACACTTTGAGTTATTTACTTTAAAATAATCTTTGGAATAAAGAATACCTTCAATCGAGTCATTTTCTAAACAATTTCGAATATTTTATTTACATTGTCTTGACTGAAGATTCTCTCTACATTTGCGCAAGAATGAGGTAATGTTATAACATTTTAAATAAATTTTGATAGAGTAGGAGAAGCTCTACATGAATTGCCTCTTCTTATTTCAGATATCTTGTTCAAAAACTACATACATTGATATTGTCAGTTTAAAACATTTAAAATCTAAGAATTTTAGTTCTCGAAATTCTGAATCTTGAATTTCGTTTTCAGAAACAAAATGAGGAAAGTTTTCATTAATTATATTATTTGGCTACACAATTCCACATAAAATTGTATATATATAAAATTGTATATATATATATATATATATATATATATATATATATATATATATATATATATATATATATATTCTATGCCGCTACACACGTTATAAATTGTTGTTTAGACACAGAATTTCTAAATAAGACACGAAGAATGTTGATAACGTGTGTAGCGGCATAGAAAATGCATTCCATTCAGCTAGATGTCTAATAAAATGAAAACTTTTACTGTTTTCAAAAGGTTGTCCATATTAAATAAATAATTCTCTTTATGAACAGCAAGAAAAAAACGAACTCATGCCTAAAAAAATTAAATTACTTAATAAAAATATATAAAGTTACCACACTTTAAAAAATAAGTAAAATCGTCACTATTTAGAAAATCGTCATTTTTTAGAAAAATAGAAAATTGTCACTTTGCTAATTTCGGACATAAAATCGTCCAAATGACGCTAAATCGTCGAATCTGGCAGCCGTGACGCCACAACTTAAATTAATTTTAATCGTTTATATATAATATATAAAATATTTTATTGTAATTAATTTAGCTATCCTTTTCATACAATCGTGTTAATTTAAAATTGTGTACTTAAGAACGAATAACACCTGATTATAAGCTTTGTCAATCGTCATTGTTGGGTATTCTGTTTATATTCTGTGGTTAATATTTGGGGAATACTAAACCAACTAACATTTTGTAAGTTAACATTGGAACCTAAAATGGCGTTGAGTGGATTTTTCGATTTCTTCCAAAAGGGCAAGGTAGGTAACATTGTCATACTTTTAAAATTACAGTTAAAATATTTTAATCGCTTCAGACGTTCAGGCCAAAAAAGGGATTTACTGCAGGTACAATTCGCTACTCCCTACATAAACAAGCACAAGCTAGTCTTCAAGCCGGAATTAATCTACGACAAGTTGTTCGTCTTCCAGAGCAAGAAAACTTAAACGATTGGATAGCAGTACATGGTACATATATGTATATCCTTTATATATTAAATTTAGAATTTTCAAAAAAACTTGTGCAGCATACATTCCTCTGTTCAAGCCAAATTAACTCAGTATACTTATAAGGTTCTAAGCCATGAGCAGCCAAACTTGAATTCCGGTTGTGTTGGTGAGGCAACTAACTATATATTTTACGCCTTCCAGTTAAACAAATAACAAATGGTTTAAATTGCCTAAATATGTTTTTTGACTGAAGAATAACTGCGGGCATTTTTAGAAACAAAACTATAGAGAATTAAATAATATCGAAATACACAATCGAAACTGATAACCATTTTGAAGCGGAATTTTTTTTTATACAATAATAATAGTCTATATTTATGCTCTTGTGCCAGTTTGGTGTTAATAAAAATGTGTTGTGATAAGCACTGTATGTTAGCAAATGCATTATTTATGCAATATTTTTCTTACATCAATTTTAAATGAAACCCTTGTGTGCTGGGTATTTGTCTGAACGACGACTAAACTAAAGAGCAGACGTACAAACTAGTCATAAATCTGTTCGCACATGGATTCGGCGATAGGAGAATAACGAGAAGAAATTTGCTATTTGTCTTCTGTGTGTAGAATACGTCTAGATGTTCCTATTAAGTTTGAACATTATTTTGTATTTGTCATAAAAACTGTTTTCTTGTTCTCAGCATAGTTTATGTACGGTGTTTCGCAGTAGTCCGCATACATATTTTTTATTTTGCTTGTATTTTGTTTGTGTGTTTGCAAAACAGCTTGTGCGAACAACTATTCGGACAACGTTATTTGAACACGAATTTCAACAACAACGGTCTTCACGAGGCATATTCCTATGCGAACAGCATTCTGATCGTTGGCAGAACATATTTATCATGATGTCAAGACGGTATGAAATATGTGTGAAGCTGTTTGTACAATTGTGCTATGAAGTGGCTACCTAGTCTAAAACCAGAAGCAATAAAGAGGCAAACTAGTCGACTTTCTATAAATAGCTTTAATTTGATAACTTCACTAATGCAAAAAATAACTTTATTGTTCATCTTTTTTACTATTTCCGTCAAGAAAATTTTATTTTATATAATACCTTTGAATATAGTAAATATTTAACGTTTCAAAACAAAACAAAAAAACAAACTATATATGTACGTATAATTTTAAATCCTATATGAACACAAGTGCTCTTATAGGATTATGGTCAGGGGTGATGGGAGGGCGTTTACATATAGAAGCCACGAGTACATTTCATCGTGGTCTGATACAGAATAGCAAACTCTAAAATAATTAATAATAAATTCGTTCAATGCTAGCTGAGAGCTGACGAAATTAAAATTTGAAAATAGATTGGGGTAAAGAATACAATGCAAAGAATAAAGTTACAGTGGGGCAAACTTCGTCTTAACCCAGCAGAAAAAATATTGAAAATATTACAACTCTCGTATTAAATTTTCATCATTAGGTGGGTAAAATAGACAGTACTCATTAGGAAAACTCGTACGTAGCGGCATAGAAAATGCAGGTATTCCATTCTGCTAGTGTATAATACTTTTTTTTTTTCTAAACACTAACGTTTTAATATCAGTAAATTAATAAGTTTCTTATATAAAGCTGACTAATTTGCTTCTTTATTACTTTTGATTTTAACTTAGAACCTTAAAGGGATAAATATGTAGATACTTCGACGGGAAGAGATATTCTTGTACAAGTTATTTTTTTAACTTTAATTTTTGTTATATTGAATCTTTTAAAAGAAAATTTACAATAAGTATATCTTATCTCTAAAATATTAGTTATTAATTATTACCAATATAATTTACTGTATGAAAATTCTAATAAACTATCTACTTTTGGGTTAGGGAGTGACATCTCAGCAGGCTCAATGTGTCTGTTTTTATCAGTCTCTGATGCCCATGAAATTGCAGTAAATCGCGCGCTAGAGTGTTGCGATGGTCCACTAGTCTGTTTACGTAATTGCAAAAGTAAGTTTTTATTTATTCTTGGATAATGGCATCTTCTAAATCTCTATGGATATATTTTTTTTCCTACTTATCAAGGGGTGCATACGATAAGACGTAAAACCCTAGACTGTCTTCTTTGAAGCATTGGTGTTGAGTTACGACCTATTAACCAGTGTATTTGAATTGTTTTGAGCTTTACAGCCGCAATTTTTGCCTCAATAAGGCGAGATCAAGTTAGGTGTCCATCTAGGTGGATGCCTAAATATTAAACGTGTGTCTTCGCTGGAACAGAGGTATTTATTAGGGGACAGTTTTGCCTCCTGAGGGAAAACGTTGCGTGAGCCCATTTCTAAGGATTTACCTTAATCCTCCACATATTTATCCATTCCTCTAGCTAATGACTGTGGGACTGCAGTTTTTCAAATGCAACCTTTGGATCAAAACTGAGGTTTGTAAATGCAGTATCGTCTCAAAAGTAGATGTATACGTGTATGGGTTTGTTGGCATATCTGCTGTATAGATGATGTATAATAGCGGGCCTAGTATACTACCTTCAGGCACTCCTGCAGAGATTCTGCCATATTTAGAAAACTGATTTTTAGGTCGTACTTTTATCACTCAAATATCTCTTAATCAAATTTCTCTTAAGAAGCTTGTGGGAGTTTACACGAAGAACTCGCGTCGCGAGTAGCCTATCATGCCACACTTTATCAAACTCCTTGGATATGTCAATGAACAAAGCTGAACTGTATTGACTACTTTCAAATGCAACTTGGTCAATAGTGCTATGTCTCGCACGACAACCAAACTGATTGTCCGGAATAATGTTTTGTTCATTAAGACGAATGATTTTTCACATAACTGTGACAAAATTTAGAGTAGGATAAGGGGACTGTGTGATGTAATCTGGCTTGAGTCCTTTCCTGGTTTAGGGATCATAACAATTTCAGACATCTTCCAAGAGCATGGAAAGAAGCTAACGCGCAACATGGCATTAAATTTAAATAGAAAAATTCTCACAGCTGAATTACGTAAGTTTCTTATCTTTACCCGTGTGATTTTCTTATATCTATGTTTTCAATTATCGATTTTAATGAAGATAGCCGAAATTTCAAAGGATCATTTAGAGCCACTAATATATGTGGAATAGTGAAGCTATTAATATTTTATGGCTCAGGTGAGGTCATTGGACATTTTAAGCGCCTTACAGCTTTCCAGAGGCTGTGTTATTTTTTGGATCATCATTTTTAAATTCAGTCTCGGTAGTGGTCACATTTTTTTGTCTAAGTTTATCACGTAAGATTTTCTGGTTCAAGTTAATTTGGTCTTTTATGTCTGGATAACGACTATTTTGCAATTGCCTTCTAAGCGTTTTGTTTTCCCTGGAAAAAATCTGTATATTAGCTAATGACTAGCTAGCCCAAATTTCTTATAACTTGTGCTTGTAAAATAATCGACAGCTTCTTGTATATCAGTCGGGTTACTTAAAGGAATGTTCTGAGATAAGTAAGAGCTCACATACATTTTATATTTTAACCAGTTCGTGTTTTTATTTGGGTAAAAAATAATGGGTTCAGGCGCAGTTGAAAAACTGCCGTGTAAACTAATGACTGTAGGTGAATGATCAGAAATCGTATAATGAACTGACTAAAAGTTGTTCACGTTTAATGTTTTTTTTATAGCAAGATCGATAAGTGCTGGCAGCTAGTTAAAATCTGTTGGCCAAAAAGTGGATTTACCTCCAGATACGACTTTAAGCTTATTAGCATAAACTGTAAAGTAGCAAAGAACCTGGCAAATTGATCACGTTGAATCTTATGTATAGGGGAGCAATAAACAGAAGAGACTGCAGTTTTAAAGTCAGATTTATAGTGGTCGCGGCAGTGCCTCCGCTCGGGTGTTTAGTGTCGTATACAAAAAATTCATTAACTCTAATCCCGTTTTTTAGAGTGCCTTTCAGAAACTTCATATTTATGTTGGAAGAGCCCGTTAGCTTTCCAAAAGCATATTTTGAACTGGTTCATATTTTAATTAGCAAAATTTGCAGCAGCATGTGTTAGGTTCGCATCATTTCCTCAAACATACCCTGCATAGTTGTCATATACCTTTTAATATCTTCATGTTCCAGTTCGAAACGGTGGCTAGCAAAAATGAATTAAATGAAAAAAAAAACGATAGAACTAATTCTGGCGTTAAAGGGAACATCAGCAGCAATCCTCGAAAGCTTACCAGCTGGCTGCAGAAATAGATACGTTGACATAATGATGGCTTTGCAACGTAAGTACGTTGGCGAACTGTACAGGATGGAACTACATTTCGCAATGGAAATTGAACGCTTGGTGTTGCTGACTTACCTAGAAAGAACCATCCATTACTCGACCAGTTCAAAATAGAAGCATTTGTAAATGGCATACGGGATCCAGATGATAGATAGTCAGTTTGCGCTATGTAGAAGTCGTCCTTTGCGGAAACCATTTCGTACGCGCTGGCCCGGAAGAACGCAAAAATCATATCGAAGCCACAAGTCTACAAGATGTGGCGACTTGAGGCTGATACGTCAACTTGCGGAGACAAAAGGATTGAGATGAAAGAGGTGATCAAACAAATACTAGAGGAGGAAAGAGCCAAATCTCGCGCCAAATGCTTTAACTGCGGTAAGGTCAGCCACTTCCAGCGCAACTACAGATCATCAAAGAAAAGATCAAGATCTGCAACGTAGAGTGCAAGCATTGCACAAAAATCGAGAAAAAGAAATGCGTCATTGACGTGCGCCTGATCCATATTAGCTCAGGGAAGACTGGTCTAAGAAACAGAATGACGACCCCATTATTGGATTATGTTGGCCCGTAATGAAATATCTGCAGAAAGCCCATTAGCAAAAGCGAATTGGGCCCAGTGGAATAGCCTAAAATTAATAGATGCCTGCTTATATCGATCTTGGTAAAGTGTAGCCGCTTGGATAGCTAATTGCGAACAGTGTATTGCGGCCAAGGACCCAACAAAAAAAGCAGGCTCTTGAGCGGATAGCTATCGATGTAGCAGGTCCATTCCCTATCAGTGACGTTGATAACCAGTGGCCCGAAGTGTATGTAATTCTAAACCAAGAATTCAAAATGGTGGTAGACGCATTTGATAAGAATTGGGTGTGTCGATACGGTGTTCCAATAAAATTGCAATCTGACCAGGGTCTAAATTTTGAATCAGCCACATTCAAAGAGAAGTGCGACTAATATGGCATCAAAAAGACGAGAACGACACCGCTACATCCGCAGTCTGATGGTACGGTAGAAAGATTTAACCGTACGCGGAAGGAATATCATGGTCAGTACACACCAAAAGGATTGGGATGAGTTTAAACCTAAGCTGATACCACCTCACGTAGTCCTGCAAAAATCCTGTTTGGAACGAAACTAAAACTGCCAGCGGATTTAGAGTTTGGTGTTTAACTTGAAGCTGTGTGCGAAGACAGTAAAAACACTCTTCAGGAACAAGTCGAGCTTCATGAATTTGTCCGTAACTGCAATAAAAACGATCGAGCAGCAAATACGGAAGGATTTACCGAAGAACAAACAGTTCTACTGTTTAAC
Organism: Phania funesta; assembly: GCA_963932375.1. Lineage (NCBI taxonomy): Eukaryota > Metazoa > Arthropoda > Insecta > Diptera > Tachinidae > Phania > Phania funesta. Next base: position 56,517,547 of record OZ010653.1, on the reverse strand, counting down.
CCACACTGCAAGACAGGATTATCCCCTAAATTGCAAACCCATTTGGAGGGACCATATAAGGTGATTAATGTCGTGGTTTATTGGATATAGAAGTGCCGCAGCCCGAGGTAAAAAAAAGATGGTTCACCTTGAACAACTAGCCAAATATGGAAAAGGTGATGTTGAGCTTGTTCAGGACGAAAAGGCTGAAGTGGGCGGCAGTGTTACGAAGTAATACTCTAAGATGTTGAATTAAATCATTAAAAAATAATTGATTGATATGGCTGTTACCAAAGCACTGTTATATTGACCACGGTTTGACTACAGACGTACGTCATAATTTTTTTATGCTTTAGTTTTTTTTACCACCAATGTAATAACTAACTTATTGTATTCAATTCTTAATAATAAAGTAATATAACTATCTACTATTGGGTAGGTAAAGCTGTCTCGCCAGGCTCTATGTGTCAGTTTGTTTCAGCCTCTGGTTACTATCAAATTGCAGTAAACTGCGTACAAATACAATTTGTTTACGTATTTGCACAAGTTTCTTTTTACTTCCTGCTGGATAGTAGAAACTTTTAGATCCCTACGGATGTTTTCATTTCTTATATACCAGGGGGCGCATACGAAAAAACGTAAAATCCTAGACAGTCCTCTATGTAACTTCTGGATGTTTGATACACAGGCAGTACCCCACAGCTGAATATCATATGACCATATTGGCTTCATAAGGCATTTGTATAAGAGGACTTTATATTCAAAAGCTAATATTGAGTAAAGATTTATTAGCCAATGTAGTTGACTTGTTCGAAGCTTTATGCACGTTATGTTTGCCTCAATTTGACGGGACCAAATTCGTCGATCTAGTTGGATGCGTAAATATTTAACGTGCGTTTCCGCTGGAACCGTATAATAGCGCCTTAGTACACTACATTGAGGTACTCCTGCACTGATTTACCCATTTCTTGAAATCTAATCCTTTGACCTTACTTTAAACGTTTTGTTCAAGTAATAGTTTTTACTGATTTGCAATTAAAAATAAAACAATGCGAACGTTCCTTTTGCTTGTCCAAAAAACACGATTCATTTTTAAAGAATCGAGATAAAGAAGATATTTATAAACAATAAAGAGAATACAATATTAATTCATATGAAAGTATAAAGATAATCAAAATAATAAACTTAGATAAAAAACAGTGTGCAAAAATGTTTTGCTTATCAGCTGACTTAACATGAAGTTATAGTTGGAATTAGTACTAACCTATGGACAGCTCTGCGTATAAGTCCAGATTTGGTTTTTATGTCAGCCACTCGTACCTTTTTATCTGCGCCAGCAATAGCGTTGACAATTCTACCAATCATCAATTGTTCAGGAGGTATATTTTCTTCATAAATTAAAACCAAATCGCCTTCTTGTAGGCTTCGTTGTGGTGTAGCCCATTTGGATCTAATTTGAAGTTCAGAAAAGTAATCTTTTTGAAAAGTTGACCACAAGTGGGACTTTAAAGTTGTCATCAGTTCGAAACGTTTGTTATAAGGAATCATAGCGTAGCTCGTACTTCAGGAATTGTGTTCGTCATTGACCCAGTTAGCAAATGTGTTGGAGTTATAGCATGGCAATTCGACTGCATTTTCTGGATTGCCTAAGGCGATATTTTTTATAATCTTTGTTTTTCGTCGGGAAAATACACTTTTCAGTTATACCTTTTCCATGAATCAGAATTTTGTGAAGTGTAGGTGGCATATTGTACCACTCGCACAGTGTAACAAACTCTTTTGCCGTCTCCAGACAAAAATCAGCAATTTTTTTTGGATCTACTACCTCGGTGATTGTTATAGCTTCCAGAATTATTGAAAACCTCTTGATTATGTTTTCATCTAGACCCGTGATTTCGGATATGAAAGCAGGATTAGTAAAGAATCTTCGTGACGTATTTCCTCAATTTGTCGTACCAGAGCCTTGCTTAACAGTATCAACCTGTATTCCAATTTTCTCTTTAAGTTCACGCTTTATCAAACATTTTCGGGCTTGTTTTATCGGACAAGTATTTGAGTCGACTCTCCCACGTTTAAATTCAATATTATAAGCTACATGCAAAAGACACACCATCAGCTTAATACGCGCATGACGTGGTGACATACCAAATTGCAGCGCTTGTTCATTTACGGGCATAGCTTCAACTTCTTCGATTTTATTCATCTTGGATGTTGTGGCTCCACAAATAAAACAAGAAGATGATGCTGGTGTTTCTGTTACTGATTGTGATGTCTTGCCGTCAATCATTGAAAAATATAATTCATGTTTTACTTTAAAGTTACGATTATTTACTGTTAGTTTTAGTTGAGATATCTCCTCATCGACTCTTCTCTTTTCTTCTTGTATAACTTGAGGTGTGTCTTTAACGTATGCAAACTGTAGTGTTCTACAATACTGTGCGGAAGAAGGTTTATTGTTGTTCCATACTAATTTATTTATGTCATCACTTAATGATAATTTAAGTGGTACAACTGATGTCATATATAAATGAGAGTCAAAAATTTGATCATCTGAAAACCTCTGTTGGTATTCGTTTTGACTAGATGCCCCATCCCCATTTATAGTACATTGTTAGATTTCCGCTTTCATTTTTATTTATTTCCTTTACTGACTTGGTCTCTAGGACTCTTTTAGCAGTATGATCCAACAGATTTTGCAGAGGTACACTGCCTTAACTTTCACGAATAGAAATTCCTTGAGGATAACGCTTAGTTTTTTCTTTCGTGAGTTCTTTGTATGGTACGAGTATTTTGTACCCTTCATTTTCTAACCAATGCATTAGATACTCGTATTTTTCTTTTGTAAGTTCAAGCTTTGTAAACATCCCCAAAGTTTTTAATGTAAACATTTTGTGGTTGGTTTTTAAAATACTAGAAGTAAAATCAATTGAATCTTGAGGAAACATAGCACGTACTTCATCCCTTTTGTATCGTTTGGTGCGATCACATCACTCCTCAAACGATTTACGTGGCCGACCAAGTGCAGGACTGGTAGAACATTCAGCCTGAGTAAACTTAATTGTAAATGTGCGTTCAAGCCAATTTGCATTCTTTTTTTTCAAATGGCGACTTCCTACGATTAGAATCCTTCCATCTTTGTTATATATTGTATCCAAAATTTCACATGCTCTAGTTTCGTTTAAGCCAACGTGTGGTTGTTGCAAAAACTGTTTTAATTTGTTCTGTCTTTGTCAAACTCCAGAAGCTTCGAGCATAAAACCCCATGTGAAATAGAAAAACTTTCCATTGTCGTAAAACTCTTGGGCCTTAGTTTCATTTATAATTAAAAAACCGGAGAAAAATACTACGTATTTTTCAATATTTTACTGACATGCACTTATGAATGGGCGCATATTTCGAAACGTTCTAAAACATGAGCACTCATAAATGTGGGTGCAATTTCTGTAAAAAAATCATGCAGGTAACTAACGGAAAAACTCAAATAATTAAAAAAGTGCACTTTCCTCTTTTTCTTTTAATTGTCCACGCAGATTTATTAGCGCTTATTACTTTGATACTGCAATCATAAAAATCAAATAACGTTTTGTTTATTACTTTTTTTTAATTCTGTTTTTTCCAAAGAATTTTGTGCATATCTTGAGAAAATTTTTTAAATTCATACCTTTACATAATTGTGAATAAAAGCGGAACGCGTTCATTGACTTTCATGATTTATGTACTCATTTTGTTCATTGGTTATATGACTTTACTTGAAAGTAATAGGAATTCACACTTTATTTTGCCGTTTTAGATTTTTTATGAATTTAAAAAAAAATAATTTTTTAGGCAAAAAATATTTTTTTCTTCATACATTTATTTATAACTGCGCAACTGTTGCTTATCAGATGAAAGTAATTGTAATTCTTGATTTTTCTAAATTTGTTTAAGCAAAATCTGACTAGTGGTTCTTGAGTTATGTTAAACAAAAGAGCCTCATCAGAATTGAGTTGCGAATCAATCAGCTGAAAAATGTTGTACTGTGTAATGCAACAAATTGAAAGGTGGCACCTGCATAGCCATTCACTATTCTTTTTTTAACGACAATCGCATCGAAAAAAAACAACAAAATTAAACGTTAATTTTGCTATTCAGTAACTTTTTTTGTTAGCTTAACGATTGTAGACAAAAATAAACGACGTATATTTTTATTGTTTATTTATTCGACAAACTTCATGGCATCTTTTAGGGCCACTTTTACGTTGTTCAAAAATCATTTATACACAATATTTTTAATAAACAAGGCACTAGGTACATACATAGGATATTTATGTATAATGTTTTTTACTTGTCTTTTGCAAAAATAGCTAAACGCACAAACAATTTTTCCAAAAAGTTGTTTGTTTTTTTATTCTTCTTTGTGCTTTTCGTTTATTTTATATTTTTTTTACCAGTGATGCCACTTGATATCAATTTGAATAAACAAAAAACGATGTCTACTGTCGTTAACGAGTAGTTAGTTAATCACACAATCATTAATGCAAACAACAAAAATTGTCGACAAATTTAGGGACTGTCGAATCGTTAAAAGTTAGTGAATCGCACTACTGCAGCCGTATTCTGTAATTCTCGTAGCTAATTTTCTATCTCGATCGCTAAAATGCTAAAAATAAATGGGGGCGAATATTTTAGCGAAGTCGCTAAATTTGTATTCTGTAACTCTAATCTTTTAGCTAAAATTTACTATTTTCACCGTAGCTAATTTGCTAAAATAAGTCTATCCTTGCCTTCTATTTGCAATAATGCTGTTAGAAAGAGACAAACTTATGACGCTCGTTTTTGACATTTGATATTAGTGTTACCTAACTTTATATTTTGTTTTCCATATAAATGTTAAGCATTTTGCACCAAAAAGTTTTAAAAATATGTTGTAGAACGTAAAATTTTTTAAATAATTTTGAATATACTATTCAAAATTTATTTTATTTTGTAATATATTTGTTCGGATAATAATATAGTTCATGATTTACGCATATTATTTTTTCAAGAAATCGCCAATATTGATATTGTATAAAAACCTTCAAAACCTGGCAACACTATAAATGATTTGTTTATTTTCTGTAAAATAAAATTGTCTTATTATTTTTCAAAACGCTAAGGCCAATGAACAAACACAAAAAGCATAAAGGTAAAAACAAAACGACTTTATTACTAAAAAGCAACATTTCATTAAATTACTTAAGGCTAGATGAGAAAAAGAAATATATTATAGCAGTTAAGTTGTTTACATTTAAATATCTAAAGTTAGGTAAAAAATACTGATATTCATATCCTTAAAATTAATAAATAAAAAAATGGTTTATTTTATTTCTGAGCTTCTAGTCCGGATAGTTTTTGTAATATTTTAATAAGGATGTTTTTTAAAGAGTTAATTGCATTGACATGTTCTGCGGTTTTCTTTCAAAAATTTTTCAATTTCCAAAATTTCCATATTTATGTCTTTTTCTTTCCTCTTTCTTTCTGTTCGACTATTTGTTGTATTTTGGATCTCCTGCAAATTAAAAAAATATATTGAATTACAAATTATTTTAATATATCAAAACATTGTCTCACAGTTTTGATAGAGCCGCTCGGTTCAAGATCATAATCTTCAGCCACAAGTAAAACATCGGGGACAAGTCCTGCTACTCTATACATTATTATAAATAGTATTTAGTAAAAGCTAAATGAAAACGGAATAAAAACATGCAAGAGGTTCGGCAACTTCTTCTTTGCCTACCACTGCTACTGTTGACGTGAGTGAAATTATTCTTTCATGTAGTTCCGTTGGTTTGAATTTTTGTGCCCCATTTATCCCACTTCCTTGCATGGAATTTTGATATTCTTGATATTTCTGCTTTGCCTTGTTCCTATTAATTAAAAAAAAGGACTTATATTTAAAAAAAAAATTCCAAATTTTCCCCATATTGACCCACGCTCTCTTCCACATTTCTAGCGATGGAGATTAAGCTTAAGCTACTTACAGAATACGGCTGCTGGTGGCACTTGAATGTATTAGTAGTGATTTTCAACTGTGGGAAAGTATGGCTAAAATTGCAGGTCCAAATGTTTGGAGAAAAAAGGGATTTTCGTCATATGTTCATAAAAATAAACAAAAAAAAAAAACTTAAGTCTCTGCAGAGTTTATTTTTTCAATTTAATATACTGAAATATCCTACTTTAAATAAAAAATGAAGAGAAAAACGTTAGCTCACATAATAAAATAACATTAGGTTTGAAATTCTTAGGTTTAAATTATGTTGGTTCAGTAAAACATACAAGTACAACTAGCAGCCAGATCGGATTAATTCTTTTTATTTTATTGTACCATTTAGTCCAGAATTTCAAAATATCACTGCATATTGCATGAAGAGTATGTTGACGTTTTGACTTTTTTCCGCGAAATTAGTCTAGAGTTAAGAATGGCTTCAGCTTCGATGAGGATGGTTTCTAGTTCGTCATACGTTAGCATTGCATTGCCTAAAGCCTTGTTGACAAGAGTCTCATCGACTTTATGGCAGCCTCCCACAGCCCTCCAAAATGAGGCCCTCTAGGTGGATTAAAGACGAATTCAATTTGCTTCTCAGCTGCGAAATGCTTAAGTTTTTCGATTTGCTGTTCGACGAAGAAATACTACTTTACTTCACTCAGTCTTGCACTCGCACCAACAAAATTAGTTGCGTTGTCGCAATAGATTTTATCTGGAACGTTGCGTCTTCTTATAAACCTTTTTAAAACAGAAATAAAGAAATTAGTACTTAAATCGGTACAAGCTTCAATATGTACAGCCTTAGATGCAAAACAAACAAAAATGGAGGCATAACTTTTGTATGGTGGTCTACCATTAATTCTTAAAGATGTATAGAATGGACCACAGAAATCCACTCCAGTAATTTGGAGAGGACGAATACAATTTAATCGATCAGTGGGAAGATCTCCCATTATCTGGGTTACTAAAGTAGGTTTATATTTGTAACAAAGTATACAATTTTTTACAATCTTTCTGGCAAGCTCTCGTGCGTTAATTAACCAAATTTTTTGTCTCAGCAGATTTGTTAGAATTTTTGCTCATGCGTGGCAATTCGAACTATGAAGACGTTTCAGGTAAAGTTGAGCAAACTTAAAGGATGCTTTGTTTCATCAGATATATTATGAGCATTTAACAATCTACCACCAACTCGCAATAACACACTTTTTTGAACCATTAAACGGTGCCTTTAATGGCACATCTTTTTGAATCGATTTAATTTCATCACTGTAGTCTCTTAATTGAATGTGTTCCACAATTTTATAAAATGCCCATTGCACTTCCTTTGCTGACAAATAATTTTTGGGTTTCGATTCAAGACAAGTTTTAGAATTATTTTTGGACGACCATCTATAAATGTATGCGACGATATTAACTATTATAGTATACGATTTCAGCAATTATAACAGCAATTAAAGAGACCTTTGGCATTTTTGTTTCCACACAATGATCGTCATCATTTAATTTAAATGTTTTTGTTGTCTGGCCATACACTTTTGTCAAACTATAAAAATGTTGGTCCTTCAAACCAATTTGATGACATTAATTCGTTTACACTGCAACCTCTTGAAATCATATCTGCTGGATTTTCTGCTGTTGGTACGTATCGCCATTCTGCACAGTTTGAAAATTCTTGCACTTCTGTTAGTGTATTTGCCACATAAGTTTTCTTTGTTGATGGGCATGTTGTTAGCCATAACAAAACAACCTCCGAATCGGACCAAAATGTTACACTTTTACAATAGGGCTTCGATTCTATTTTCTTAAACAGTTTAGTAAGTAAGTCCGCTGCACATAACTCAAGCCGAGGAATGCTTTTCGTTTTTGTTGGAGAGATTTTGGACTTTGCTGTTAACAATTTTACAATGTACTGGTTTTCAACGAATGCTCTGGTGTAGATGCAGCAACCATATGCCTTAGACGATGCATCAGCGAAACCGTGAATTTCTATATCAGAGCCAACAAATATGTTAACGAAGCGTGATATTTTTATGTTACTAATGAGTTTCAAGTCGTTGAAAGATTGCCAAATCGTTTCTAGTTCTAAAGGGATTGACTCATCCCAGTCCAGTTTCAAAGACCATAATTCTCTTAGAATAAGCTTTGCTTTTACTATGTTTGGACCAACAATTCCTAGCGGGTCAAACAAACGAGTCGAAATAGAAAGAATATTGCGTTTTGTAGCTCTAATGCAACTGAAATCATCTGACCATGTAAATTTAAATTCGTCTTTTACAGGACACCAAGTTAATCCCAAAGTTCGTGTTGTATCTTCTTCATTTAATTTAATTGTCTTATCTGACAAATGGTTGTAGTCTGAATGATTTGAATGCCATTTTGCTAGTGGCAGTCCTGCTGATTCAATAATTTTTATTGTTTCACTAAGCATGTTTCCAGTAAGCATGTCGTCGACATAAAAATCTTCACTCAGGACTTTCGATCCATTAGGAAAATTGTGTTTATTTAATTCACAGAGCTCTTGTAAACATATTGTAGCCAAGAAAGGAGCTGTAGCAGTACCATACGTGACCGTATTTAGTTTGTAGATTTTTAGTGGCATATCTTCAATTTCAATCCATACGATAAGTTGGTATTTTCTGTCAGACTCGTACCAATATTTGCCTGTACATTTTTGTGACGACTGCAGTTAAGCCATATTTAAAACAACAAATTTTAATTAAAGTAATAAACAGTTCGGGTGTACAGTGTAGAAGTCTTGCATGAGGCATCGAAGACAACTCGTAGTTTGGTACTAGTGCTTTGAGGGCGCATGACACATTGATGTGGAATGAATTAATGAGGTGTAGCTGGAATGCAGTTATTGTTGGCGGACATGTGTCCGAGATCTCTATATTCCTTCATAAAATTTAAACACATTGTTTTAACATCTGGCGTTTTACTAAGTCGACGTTCTAATGCTAAGAATCTTCGTCTTGCAGATTCAAATGAAGCACCAAGAGAAGCAGGTGACTGCTTAAACGGAAGACGAACTTGGAATCCACCTGATGGCAGTATTTCGTAATTTTCAATAAAATATGACTCACATTCCTTTTGCTCTTGCGTAATATTACTAACATTTGACATTACTTCTTCATATTCCCAATATTTTTTCATAAATGCTTCAAGTGGTTCTTCTTCTATAACATTTTGCACCAAGTTGGAAATTTTTTTTTTTTTATACTTATATTGCAGTTTATTGAATCTTTCTACTAAAAGAAATTCACAATAAGTGTTCAAATCTTATTTCTAAATTATTATTTTCCAGTTATTACCAATGTAATAAATAATTTTTTGTATTCAAATCTTAAAAATCGTACTTCTATTGTGTAGAGATAGTCGCCTCGCCAGGCTCAATGTGTCAGTTCTTTTTAGTCTCTGGTGGCCGTCAAATTGCAATAAATTGCGTGCTAGAGTGTTGGGATGTGCGACTAGTTTGTTTACGTATTTGAACGTGTACGTTTTAACTTCGTCGTGGATAGTGGGAACTTTGAGATCCCTAGGTATATTTTAATTTCTTATGTACCAGGGGGCGCATACGATATGACGTAAAATCCTAGACTATCTTCTCTGTAACTTCTGGATGTTTGATGCACAGGCAGTACCCCACAGCTAAATACCATATGACCATATTGGCTTTATAACGGATTTGTATAAAAGGACTTTATATTCCAAAGCCAAAGTTGAATTAGGACTTATTAGCCAATGTAGTTGATTTGTTCGAAGCTTTATGGACGTTATTTTTACTTCAATGTGACGGGACCAAGTTAGGCGCCGATCTAGGTGGATACCTAAATATTTAACGCGCGTTTCCACTGGAACCGTGGTATTAGTTATTGTGATTGGTGGACAATTTTGCCTTCTAAGGGAAAACGTTACATAAGCACATTTCGATGGATTTACCTTTATTTTCCATTGTTTTAGCCAGCCTTCTAGCTTGGGACTGCAGTTTTTCAGATGCATCCTTTGGATCATCACTGACACTTATAACGGCAATGTCGTCTGCAAAGGTTGATGTATATGTATGTGGACTTGTCGGCATATCCGCTGTATAGATGATATATAATAGCGGCCCTAGCATACTACCTTGAGGTGCTCCTGCACTGACTTTCGCATTTCTTGAAAGCTGATTCTTTGACCTTACTTTAAAAGTTCTATCTGACATATAGCTTTTTATAAGTTTGTTGGTGTTTTCAGGAAGAACCCGAGCTATTTTTGCAAGTAGCCCATCATGGCAGACTTTATCAAATGCTTGGGAAATGTCTATAAATAAAGCTGAACAGTATTGCTTTCTTGCAAAAGCCGATCTAATAATGGTAACGATTTTATGTTCAATCGTACTATGCCTTGCTCGAAAACCAAACTAATGATCTGGGATAACGTTTTGTTCATTTAGAAAAGGAGTTACACTCGAGACGAATCATTTTTCAAATAACTTTGACAAAACTGACAGTTGGCTACTAGGCCTATAGGAAGTAATCTGGCTTGAGTCCTATCCTGGTTTCGGAATCATAACAATTTCAGACATTTTCCAAGAGCATGGGAAGAAGCCGACGCGTAACATGGCATTAAATATATAAAGTAAAATTCCTACAGCTGAATTAGGTAAGCTTTTTTATCATTGATCCTGTTATACAATCAAGTCCAGGTGATTTCTTCATATCCGTATTTTTAATTGTCGATTTTAAAGAAGACAACCGAAATTTCCTAGGATCATTCACGGTGTCACTAATAATTGGAATAGTGTAATTACTTATATCATGTGGTGCGAAAACCTTCTCTAAGTGCTTTGCGAACGCATTTGCCTTTTCACTTGAGTTTTTAGCCCAAGTTTGATTGCCAATGTGTCCACATTATCAGCTCCAGTAAGCATGTCGTCGACATAAAAATCTTCACTCAGGACTTTCGATCCATTAGGAAAATTGTGTTTATTTAATTCACAGAGCTCTTGTAAACATCTTGTAGCCAAGAAAGGAGCTGTAGCAGTACCATACGTGACCGTATTTAGTTTGTAGTTTTGTAGTGGCATATCTTCAATTTCAATCCATACGATAAGTTGGTATTTTCTGTCAGACTCTTACCAATATTTGCCTGTACATTTTTGTGACGACTGCAGTTAAGCCATATTTAAAACAACGAATTTTAATTAAAGTAATAAACAGTTCGGGTGTACAGTGTAGAAGTCTTGCATGAGGCATCGAAGACAACTCGTAGTTTGGTACTAGTGCTTTGAGGGCGCATGACACATTGATGTGGAATGAATTAATGAGGTGTAGCTGGAATGCAGTTATTGTTGGCGGACATGTGTCCGAGATCTCTATATTCCTTCATAAAATTTAAACACATTGTTTTAACATCTGGCGTTTTACTAAGTCGACGTTCTAATGCTAAGAATCTTCGTCTTGCAGATTCAAATGAAGCACCAAGAGAAGCAGGTGACTGCTTAAACGGAAGACGAACTTGGAATCGACCTGATGACAGTATTTCGTAATTTTCAATAAAATATGACTCACATTCCTTTTGCTCTTGCGTAATATTACTAACATTTGACATTACTTCTTCATATTCCCAATATTTTTTCATAAATGCTTCAAGTGGTTCTTCGTCGATAACATTTTGCACCAAGTTGGAATTTTTTTTTTTATACTTATATTGCAGTTTATTGAATCTTTCTACTAAAAGAAATTCACAATAAGTGTTCAAATCTTATTTTTAAATTATTATTTACCAGTTATTACCAATGTAATAAATAATTTTTTGTATTCAAATCTTAAAAATCGATCTTCTATTGTGTAGAGATAGTCGCCTCGCCAGGCTCAATGTGTCAGTTCTTTTTAGTCTCTGGTGGCCGTCAAATTGCAATAAATTGCGTGCTAGAGTGTTGGGATGTGCGACTAGTTTGTTTACGTATTTGGACGTGTACGTTTTAACTTCGTCGTGGATAGTAGGAACTTTGAGATCCCTAGGTATATTTTAATTTCTTATGTACCAGGGGGCGCATACGATATGACGTAAAATCCTAGACTATCTTCTCTGTAACTTCTGGATGTTTGATGCACAGGCAGTACCCCACAGCTAAATACCATATGACCATATTGGCTTTATAACGGATTTGTATAAAAGGACTTTATATTCCAAAGCCAAAGTTGAATTAGGACTTATTAGCCAATGTAGTTGATTTGTTCGAAGCTTTATGGACGTTATTTTTACTTCAATGTGACGGGACCAAGTTAGGCGCCGATCTAGGTGGATACCTAAATATTTAACGCGCGTTTCCACTGGAACCGTGGTATTAGTTATTGTGATTGGTGGACAATTTTGCCTTCTAAGGGAAAACGTTACATAAGCACATTTCGATGGATTTACCTTTATTTTCCACTGTTTTAGCCAGCCTTCTAGCTTGGGACTGCAGTTTTTCAGATGCATCCTTTGGATCATCACTGACACTTATAACGGCAGTGTCGTCTGCAAAGGTTGATGTATATGTATGTGGACTTGTCGGCATATCCGCTGTATAGATGATATATAATAGCGGCCCTAGCATACTACCTTGAGGTGCTCCTGCACTGACTTTCGCATTTTTTGAAAGCTGATTCTTTGACCTTACTTTAAAAGCTCTATCTGACATATAGCTTTTTATAAGTTTGTTGGTGTTTTCAGGAAGAACCCGAGCTATTTTTGTAAGTAGCCCATCATGGCAGACTTTATCAAATGCTTGGGAAATGTCTATAAATAAAGCTGAACAGTATTGCTTTCTTTCAAAAGCCGATCTAATAATGGTAACGATTCTATGGACTTGTTCAATCGTAATATGCCTTGCTCGAAAACCAAACTAATGATCTGGGATAACGTTTTGTTCATTTAGAAAAGGAGTTACACTCGAGACGAATAATTTTTCAAATAACTTTGACAAAACTGACAGTTGGCTACTAGGCTTATAGGAAGTAATCTGGCTTGAGTCCTATCCAGGTTTCGGGATCATAACAATTTCAGACATTTTCCAAGAGCATGGGAAGAAGCCGACGCGTAACATGGCATTAAATATATAAAGTAAAATTCCTACAGCTGAATTAGGTAAGTTTTTTTTATCATTGATCCTGTTATACAATCAAGTCCAGGTGATTTCTTCATATCCGTATTTTTAATTGTCGATTTTAAAGTGCCACATAATCCCCAAAATCAAAATCCCCAAACACAAAATACCCAAGCGAAAAAAAAATCTCCAAATCAAAATCCCCAAACACATAATCCCCAAATACAAAATCCCCAAATACAAAATCCCCACATTTTTTGGAGATAGTGTCACAAAATCCCCAAACACAAAATACCCAAATGTTTACGATATTACCGATCATATAAACAAAAGTGCAAGTAATGCTATAGCGATGTGGAACAACTATGGAAATCATCACTTTTTAATTTCGCTTTACTTTATTTCTCATTGCTTTCCATTCACTTATTTTGTTACTACGTTTATAAAACTTCGCTCTCAATTATCACTACAACCTTTTCCTTGTGTACTCTTGTTCTATTTTTAAACATTAACCGTTATAGTTTCATCAGTTGACTATGCAGTGTGTTTACAGAGTGGAAATAATAAAGACTCATATCAAAAGAAATTGCTTGTAAAGTAATTTTAAAAACATTGTTTTTATTATTTGATTTTTAAAATAAAATGGAAATATTCATTGAAAAATTGAATAAAGGCAAGGACAAATTATATGTGGATGGATATGATTACTATTTTCATTCGAAAAATAAAAAAACCGAGTTTCGTTGGGCTTGTGCGCAAAGGAAATCAACGCTGTGCAAAAGTGTCGTAATAACATTAAAAAGCAGTGACGAACATATTGTTAAACGAGCTCCTACCGCGCACAATCACGACCCAAAGACGTATTTTCTATCTGTAGCATCTGCAAATAATAAAGTGAAAAATATGAGCAGCTCATCTGCACTGGAACCTTCCCAAATAATAAGGGAAGCAATTGTAGATTGTCAACCAGACCACCGAGTGTACCTGCCATCAAAACGAGCACAAAAAATGAAAATAAATCGTAAGCGAAAAGCAACGGATACGCTGCCAGAGCCGCTTAATTTAGCAGAAATATGCATTCCAGAGCACCTAAAATACTTGGAGGGTGAACTTTTTGTATTAAGTGACTGGGATTTCAACGGTGAGAAAAATATCATTTTGGGCACGTCGAGTTCATTGAAAGTATTAGGGAGGTCACCGTGCTGGGTAATGGATGGGACATTTTATGTTGTTCCGAAAGTTTTCCGACAGCTTTTCACCATTCAAGGTATAATTGATGGTCAATTTATGCCTCTAGTTTTTTGTCTTATGAGCAAAAAATCAAAGCAGGCATACACCGAGTTCTTTCACCAATTGTTCCATATGGCTCTAGCACAAAATATTAATTTAAATCCGCAAAGAATAATTACAGATTTTGAGCAAACAATATCATCTGTGGCAAAAGAGTATTTCCCTAATGCTCAATATAAGGGATGTTTATTTTATTTTAGTCAGATTATTTGGAGACGAGTTCAAAAAGAAGGACTTGCTCAAAAATATGGCAATAATGAAGCTTTCAGCATTGCAATTCGTATGCTCAAAAGCTTATCATTTGTTCCGCCTGAGAGTGTACTAGATTATTATACAGAACTGAATGCCAACTCTAAAGATAAAGATTTTAAAAAAATAAGTGTTTGGTTTAAGCAAAATTATATTAGCGGAACAACAAATTCGGGCTCCCCTAAATATGACCCAACATTTTGGTGTGTTGCAGATTCTTTAACGGAAAATTTTCCGCGCACTCAAAACTCTATTGAGGCTTGGCACCGTAGGTTTAAAGTTATTGTAGGAAAAAAAAATGTGGCGTTTATGAAATTATTAAAGAGTTAGGGAAAGAATTTATAGAAATTAAAGGAAGTATAGAGAAGATATACTCAGTCATAGGTATAAAAAAGAATAAAAAAAATGTTGAGCGTCTGACGAAAATTAAAAAAGTTGTTGAATCTCGAACGGATTTTGATAAAATAACTTATTTATCTTCTATCTCTCACAATATTTCACTTTGTAATTAAAAGTTCTATTATATATTATATGTTTCATATTATGAGTAATCTTTTGAGAAAGAAAAATTATTGTTTTTTTTTCATTGTTTAAAATTTTTATTTCAAATTTTTATTTCAAACTAAACTACTTTTATAACGAAATAGTTTTGTTTTCCCTTATTGTTATATATTTTAGTTTACTAATATTCATGACATACCATTGTTAAATACTTGTGAATATATCATATATTTTTTTTAAATATTAACTTCAAACTGAACTACTTTTATAACGAAATATTGTTTTTTTTTCTTTATTGTTATATATTTTAAATTAATACTACTCTTCATGACATACCTATTAAATATTTGTGAATTTATCATACAATTTGTTTTGATTTTTAATTTCAGAAATAATGCCAAACACAAAATCCTCATTTTCTGTATAAAATACATTAAAATTAGGTTAAAAATCGCGCGATTTTTAACCTGATTTTAATGTATTTTATACAGAAAATGAGGATTTTGTGTTTGGGGATTTTGATTTGGGGGATTTTGATTTGGGGATTTTGATTTTGGGGATTTAGATTTGGGGATTTTGATTTGGAGATTTTGATTTTGGGGATAATGTGGTACACCCAAAGAAGACAACCGAAATTTCCTAGGATCATTCACGGTGTCACTAATATTTGGAATAGTGTAATTACTTATATCATGTGGTGCGAAAACCTTCTCTAAGTGCCTTGCGAACGCATTTGCCTTTTCACTTGAGTTTTTAGCCCAAGTACGGTCTTCAAGTCTTAGTGGGGATTCGTAAGCAATAGGACATTGTAAGTGCTTTACAGCTTTCCACAGACTATAATCCGTGTTTTTCATGGGATCCAAGTTTTTTAAAAAGTTGTCGATAGCGAATTGGTGTTTCTGTCTCAATTTACTGCGTAAGTTTTTTTTGGCATAAGTTCATTTGCATTTTTATGTGTGGGGAACGACTATTTTGCCATGGTCTACTTAGTCTTCTTTTCTCAATGACGAGCATCTGAATATCTGCTGTTACCTGGTACGATATTATTTTACCTGATGGCTTTGTTGGCGTTGCAGCTATGGCTGCGACAGTCACGGCGTCTGTAAAATGATGTACACCTGCTTGAATATCAGCTGGATTTCTCAGTGGGATGTTTAAAAATAATTGAGAGATCACATACATTTTATATTTTAACCAATTCGTGTTTCTGTTAGGATAGAAACTAAGGGTTTTAGGTGCAGTGGAAAAACTGTCGTGTAAAATAACAATTGTAAGTGAATGATCAGAAGATAGGTCATAGGATGAACTAACTAACAGTTAGTCGCGTGTGATGTTTTTTACTATAGCAAAATCAATAAGGTCTGGCAACTTATTAAAGTCTGTGGGCCAATAGGTTGGTTTACCGGCAGATACGACGTCCAGCTTGTTTGCTGGAACTGTATAATACAACTGCCTACCTCTAGGACTAAGGAGTCTGGATCCCCAATATGTGTGCTTTGCATTGTAATCACCAGCGCACATACAGTTATTTTCACGATCTACACTGTAAATAAACAAAAAAACTGTTTTTTTTAGTTTTACTATTATATTAAAAAAAAAAAAACAAACAAAAATTATGAATATAAAAAACATAATAATTCTAACTTTCTTGACTTTCTTCGTCATTGTCGTTCGTGGTTGGATTCCGCAGATATAAACATGGCCAAGGTTTCGGACAAAAAGGTTTCTGCTTTCCTTTTTTTATAGTTCGCATACTACTGAGCAGAGGATCTGAACTGAGAAGAAGGTGGTTAAAGATATCCTGATTATCGCAAAATTTTGGCGGTAACATCTAAAATGTTTGTTGCGATCCTCAGCTGCTTCCTCCGAAAGCTGTCCGATTCCAATAATGATTGCGCCATGGGCTAAAATTTTGTGTAATGTTGGCGTCATAGGATGCCAATCATAGATCCACATCAAGACGAGCAGTTTCTGAAGCATATTGATCATATTTTACCGGATCAATTTTAAAGCCGCTTGAAATTGCTTCCAATATGACTTTGAGCCTATAAATTAGCTCATAACTGATGCCAGTTATCTCAGCGGCTAATCTGGGGTTCTCAAGGAACCTTCTACTGGTATTCCCATCATTTGTATTTCCGAAATTGGATTTATGCACATCCTTTTTTGTATGTCTTTTTTAGTTTGTTCTTCTAGGTCTTTCTCCACTATAGATTTTCTTCCCCTGTGTTTTTTCACCTGAAGTTTGTAGGCTAAATGTAGGATACATTCAAATATCCGAAATCTTGCGTGTAACACCGATATTCCAAATTCAAGGGCTGCAAAATTCACTTCTCTTGAATAGTCCAATTTATTAAAATCTTTTGAGGTTGCTCCACAGATGTAGCACGTACTTGTAGATTTTGTGCCTGTGGCTGCATTGCTGACGTTTCCGTCTCCCATGGTCATTATAAAAGTATGCTTAATCAAGAATTTCGTTCCTGCTATGTCAACCTCTGTTTGAACTAAAGAGCTAATAGCGGTTTTAACGTTTCTTATTTCCTCTTCAGTGACATCATTAGTTCCCTTGATAAAACGGAATCTTATTGGTCAACAAAATCGCGGTGAAGAGGGCGTTGGATTATGCTATAAAACTTTTTCATTGTTATCCCTACAAACTAGTTGAAGAGGCAGGAAGCAGCTTTGGAATATGTTTGCATCAGAATCGGTATCATTATCTAGTTTTTGCTTAAACTGTGATTGTTGTGAGCCATTGCAGCCCCATTTACTAATTATAGTTAAGCATTTACGCTCTTGATCCTTTAAAGATATCAATACCTCTTCTAGGTACTCCGACAAACGCCTAACAGTAACATCTATTAGAGGCTGTAACTGAGCTTCGGCACTGGTACTCGTTACCGTACACGATTCTTGCGGTGGGTAAATTTTTTTGTTGGCTTTCTGTAAGGCACTATAGCACGGAAAAACTTCTTATTAGTCTTTCTTATAATTTCGTACTGTCCTTGTGTCAAATCGGCATCTAAAAACATTTGCAAAGCTTGCATTGGTGTCAAGGAGGGCTGCCCTTTTCCTGATTTCAAATTATAAAATGCCTTTTAATATTTAGTTGCCTCGTGTTGGAGAGCTAGTAATACCTTTTAGGACACTTGATATATCTTTTTTTTACCAGATTTCCCAGTTCCACTTTCGCAGCATGTATTATCAAATCCTTTTCAAAATTAGAACGAAGTTCTTCAGTCTTTCGCCTCTTGCTCCTCTCACTTGCGTCTTCGAATGACATGGATGGTCGCCCTGGCCGTTTTTGTATATCAACGACAGCTATTTCAAAAGTACCTTCCAGCCAACACTGGTTGTTTTTTTTATAAATGTATCTTCCTTATAATAAGCTTTCGTCCACATTTTTTTTTAATTTCTGATTTGAAATGGGCAAAATTACTTTTTAAATTAACAATTTGGTCTTCACTGTAACCATCACATGACAAAAAATGATTTTTTACATATTTTAATTTGGCATTAAATTAGGCAAATTTTGTTTTTCATGAGGTCAAACAAGTATTTTCGGGTCACAATCCTGTATGTGCAGGGGCAATAAATTTTTGTCCTAGCGTAGCAAAGAACCTGGCAAATTTATGGTGTTCGATTTTATGCCTAGGCGGGCAATACACTGACGAGACTACAATTTTAAAATCAGTAAGATTTATAGTCGTGGCTTGCAAAAAGTCTTCCTTGAATTCAGGCAATGGAAAATGCCTTAGGTTTTATCGGACTATAATGGTAGTCCCACCACATGCCCTTTCTCTTGGGTGTTTGGTGTCATATATAAAATACCCATCAATTCTAAAGCAGTTGTTTATAGTGAAGTGTTTTTCAGAGACTAATAGTATGTCTATATCATGTGCTAGCAGGAAGTGTTCTACTTCATATTTATGTTGGGAGAGCCCGTTAGCGTTCCAGAAGCATATTTTTAACTGGTTCATTTTTTGCCAAGGAAAACTTGCAGAAGCATGTTTTGGGTTCGCATCATTTCCTGAAACATACCCTGCATAGTTGTCATGAAATTATTCATTGTCTGTATTAAGTTCTCGATCGAGCTCGAATTGTTGGTTAGGGGTGTCTGAGCACCCTGTTTTAAGACGTGGGCATATGAATGTTTATGCGCATTAGAACTTTTGGCATTCACATTAGGTAAATCATTTCTCAATGTTTGGGCATATGAAAAGTTTGGCTTAGTGTGTGGCTGTGTAGCTTGTGTACTAGCAACAGAACCAGCATGAAGCCGAGGAAATTGGGAACCTTTATATTGCTCATAATCAGGTTTGCGTACGACTTTCGCATTATCTTTTACATATTGAAATACTTTGCAGCCCCTGTAATTTGCTGTATGGTTTTTACCACAGTTGCTGCATTTTTTGACCTTGGGGTCTGTTTTGGAAGAAGTGCATTCCAAAGTCCGGTGCGCATCACCGCAAACAACGCATACGGATTGTAGCTTGCAGTAGGTTTTCGTGTGTCCGAATTCCTGGCAGTTAGTACACTGACGGGGACCATTACGTTTTAGAGGCTCTTCCACCATTATTCTTTTGTTCAGAAGGTAGCGCAAATTATAAATAGAATGAACCGAGTTTTTTGATTTAAGCTGGGATTCGTTAAATACGATTTCAACACGATGCATAGGTTGGGGAACTTTATTCTTATTTAGAATATTGTACAATAACCTACGACATTACCTTCCGCCTCTATGGCACTCCTTATTTCATCAGTGGGAACAGAACTGTCAATACCCTTTACGATGACAATGAAAACCTTAGCACTTTTGAGTTGATACATATAATAGCTCTTCTTATCTGCATCGAGGCGACTTGTGGGCCTGGATCTTTGTTTCTTGAATTTGACCTGTTCGTATAGAAGCTACATAAAAGCTTTCCTTACCTACAAGCTGAGACAACATGTTAACAATTTCATTAGATGTTTGCTTCCGCAAGTAAATCGGGGGAGGTTTTTGTTCCAACGGGTTCAACTTCACCCGCTGTAGCAAGTACAGAGAATCTGTTTTCGCTTACCGGCACTACTTTGGGAGCGTTTATATTGTTTAGCAGTGCGCTCTTGCTGCGAAGACTTAGGACTGCCCTTCCTTTTGGTTATGGTTATATAACGATCCATACCTGTTTGCACTTTTTTTACGGAATTTTTTATATTATCTTCATTGGTTTGTTGTACTATTTTTGATATGGTACCTGAATTGTTTTTTGGTTGAACTGTAATTTCTTCTGGTGTTACTACTTGCGTTCGGTCAATTGGCCTGGGGGTTAAAAAAGCACTGTCATTTTGTTTTTTATTATTTGTGTTGTTCATTGCATTATTAGCATTTGCATTACTAAACGAGGAAGAAGCATTGTTGTGATTACCTTTTATATTTTTTTTATTAATGTTTGGTATACTCATGTACTGACTGGAATTTTTTAACCATGCACTTTTTTATTTACAACGCACAATATATATATTATCTTGTTGTTTTTGTATATTCTTTGTTTTTTTAACTCTTCACTGGCTTATTTGTATTTTTTGTAATATTATTTATGCGCGAAATATTAGGTACGTCTGTACAAAACGTAACTGCACAGGTTAATAGGTCCTCACTCAACCTTGGCTTTGGAATACAAAGTCCTCTTATACAAAATCGTTATAAAGCCAATATGGTGATATTACATTCAGCTGTGGTGTACTGCTTATGATTCAATCATTCAGAAGTTACAAACAAGACAGTCTGGTATATAAGAAATGAAATTATCTTGTACGCAAATTATTGTAATTTCGCGGTTGCCAGAGGCTAGAAAATACTGACATAGTGTGCCTGGCGAGACAGCTGAACCCAACCAAATAATACAGGGTGGCACAAATGAGACCTAGTGATGTTAAACACGTATAACTCTTGTAATAACGGTTTTTTTTAAATGATTTATTTTTATATGTTAAGTACAATTTATGGAAATTTAACGTGACTATGTGTGAAATTTTGCATTACACGGCGTAATCTTTCTGGTTGCAGGCGACGTATTTCGTCTCGAATATTCTGCTTGAGCTGTCCAAGTGTCTGTGGTTTGTTAACATACACTTTGTATTTTAAATAACCCCATAAAAATTCGGGCGCAGTTAAATCTGGTGAAGGAGGAGGCCAAGGGAAATCTGAATTTTTTGAAATTATGCGTTTACCAAAAATTTCACGCAGCATGTCCATAGTTTGTCTAGCAGTATGCGCAGTGGTTCCATCTTGTTGAAACCACAAATTAGGATGCTGCTCCACCATTGGCCGCAAAAAGTTGTCGATCATTGTTCTGTAAGAAGCCCCGGAGACCGTTTCTGGCGTTTCATCCTCATTCTCAAAGAAATATGGGCCGATGATTTTTGTGACCATAACAACGCACCAAACAGTGCATCTGATTGGGTGTGACTGATGCTGATGTATTGCCCTTGGATTTTCAGTGCCCCACAACCT
Source organism: Phania funesta (assembly GCA_963932375.1). NCBI lineage: Eukaryota > Metazoa > Arthropoda > Insecta > Diptera > Tachinidae > Phania > Phania funesta. Next base: position 56,495,962 of record OZ010653.1, on the reverse strand, counting down.
ACAGTTTTGTTTATTCACATAACCACTTAAATGGAAATGCGCTTCATCCGTCATCAAAAGATAATTTAAAAATCATTTTGTGTGGCTAATTGTGTAAAGCGAATATCGTATTGTAGTCGTTGTTGAGGGTCTTGCGGTAGAAGCTGTTGCAGAATTTGAACTTTGTATGGATACATCTTAAGATCCAGCTTTAAGATTCTCTGTAATGTTGTTCTGGGTATACTTAATTGGCCGGAACGGCGACGAGTTGAGACAGATGGATCATTTGCAACACTCTGCTGCACGGCTTCCATGTTGTCTTCAGTAGGAATATTTCGATGAGCACCTCTTCCTGGACGGTCGGCAACTGAACCCAGTTCCTCAAAACGGCGAACTAAACTTGTAATTATGAAAGATGTGGGCGCTGATCTTACGTTAAAAAACGGCGATAATTTCGCTGCGTCAGAAGAATTGATCATTGAGAAGAATAATAAAAATTGATAATTTGTGGACTGTACGTATTCATTTTAAATTTCCAAGAGTTCAGTTATAATCTGCAAAAAGAAAAAAATAAATTATGTTAAAATATAAAAAAGTTATTTGTGTTTCACATCACTAGGTCTCATTTGGGATATTTGTAGATAGTTTATTAAGATTTGAATTAAATATATTAGTTATTGCATTGACAATAAATAATATATTTGAGACGAGATTTAAATACTTATTGTAATTTTCTTTTTACAGCTCAAAAAATCTTTTTGTTTTATTATATATTGCTAACTGTTTACTGTGTCTCTGAACTTGATCAATCGAATTTTTGAAATAAAAAAGGCACCTTATATGAATGTGCTTAATATGAGGTAGGTCTGTACTCAAACACGGTCGAAGAAACGTTTGTTGGCTATTTGTTCAATATACATTGTGTAGTATTGATTGTCTTATGGTATTATAATACAATTACCGATTTCACAATCTTATGGCAGCCATATTCATAGAGTATAATAATACAACATAAAAACATATGACTACTGTGAGCAATCCCTAATATTTTAGTGTTCTATTTAAAAAACAAACTACATACCGGTTTATAAAAATTTCATGAGGAAAACAAAATTAACCACCATTTTAAGATCGGAAATAAACTTACCTGTAACAACCAATACTGGAACATACAAAATAGCAGAAAAACAATATATGCTGACCAAAAAAATCACGAGGATGAATTTTGTTTGAACGACCATGTTCGTAAAAGGCTTCAACAGTCTCAACGCGCTGCTTAATTGTTAAGGTGTGACTCACAATTAACATTAATTTCTGTCTAAATAAGTTAAACATTTGCGCGTATAATTTTTGTTGCACTACAACTGAAGTTGTTTCATAGCTTTCCTGGGCACTGTACACACGTCTGTACTCCGTTGTTTTTTAGGATGCCTTTGAGTCCTAAGTAAAAGTTACTTGAAATTCGAAATGTCAGTAAACAAAGCGGAACAGTATTGCGTTTTTTTTTTCAAATGCCGATCTAAAAACGGTGACAATTCTATTAACTGATGGTCTGGGTGCATGCTAATTGGCTTGTATGAGGTAAACTGCCCTTTCCTGGCTTAGGGATCATAACAATTTCAGACATCTTCCAAGAGCTTGGGAATAAGCTAACTCGCAACATTGCATTAAATATAAATAGTAAATTAGGTTAGTTTTATTACATTGTTAAAAACTAAAATAACATAGAATAAAAGAATGAATATTGACACTGAATATGGTACACAGCCGAAACCGGTTAGTCTTCAAAGCAAACTTGACAAGGGTTGACGGAAACTCGTTCCAAAAATATACATCAACTCACCCTGCCGGAATATCATGCCAAGAATCAATAAATAATATTTTAGAAAGATTTGAATAGTTATTTTAAATTTTCTTTATTGGAAATATTAAAAAAATAAAATTAATTTAAAAACCAAACAAAAAATTAGATAAGTTTCTCATCATTGATCCTTTAATACGATCAGGGCCGGGTGATTTTTTCATATCTCAAGTTTCCGTTGTCGATTTCAATAATGGTCTCCGATATGTTACAGGATCGATCCCACTGTCACTGACATTCGAAATGAATCTTTTTATTTCATGTAGTGTGAAAACCTTTTCTAAGTAATTTGCGAAGGCATTTGCTTTTTCACTTCATTTTCTGGTCCAATTGTGTTCCTCAAATCTTAGTGCGGACTCGCAAGCAATAGGATATTGTAAGTGCTTTACAGCTTTCCAAAGGTGTTTTTTGTTGGTCTCAAATCTCGATTGCGGAATCATATTTATGTCTCTATTTATTTTGGAAGGTTTATTTGGCATGAGTTCATTTATATTTTTATATGTGGAGACCGAGTATATGCCACTGCCTTCGAAGCCCTCTCTTCTCGATTAAGAGCATCTGTATATTAGTTTATGGCTGGTACGATTTTTTTTTAACTGATGGTTTTGTTGGCATTGCAATTCAGTCTACGACGTCTCTAAAATAGTATACAGCTGCTTGAATATCCGTCGAAAATCTCAGAGGTAAGTGACAGCTCACATACCTTTATTTTTTCAACCAATTCCAGTTATTATTTGGGTAAGCAATAACGGTTGTAGGTGAATGGTCAGAAGGTAAATCGTAGGATATTTTTGCCAATGACAAAGTCAATAAGGTCAGACAGCTTATTTAAGTCTGTTAGGCAATAAGTGATTATTGGAACTATTATTATTATTGAAACATTAATTCTAAAGCAGTTTTTGTTAGTGATTTGTATTTCAGAGACTAAAAGTATGTATATTTCTGTATTAGCAGGAAATGTTCTATTTCATATATATGTTGGGAGAGCCCATTAGCGTCCCAGAAACATATTTTCAGCTGGTTCATTTTCTGCTAACAAAAGCTTGTAGAAGCATGTTTTGGGTTCGCATCATTGCCCTAAACATACGCTCCATAGTCGATTGACCTCAAATTATCCGTAAATGGTATCTCTACACCATTTTTTAAGACGGCTTATCAATATTTTTGCGCGCTAGAACTTTTTGCTTCACGATTAGCATTAGGTAATTGTGCATCATTTTTCAATGCTTGGACTTACGAGTTGTTATTGTAACAGCTCTGCTTCTGTCTAAAGTTCTTCTCTGAAAATATTGGATTATATGTATATTCATTTTAAGCCACATTGGTTGCATTTGGAGCTGGAGAAATTGGAGGTGTATACAATTTTTGGATGACTTGTCAGGTGACATGCCGTCAACAATTTCTTCGTTAGCAGATCATTTTGTTATCTAACCGGCAATATGTTGGTCTTCTCATGTAGATTTTTTTTTTAACTTATTATTTTTATTTGTTGGATCTGTCTAAACGACATTTACAATAGGTATTAAAATCTTAACCTAAAAAAATACTTAAGCTGTTACTGCTACTGCAGGACTCAGCGTTTAGATCGAAAGTTTATCATACCAAATCAAAAGTCTGCACTCTTTTGAGACGCCGATGGCCCTCAAATAAAAGTAAGTCCCTCGCATATGGATTGGGATGATTAGTAACTTTTGCAACGTAGCTCGTGCACAATTTTTTTATCTCTTCTCGGATGGTAGGAATATTGAGATCCTTGTGGATGTTAATATTTCGTATGTACCAAGGAGCGCCCGTAATCATTCTCAGGATCTTTGACTGCCTTCTTTGTAGCTTTTCAACATTTGATGCGGATGCAGAACCCCACAACTGGATACCATAAGCCCATATCGGTTTTAAGGCAGCTTTGTATATTAGTACTTTGAGGTCTAAGCTCAGTGCAGAATGTGGCCCAATGAGCCAGAAAAGCTGGGCGGTTTTAATTTTAAGCTGTGTAATTTTGGCTGCAATATGGTAGACCCACGTCAGACACCGATCCAGGTGTATTCCCAAATACTTTACTTGGCTCTGCTCTGGGATGGTTACTCCATTTATAGAAATGGGTGGACAATTGTTTTTCCGCAGCGTAAAAGTTATGTGAAGACTTTTTGTGGCATTGACTTTTATCTTCCACTTATTCAGCCATTTCTCCAAATCAGCAATGTGCTTTTGAAGCCGTTGATATGCCACATCCGGCTGTTTAGGATACTTAAAAAAGCTGTATCATCAGCAAATGTGGAAGTGTACGTGTGTGGACTTGTAGGCAAATCTGCGGTATATAAAAGATATAGAAAGGGCCCGAGTATACTCCCTTGCGGGACACCAGCTGAGATTCTTTTAATTGATGAATATGTGGTTTTTGATCTTACAACAAAAGACCTATTTTCCAAATAGTTCTTGAGCAGTTTGTGAACGTTTTCGGGAAGTAGTGTTGAAATTTTGTATATTAGTCCTTCGTGCCAGACCTTGTCGAACGCTTGTGATATGTCGATAAATAGGCGGAACAATACTGCTTACTTTCAAAAGTTTCGCCAATTAAATTCGTAATTCTATGGACTTGTTCAACAGTGCTGTGTTTTCTTCTAAACCCAAATTGGTGGTTGGGAATTAAGTTTCTCGAATCGATATGCGACGCTAAAAATTTCAAAATTAACCGTTCGAATATTTTTGAGAGAACGGGCAGTAAACTGATGGGACGATATGATGAAACCTGCGTAGTGTCTTTGCCAGGCTTGGGGATCATAACTATTTCCGATTGTTTCCAAGATGGTGGAAAGTAGCCGATTCTTAACATCGAATTGTAAATGAACAGTAAGGTTCTCAAGGCTGAATTAGGCAGATTGATAATCATAGTGTTAGTGATTTTGTCGCTACCGGGAGACTTTCTTTGGTTCAGATCGCTGATAACTGCTCTCAGTGCATTTAGGCGAATTTCTATCGGGTGAACAACATATTCTTGAACAGCAATTGGTGTTAAACAAGAATCTGTTTCATTAGGAGCAAAAACTTTCTCCAGGTAATTGGCAAACTCTTCCGCTTTGTCGTTGGAATTTTTCGCCCACTCTCCATTTTGTAGGCGAATAGGAGCTTCATAAACAGTAGGACGTTTCATTTTACGGACTGCCTTCCACAAGCTGTAGTCCGTCTTCTCGGTGGCATCTAAGTTCTGCAAAAAGTTTTTCAGATTTAACTCCTTTTCTTTTTGAAGGGCCATACGCAACCTTATCTGGCATTGATTTAGTTGTGTCTTTAAAACAGGGGAACGAAACTCCTGCCATTGGCGCCTTAGCTGTCTTTTTTCTCTTATTAGAGTTAAAATATGGCTTGGAGTATTAGTAGGCCTCTTTGCACATAAAGAGCCAGTGGGTGTTGTTGACCTGACCGCGTTAGAAAGTATATCTGTGAAATGGTTTACAGCCGAATGAATTTCACCTTTAATGATATATTTTGCGGCAGGTGTGCGCTTACATACATATTATACTTTAGCCAGTTAGTCCTTTTATTTGGAAAGATAGGATTATATTGATACACATTTTGTTCCTCGCTGTGTAACGTTAAGAAGGTTGGGGAGTGATCCGAAGACAGGTCTAGAGAAGGAATGAGAGTAATGTGCTCTCGTTTTATATTTCCCATTACCGCAAAATCAATCACGTCGGGAATCTTGTTTAAGTCTGTAGGCCAATATGTAGGATGTCCTGCGGATATTGCATCCAAGTTATTGGAAAAAACAGTATTCAGAAGTTGTCGACCCCTAGGAGTAACGAGGCGGGAGCCCCAAAACGTATGCTTAGCGGTAAAGTCTCCAGCCGCTAAGAATTTTGAACCTAAAGTTTTAAAAAAATTGGTAAACTGCTCCTTACTAATGATGTGCCTAGGAGGACAGTACACTGCTGATATAGCGACCCCTGTGGCAGGTATGGTGATGGTTGTAGCCTGTATGTGTTCTGTTTTATATTCAGGCATAAGGAAATGATCCACATCTTTGCGAACGAGGATTGCTGAACCTCCACAGGCTCTACCACTTGGGTTTTTAGTGTCATAAGTAAAATACCCATTTATCCGAAAACAATTTTTGACAGAAAAATGGGTTTCGGAAACAGGCAAAACATCTATTTGATGTGTGTGCAGGAATAGTTTAACTTCGTTTTTATGTTGGCTTAAGCCGTTAGCGTTCCAGAAACATATTTGCAGCTGGTTCATTTTTTATTTTGTAGCAAAATTTGCATTAGCATGCTTTGATTTTGCAACATTTGTTGAAACATGCTCTCCATGCTTGCCATAAATCTATCCATACTTTGTATCAATTTATCGATAGAACTTTGGTTGTTTTCAAATCGACCGGGATAGGTTGAATTTTTCTCATGATCATTTGTACTGCTAACGTTTGCAGGAACAGTCGTACCTTTTTTAAGGCTTGTGCATAAGACAATTGCTGGTAATTTACGTTTGTGTCACCATTTATTTTATTTTGTTGTTGCATCGTAGGAGGACGATTCTGAGATGCAGTGTTGCTATACTAATTGTAAACAGGTTTTTTAACAGTTTTTTGCTTGAGACGCAAATAAACTTCACAGCCACGATAGTTTGCTGTGTGGTTACCGCCGCAATTACTGCATTTGAGAACTTTGGTGTCGTTTTTAGCGTGGGGGCAATCTAAACTTTTGTGGATATCTCCACATCTGACGCAAACTGATGGTAGTTTGCAAAAGGTCTTTGTGTGGCCAAATTCTTGGCAGTTTTGACATTGTGGTGGTCCTCTACGTTTTATAGGCTCCTCCACTACAATTCTGCGGTCGAGCAAATACCTTAAGCCATAAATTGGATGCGGCTCCCCCTTAGTTTTCATTTGCGAAGAGTTGAATGCAATTTCAACTCTAAACATAGGTTGAGGAATTTTATTTTTGTTCAATATATTATGGATAGATTTCACCCCATAGCCCTCTTTTTCCAGTGCGTCTTGCAAATCTTTTACTGGAACCGAGCAATCAATGCCCTTGATGACAACTATTACGCCCTTTGCACTTTTTAGTTAGTATGTGTAATAGCTTTTCTTCCCTAAATCGAGAAAATTCACAAGCTTTCTATAAATTGTTTCACTATTTACCTGGATTTTTGTTTCCAAGACGTTACCCATTTTCAATGATACAACGTAAAAATTATCTTTACCAAGTACCTGTGTCAGTGTGCTCACCAGATCGTTGGTAGTAGCTTCTCTTAGGTATAATGGAGGTGGTTTAAATTTTTTTGTGGATACAGCTCTTGCGTTCGCAGTTTCAGCATTATCAAGAAGGGCAAAACGATTTTGGATTGCCACGGCGTTCTTAGGGTGCTTGGAGCTTGGCTCAAATTTTGCCGACCGAGGGCTGGACTTACGTTTTGTAATCGTTATATAACGATCCATGCCTGTTAAAACCTTGTTATTTGCTTTGGTTGTTGCTGGTTTCGGTATATTACCCGTATTGTTAATTATTTCTGTGCTTACCTTTGGTGAAGCAATTTTGTTACTTTTATCATTAAATAAAAATTCATTAAGTTGCGGTGCACTTGTACTTGCACTCAAACTTTTGCCTGATGTTGCGCTTAAAAACTTTTTCCTTAACAATGAATCATCAATGTTTGTTTGTACATTGTTATGTTCAGAATTTAACACAATATATGCATTTCTGTTGTTTATACTGAGCCTTCTCTCTCTAGTCGGAGAGTTATTTAAGCTCATTTATTAAATATACACTGTTTGTTGTTCTATTATACTTGCTTTGTTTGTTTTTGTGTGCCAAACAAAGGCAAAAATTCACAAAACAAAAGTATTCAATTATAACGGTTCACCTACTACTGTAATAAATTTTAGCGACTAAAAAAATAACACGTCCGTTCACTTCAAGTGTCAAATGTGTAGATAATCTACATTAGTCATCTTGACACATCCAGTTGCTAATTGAAGTGCATTATCCTGTACTGTTTTTAGTGCTCGCCACTGGGTGTCGCTCAGAAAAGAGGTCCATACCGGAGCAGCATAATTGGAAAGAGAGCCACCAATTGCCATATATTTTGCTGCAATCGTTTCGGAGGTGCCAGCGATTGGTTTTAGGACTTTATTCCGAGATTTTAATTTTCTATTTGAAATCCCGAGCATATGAGTAGTTTGGTTTAGCTGTGGCTTCATATAAGCAGTACAATCACCGCGAAAGCTGGGAAGTTGCCTTATATTGTTCACATTCGAGTTCTCGACTATTTACGTTTTTTATATGTTGGAAGACTTTGCAGCCACTATAGTTTGGAGTGTGGTTTTCAACACAGCTTCTGCATTTGTTTACTTTTGTCGGTGGCAATTAGTGCGCTGACGGGGAGAATTATGCTTTAATTGCTTTTCTACCATTGTTCTTCTGTTAAGGAGGTATCATAAATTGTAAGTAGAGTGAACATAGTTTTTAGATTTGAGCAGAGATGCATTAAATCTCAACACGATGCATTGGTTGAGGGACTTTATTTTTATTAAAAATATTATGTACTGCTTCTTCTTCTATTGAATTTTTTATTTCCGCAGTAGGAACAAAACTGTCAATGCCCTTTACGAATTGGCGGCGGTTTTTCTCACTGACAGCAAGCTCTTGTTGTGAGGATTTGGGACTTGCCTCTCTTTTGGTTTTGTATATCTCCACACCTGTTTCCACTTTTTGTATTGGATTTGTTATATTAATTGTATCGCCTTTTTATTGCACTGATTTTGGCATAGTACCCTCCAGTGTTTCATTACAGTATTAATTTCTGGTTCTGCAAAAGTGTAAAAACATTTTTTCTTATCTCCATTATTTTTTTCCTGAGTGTTTTTACACTAATTCACTTATAAAACAGAATTGTTTAAAGCGGCCGTAAGTAAGTTTTCGTGATCGTGATTCATTTTTGTTTAGGTTCTAGAGAACGTCAAAGTTGGCGACAAAAAACCATCCACTCTTTTATGAGAAGTGCGCACATTGGCCTCTGTTAGGGTTTTTGAGAATTTACTTCAAATGGTCTGTGTTCAGCGCCATCCAAATACCCCAAGCTCCAGAATATCAATTACTACTGACAAGCTCTCTTATATAGCTGATAAAATACATGATCAGTTCGACGTTGCAGCTTCAGTCAATGTGCTTTCTATGAATTGTTATAAACGAGATTCATGTTAATAGAAGTTAAAATTGCTAAATATCGTCGTTGTTGCCAAAATTAGAAGGAGTTGTCCTATGTAAATGGAATTGGATACATTTTCCTATATACATATATTAAACAACTAAACACAATGGCCCATATTCATAGTCAACAACTAAAGTCGGTTCTATTAAAAACCTACTTTAAATTTAAAAGTTGTTTTTTACAATTGTACAATTAGGATATCTAGTGGAATTAAACTCAAACGTTTCGTCTGAATTTACACTATTTTGTTTTCCTATGTCTTTCTAGTACTTGAACTGAAAGACTATAAAATAAGGAGACGTGATTTATGTATGAAGACTGTAGAATCAATGCCATTTATTTGTGTTATTATTCATCTTATTATACAATATTTAAAATTACTTAATGCTTATAATGCGGAAATAAGTATAAACTTATAATCAAAATAGGTAAGAAGTTGACCTAAATTAAAATGCAAATTATTAAAATGGAATTTTATTACTTAAACTAGTTTAAATGTATTTTGTAATTTTATTAAAAACAATGCATGCGTTGCAGTTTAATTTAAGTTGACATAATTTAAGTAAAATGTATGTTTTGCAATTTTAAATAATACAGTGACAAACAAATTAAAATAAATAAAGTGAAATAAATAAAGTAAACTAAGTACATTCTCCCCGGCATTGACGAGGAGTCAATTAAAAAATGCATTAAATTTAAACTTGAATTGTGAAGTTCTGGCGTGGTTGTGGTGAGGCAGCTATAACTGAAGCCAGTGTTATGCCTATTATGCTAACGATTAATGCGGAATATGCCATTGTAACACCGTGTTCTGAAGTTGAATGATGTTGAAAATTTGAATTGTTTATTGTTTCTAACCTTTGTTGCAAGTCCTTTATTTGATTGAGTTGTAGCGAAATCTGGTCTGACATGAGTGAATAATTGGCCCCTTTAATGTTGTTACTATTTGCAAGATGTTGATATGAAAATTCTGAGATGTTTGCAAGGCTTGTGTATGATGACCCAGTAATTGTTGATGACAATTGTTGTCCGGTCATATGGATATGATCATGCTTAAGGATGCAATCTGGACTAATAGTTAACAATCCAGAGCCTTCAAGATAAAAGGTTGCAATTTCTTTCCCACAAACTGCTGTTACTTGTGTGGTTGATGATGATGAATATATTGGTTTTTATGATTTAATGGTTTCCACGTTACACTGGCCGAGAGCTTCTGTAGGTTGCAATTTGGAGTAGTAATGTTGTAAAATAAGTTAATTTCACATGAACACCTCTCTGCTCCGAAGGTATATTCCAGTTGAATATTATAGCATATGAATGTGTCCTTTTCGATGATGTTACATGACTTAAGTTGATCTGATGATATTGGGAAGTGACGTCTCCGGTTTGTGTCTACCGCTAAGATAGGACTACATGTTTCTATCGCTAGCATTGTGTTGTTAACTACATTAGGAACAGGAATTAAATTATACAATTTAAATTTATCCCGCTCTATTAATGGTATCATTATACTGAATACTACGTGTTTCTGGGTAATTCCACCCTTTACCTTCATTAACTTATAAAACTCTAACAATTCATTTTCAGATACGGGTAACATCAATGATTCAGGCATATGCGTTTTTATTTGATTTATCTCGACTTCTAGCTGCAATGGAGTTAACAGCAAGGGGTTGATTTTCCCATGATGGGTGTCAGTTAAAGAGTCCAAGATACAGGCTTGAGTTTTTTGTAAATTGTTTGCAATAAGTGATAGTTGCATAAAACCCATGTTGAACAGATGAGCAAGCTTGAATTGGTACAATTCTTCATTGCGTAATTCTTCGTTTTTCATTAGTTCATTTATGGTTGATTGAAGACTGTCAAATTTGAACCTTGCTGCAGTAAGACCTTGTTTAACGATGTTCAAAGTTGAGTTTACAACTGAAGTTTGTTCTTTTATGAGGTTTAGCATGAATGAGTCGTCTTCTTGTAGTTTCGTGATAGTTGATGAAATTTTCTCGGCATATTCAGAATCAAGTAAACCAAAGAGTGAATGTGCAAAATTTCCTACAAGATCAATAGCACCTCTTTTTTGTCGAGATATGTATAGCAGTCTGTTATCTAAACTAAGATTGATTTCAATATGCTGCAAATGTTCTATTATATTGATACAAGATGCATTGGACTCCATTTTCTTACAAATCTGTTTAAGTGATTTGGTGCCATCTGCTAAAAATGATGTGTCAGTCCAGTATGCTGATAGGTCATAATACACCATGAGATTCCATTGACTTGTAGATATATAAGACGATCCTATTTCTTCAAAATGAATTCCTAGCTGAGACCCAAATAGCTTGTTATTGATTGGCGTTCCCAAAATCATTGGCAAAATAAGTAGCAAAGACAGCAAGGTAATGCATACATTATTGGATGGTAGTCTTATTCTCTTGCTTTTGGGTTCGCTATTTTGTTATTCTTCTATCTTATTTTCATTTGTTGCATTTGTGTCCAGTTTTGTTGGGTTTGGCTGTGAATTCTCTTCAACAGGAAGCAATGCGAGACGATGTATAGGCCTTCTACATATTCCAGATGCGGTCTTGACATCAGCAACCCGAATGGATCCATCATTAGCAGGATAAACCTTCAATATTCTTCCTAGCGGCCATTTAATCGGTAATGTGTTATCTTCTTTAGTGATAACCATATCTTCTGGTTTGATGTTAGGACTTAAAGTTTTCCACTTATGTCGCTGTTGAAGTTCATGCAGGTACTCAGTTGACCATCTTTTCCAAAACTCATGTTTTATTTTTGAAACTAGTTCCCATCGCGATAAAAGTGATATTTTCCTTGAGCTGGCTGCGGTGTCCACCTGAGATGTAAGAGCTTCACCGATCAACCGATGTCCTGGAGTTAATGCAGACATATCAGAGGGGTCGTTAGACATAGGTGTTAATGGACGAGAATTCAATTTGGCTTCAATTTCTATGATAACCGTTTCTAATTCTTCATAAGTTAATGAAGTTGTACTTAAGCTCCGTACAAGAAGATTTTTGGCTGATTTTACTGCTGCTTCCCAAAGTCCTCCAAAATGGGGAGATCTCGGTGGAATAAAATGGAATTGTATTCCTTTTGAGCTACATGTTGAAGTTATTAATTCTTTCCCATTATCAGAGAATATTGATTCTGAGAGTTCAGTAAGTTTATTGTTGGCTCCCACAAAATTTGTTGCGTTATCACTATAGATATTTTGGCAACGTCCTCTTCTACAAATAAAACGTCTCAAGGCACCGATATAAGCATCAGTTGATAATTCGCTAACCAGTTCAAAATGAACTGCCTTTGTTGCAAAGCAACAAAATACAGCCACATATGCCTTTGTAGGTTTTTTCCCTCTTATTTTGTAGTGGATCCATATCGGTCCAAAGTAATCAACGCCTGCATTAATGAATGGCCGTGCAGGAGTAACTCTGTCCCGTGGAAGGTTTCCCATTAATTGTTGACATAGCTTTGGACGGGCCCTGCAACATTGTATGCATTTTTGTACAGTTAATCTGGCAATGGATTTTCCCTTGATCGGCCAAAACCGTTGTCTCACGATTCCTAATAAAGCTTGCGGACTGCAGTGCTTATTTTCTTCGTGCATTGATTTAAATAAAAGTTTCACTAGCGCATCATTGTATGGAAGAATATTGGATGTTTTGCATCGTAGGATAAGGCTGATTCTTCCAATCGTCCTCCCACTCGCAAAATGCCTTCCTTATCAATAAATGGAGTTAAGCTGAGTATTGGATTTGATTTTGCGACTTCTTGTTGTTTGTTTAATTGCTTGATTTCATTGGAGAAATCATAACTTTGAATAGCACGTACAATTATTTCTAGTGATGTCTCAAGTTCTATTGTACTTAAGGCATTCAGTTGTGACCTCGGTAAATATTTTCCAGAGGCGTTTTTAACGAAACGGTGGACATATGACATTATTCGCTGTAACTTCTTAAATGAACCCTTATGATCAATATCGTATACAAAACTGTAGTTGTTTACAGTTGATAAAACAATCGTTGAATCCTTTTTTCTTTCTAGATCAGAGGTAATTTGTAACTGTGGCCGAAACTCTGCAGGCCAGCATTCTTGCCTTCCGTGTAAAAATAATGGTCCTAAAAACCATAAATGACAATCGGAAAGTGCCTTTGCTGTCATACCTCTTGAAAGGATGTCTGCTGGATTATCCTTTGATGGAACGTGTCGCCATTGTTCTGGAAGAGTCAAAGTTTGAATTTTTGATATCCTATTACCCACAAATGTGTGGAAAGATAATGATTTTGACTGTATCCATGACAACACAATCTCAGAGTCTGTCCATAAGAAAATTGGTAAACCTTTCACTTGCATAACCTTTCGAAGGCGTTGAGCTAATTCTGCAGCCATAAGTGCTGCACAAAGTTCTAATCGTGGTAAGGTTTGTTTTTTGATTGGTGATACGCGAGATTTAGCACAGAGTAACTTTGTTATTATTCTGTTACCTTTAAACGTTGATCGGATGTATGCTGCTGCGCCAAGGGCTCTTTCGGATGCATCTGCAAAGATATGAAGCTGAGTAGTTAATGGGATGTTGTCCTTGAATACGTGTCGTGTTATTTGAAGGTTGTTCAATGAGTTTAGACTTTCACGGAAATTTGACCACGTTGAGCTTAGATCTTCAGGCAGTGCTTCGTCCCATGTCAATTTCATCTGCCATAAATGTTGAATGAATATCTTTGCTTTCACAACAATTGGTGCCAACAGTCCAAGTGGATCAAAAAGTTTCGCCAAGTCGGAACTAACTGTTCTCTTAGTAATCATATTTGCAGGTTCCACCTTTACCTTTATGCAAAGATGGTCTACTTTAGGAAGCCATATTAGACCTAAAGTTTTAATAGATTCCCTCTGTGTGTTATTGAAATCAAGATTTACCTCCCGGTAATCTTGTGGAATGTTTTGAAGTAGTTGTTTATTATTCGCACTCCATTTACGACAGTTGAAGCCATGTTGTTTTAAAATGTAGTTAAGCTGTTGTTGTGCTTCGATTGCAGTACTTAAACTATTTGATCCTCCAAGACCATCATCTACATAGAAATTTTCCCTTAGCATTTGAGCACCTAATGGATAATCTCTCTCATTTTCGAAAGCAATCTGTTGAAGACATCTTGTTGCCAAATATGGAGCAGATCGTGTGCGGTATGTGACGGTGTTGAGCTGATAATATTTTATTGGAGCAGAGGGATCATTCCTCCACAGGATAATCTGGTATCTCCTGTCATCTGGATGTATCAAGATTTGTCGGTACATCTTTTCAATGTCTGTAGTAAATACAAATCTTGGTAAACGAAAACGGATGAGTATTGAAAATAGATCACTTTGAACCGTTGGACCAGTGTACATTAAGTCATTAAGCGAATAACCGGACGATGTTTTAGCAGAAGCGTCAAAAACGGCACGAAGTTTAGTGGTGGTGCTATCTGGTTTTATAACACAGTGATGTGGAATAAAATAGTTTGGAGTTGATATTGAGTTAATATCTATTTCTGTCATGTGTTTCATTTGTTCATAATCATTCAAGAAACTTATGTACTGATTTCTGGTCAATGGATCTTTCATTAATCGTCGTTCAAGACTAAGGAATCGCTTGTAGGCTGTTGCCTTAGAATCCCCTAATACAGAAGGATTTTCACAGAAGGATATCTTGACAACAAAACGCCCGTCATCGTTTCTTTGAGTATTTTGTACAAATATTGATTCACATTGTTGTTCGTTTTGCGAAAGGCCCTTTTCTGAAGATCCATCGTCTTCCATTCTCCAGAGACGTTCAATGACGTTACTTAATAACTCGTCGTCAAAATTTTCTGGATTATTGGTGAAAACTGCACAAGTTGCAGCGTCATTTGCATCTTGACTTGAGGACAATTTTCCACTGATAATCCATCCAAGTGATGTGTTTAACAAGATTGGAAGATTGCTTGACAATTCTATCTTTTCTCTTTGTATCAAGCTAAAGTATTATTCAGCACCCAACAGAATGTCTATTCTCCCCGGTAGATTGAAGTATGGGTCGGCTAAATCTAAGTTGGGAATTTCCCATTTGGAAATATTAATATGTTGACTTGGTTGCGGGGGAATAATTGTCGGGATGACAAATGCTTCTAGGTTTGTTTCAAACTTATTGTTTCTTGAGTGTAGCTTTACATTCACCCTTTTTATAACACGTTTCTTGCCATTTCCTACACCATCAATACATAATGATGCTGCGGAGGTTGAAACGCCTAATTTTCTGATCACTTGCTCGGAAATGAGGTTAACCTGTGAACCAGAATCAAGAACAGCGCAAAACTCTGCTGAATTTCCGTTAGATGCTGTTATCTTCACTCTTGCTGTTGCAAGTATTACATAATCCCTCTCTGATGATAAGGCATCTGTAGAAGCAGATGACACCGCTACGTTGGAAATATTACGTTTTACGTCAATGTTCGGGGCGGAAATTGAAGTCTGCTTGACTTGTGGACTTAGTTTCGATTCAATATGTAGCAATGTGTTATGTTTCTTGCTGCATTTCCTACACGAGCCTGATGAACAGTCTTTTGAGGAGTGGTCTCTTTTGAAGCAGTTGAAGCAAAGCCTTTGTGATAGAACAAATCTTAGCCCTTCTATGGCTGATAAATTTAAGAACCTTCCACAGAGATATAGAGCATGATCTCCACTACTACAGAAATTGCACCTAGTTGCTTTCTTCACCATAGTTGCTGCTGTTTTATTTGAAGTAAGTGTCAATTTCTCCCTGTGCGTGATGGATTCGATGGTTTGGAACTGGAATTCCAGAAAGGATAAAAGGTCTTCAACTGTTGGTAACTCCTTCGGCTTGCTAAGAGACTGCTCGAACCTCATATGCATGCTTCGGTCTAGTTTTTTAATCAATATTTGGAACAGGAGAGGGTTCCAGCCCTTTGTCTCAATCCCAATGTTATTTAGTGCAAAAAGACATTCACGAGTTGTGTCGTGCAATTTTTTAATAGTAGCAGAAGTTGAAGTGCATAATGGTTGGGTTATGATTTTCTCGATCAGTGTTGTTACAATAACCCGTTTGTTATTGTATCGTTCTTGCAGCATAGTCCATGCTGAATCATAGTTGCCCTCTCTTGTTGATAGATGGCTGACGAGTTTTTCAGCTTCCCCTATTAAATTTGATTTAAGATACCACATCTTTTGGACATCAGGTATCGGTTGCTGATGGACCATATGGAGAAACATGTCGTAAACTTGCGTCCATTTTGCGTAATCCCCGTCAAACTTGGGGATTGAGATCTTCGGCAGTGGCAATGATGTTGCCATGACTGCATGTTGACTGGGCAACCTAGCGTTTGATGTTTGATTTGACATCACTTTTAACTTCGTCAAACCATCAATAAACATTCCCCTTAGGTTTTCATAAGCCTCTTGATTTAGGCCATTGGCCAAAGGGTTTGAACATCGATCCCATATTTGATCGTATAGTTCTTCGATTTGGCTCCATAATTTGTTTATGGTTTCAATTCTAATGCTGTAGAATTGTTGAGGTTCATCGCAATTTGCTCCTGCCATTCCGTTTAAGAACCTCTCTAACGCTGTCATTCTTGCGTTTAATTTGCCCATCAACCCATGTGCAGAATTATCCTTTAATTCATGATCCGTGCCACCAAATGCTTGTGCCATCCCTTTCGATGGTTGTGTATGTTGAGCTGCGTATTGGTTCTTTAGTTCTTCTTCTGCCTCTTCCTGGACATCTGAAACTCTTACTGGGGTTTTTTCTCTTACGGATGGCACAGGCTTGGTGTTTGATGGCATAAATTTCTTTAACTGTGACTCAGTGTACTCCATTGTCGTGCTGTACTTTTCACCAATGGATTTGTAGAGATTCTTAATAATGTAAGGATCTTGTTCCGACACCGTGACATCACTACGAATTTGGTTCTCTGTTCTTTCGAACGTTTGCCACAAGGTAATTAGTTCACTCTCTCTTGCCTGATAGAATTCCTGTGTCCTTCTGTCGAGTGGAGCCTTCCTTATGATTGAAATGACTCTTTCAATTTCGGCGGCTTTCGCTACTTGCTGCGTCATAAGTTCCTGGACCGATGCCATGGTGAATTTTTTATCGTAGCCTTTTTTTTCTGTAAATTGATTCGTTGTAGTGTAGCCTTGTGCTACTGCTGATGATTTGTTGTGGTGTATCCCTGTGCTACTGCTAACTTGTTGTAGTGTAGACCGGTCCTACTGTTGTCTGAGGGGTCCTTGACGATTTTTAACGTTCACCAAATGTTGTGAACTGCTTTGTTGAGGAGTGGCTGCGTGTTGATTTTTCTTTAAAAATTTCTAAGAGTCCCTTACCACTGGTGGGGAGAAACTCAACGAATTTCTATCACGTCCGATAACTGTTAGCTCGCTTAGTCAAATCGCAATTTGTTTACGTGAGATTGATCGTGCTTTCCTACACAGATCACGTCGGGGTCACCAATGTACAATTAGGATATCTAGTGGAATTAAACTCAAACGTTTCGTCTGAATTTACACTATTTTGTTTTCCTATGTCTTTCTAGTACTTGAACTGAAAGACTATAAAATAAGGAGACGTGATTTATGTATGAAGACTGTAGAATCAATGCCATTTATTTGTGTTATTATTCATCTTTTTATACAATATTTAAAATTACTTAATGCTTATAATGCGGAAATAAGTATAAACTTATAATCAAAATAGGTAAGAAGTTGACCTAAATTAAAATGCAAATTATTAAAATGGAATTTTATTACTTAAACTAGTTTAAATGTATTTTGTAATTTTATTAAAAACAATGCATGCGTTGCAGTTTAATTTAAGTTGACATAATTTAAGTAAAATGTATGTTTTGCAATTTTAAATAATACAGTGACAAACAAATTAAAATAAATAAAGTGAAATAAATAAAGTAAAATAAGTACAACAATTTTGCTATCATAGACCAAAAAGAAGTATGTTTTAAGTTAAACCAGCTGTTGAACCTCAAATGTTGAATATGTATGCAAACAATCGCTAACAAAATAAAAGAAAGTACCATCCTGACGCTAGTTATAAAAAAACAGAAGAAGCGGCAAAATTTCTTGACTATAAATCGAAAAAGAAACTATTTGGATGGAAAAAATGGAAAACGTGAGTGTTATATCCTTTTAATTTTGTTAATAATTGCCTTACAAATTGTCATCAATTATGGCAAAATCCCTTGCAATATCTTGTAACCTGAACACTTTAAATTTTTTCCGCACACTTTTTTTGTCTTAGCAAAGAACAGCTGATATTGTTAAATGAGTTAAAAACAGCTACAGCTAGTTTTATATTTAAAGTCGACTCTAACGTTAAAAGTATATTTTGTCTTGTCTATGAAAGACATAAAGTAGACTTTTAAGAAAAGTCGACTTTAGTTCTGCACTGATGCCACCAAAAGATTTAAATAAACTGTATTTTTCTTTACTCCAAAATTGTTTTATTACGATTTACAACCAATTTTAGTCTTGGTTAAGTAATGTCAGCAAGTATTCGAAGTTTGTTTATAATATTTTCTGAAAATGTAGAAATTTATTGAAACAAATAGACATATCCGTCCATTTTTCGGAAGAAAGTGTAATTCGTACGCGTATTCGATGCGGCATTAAAAGTCGGAGTAACTCATTGGAATTACCAACTTCCAAGTAAGTTAATGCATTACTCAAATTCTTTTTTCTGATTAATTGTTTTTTTTTATTTTATTTTAAACAAGGAAGCGTTTATCTGTAAATCCAAAAAATCTATATCAAATCGCCCTGTCGGCACATCCAAAGTGAACGTTTATGTATTTGCTCAATGAAACGGATAGCCACTTTAAGCAATCAATGCGAACTTCTGTCATGTCTCCCTTCACTATGCGCCGCTTTGCGTTTTTTCGCTTATGGTAGTTACCAAAAGTGTACGGACAATAATTTTAACGTCGGCCTTGTACAATCCATATTTACCATCGTATTTGAAAGAGTTTTGAATATTGAGATCCAAAATGTGAAACTGGGTGTTTACACTCGTAGTAGGTTTCCAGCAGTAATTGGCACGCATATTCTTATCTGTGCAACAAGAAAATACATACACCGTTTGTACTTTAAAAGAAAACAATATTACAGCGTAAACGTTATGATTGTGCGTTTCTTCAAAAGTTTAAGGTCTTTTTTATTTTTTTGCATTTCGTTTTTAGACTATAAGCAAAACGTTAGATTCGTTGACGCTAGTTATCCTGGATTAAATTATGATTCGTTCCTGAGAAATTGCACTGAAGATGGTCGAAATGGGTTTGTCTCCAAACCAAACTTAACAAGGAACGACGCAAATTCATTCCAAAAATCTACGTCAAATTACCCTATCGGAATACCAAATCAAGAATGAGATCACAAAGACCTGAATTTTAGGTAAGTTTTTGCTTTCCTTTCATGTTTATGGTGGTGGTGCCATGTTTAAGATTATTTGTTGTAGGTGACGCAGGATATCCTCTTGGGAAAGTCATATTAATACCGTTGTGTAATACGACTGAAGCTTCACCGGAAATGAAGTATAACAAAATCCATGCTTAAGCAAAGAACTCTGTTGACAGAACCATTGGAGTGCTGAAAAGAAAGTTTAGCTGTATGCGTTCTGCTCGTGCTTTGCGCAATCCTCTGGATAAAGCGTGAAAGTAGTTAATGCATGTTGCGCTTTGCACAATATCCCGCTGCGTTTTATTTCCTAATCTTTTGAGTATTGATCAACAAGAATCCATAACAGAAATAAGAAATTCTTTAAGAAAGGGCGAGGCAGAAGAAATAAGGAGCAACATAATGCATTCGTTGCAATAAAATTTTCATTTATTTAAACAACTATTATTCTACAAACAAAATAAAAGGCTTAAAAACAATATTTCATTACTTATACATAAAACCTAAAATATTCACAGTTTAGAAATAATAATATTTCATTAATTAAACGAGGTAACTCTTAAAACAATTTCCTATACATACAAAAATACTATGTACTACTACTCATCACTGAAAATCTTCACAATTTAAAACCACATTCATTTAAAAAATAAGTCTTAAATTCAAATAAAAAATTCCTTACTAAATATACATACTATTTACACTCATGTATTTCCCGAGATTTGCCAGTCTTGCTTACGCTATTTTTATCTTTAGTTTTCTAAGGACACTTTTCTTTCTTAACTGTTTTCAATAAGTTAATTTTTTTATTTTATGACTTCAATCTTCTTTAGGGTGGAGAGAATTTCATTTTGAGTTTCTGCCTGCTTTTGAAGCATTTTAGCGTGTCGTGTCTTTGGCCTATGCTTGGAAGTGGGCATCGGAGCTCAACACGTGGCACAGTGAAGTTCTCTTTATGGGCGGCATTAGCACAATGTAATACAAATGCACACTCGGAGGGATTGATGGATAATATAAATTGAGTCAGCTTATATACTTTCCACCATCGCAAGAAATTAGTTTGACTATTTCTTGCGATGGTGCACCGCCGCACAGTTGCTCATTTTGTTAAAAACCGTGGCAAAAATCAAAAATTCGACTACAACATTTTGTAAATTAAGTTAAACCAAAGGATATTTTACTGATTAAAAATCAAAATGCTCTTTGTCAAAAGTATGAAAATTATGGTTTTATGGCTGCTCAAAGATAGTAATTATTTGGATTTAAAAAAACAAATACATTTTCGACAAAAACTTAGGCTTGATATTTTTTTATGTACAGATTAATTTTTTAAAAAAATTTTGCTTATTTTTTATATAAATTCGACTTTAAAAATTGTTAGGCTTTTTTACGTTAGTAGGCGGAGTTCTTCAAACGCCCTACATTTGGGTCGTTTTTGGAATTCATTAGCGTAGAACTAAAAAAGTCACATGAAGTTTCGGGAAGTATGAATATAAAATAATTCTAAGCAATTGAGTTTTAAAAACAGCAACAAATAATTTACTACTAATTCCTTAAAATTGCAAAATGAGAAAAACTAGTATTTCTGACAACCTGGTAGACTTACTTCGTAAGCCAAATCACATTATGAGCACACTTACTTAATCCATTAAGCCAAATTCAGAACACATGCGTATTATAAATACACACTGTTGTGATGGTCAATCTATTTTCAATGATTTCGTAAACTGCTACCTGTTTAGAATAAGGGTTAATTATAATTAGCGTATAGCCTTGTATGATTAGTTTTACCTAATTAATCACCTGTCCAGCGATAATTAGTATTGAATTTCCCAAACACAAACAAAGGGCTACCCGGTAGACTTTTTTAGTTATCGGCATTCTGTGTCTTATGTTTATTCTTTAAGAAGAAAGCGCAGCGATACGATGTGTTAAGTCAAAAATAAATAAGATAAAAAAAAATTGTTTTTTGATTTGATATTCCGACAGGGTGTTTTGATGTAGATTTTTAGAATGAATTTATGTCCTCCCTTGTGATGTTTGGTTTGAAGACAAACCGGTTTTGGATATGTGCTATTTTAAGTGCCATTTTTCGTTCTGAGAAGTTTGCATCAATTCGTGAGTGTTTTATTGTTTGTCAGGTATCTATTTGTCATGTAAGCTAGTAGCAGGTGAATCTCGTTTATCTGGTAAGGTTTATTATGTAAGATGTGAGAAGGTATTAGGTAAAGCTTATAGGTCGGGTGTTTTGTACGGATTGGTAGATGTTAGCGAATACTGTTTTATTGCTTTGTTTTGGGTAAATGTTATAGGTACCTTTTTTTCTACTTTAATCACGTAGCCATCTGTTTATTTTGGTATTTTGTTTTTATTGTTTTTGGTACATCTTGTTCGTTATTTGTGTTGTGTGTTTTGTAGATTAATATATCAGATCATTAGTGACCGTGTTTGAGTACAGACGTATGTACGTCATATTAAGCGCATAATTAAGATTTTTTTTAAAGAATTCAATTGAGCCGTGGAGAGACACAATGAATAGTTCGTAAAAATAAAAAAATAATAATATATTGTGTGATAAAAAACAAATAGTGCAAGTACATGGTTAAACCGGTTTAAGCAACTGGGTGAGTGCATGAGCACACCAAAATATAAAAAGTAATAACAACAATGCTTATTACTTTTTTAGCTATGCAAATGCTAATAATGCAATGAACAATATAAATAATAAAAAAAAAGACGACAGTGCTTTTTTAACCGCCAGATCAATAGACTGAACGCGTTATTATCGGTAAGTGATAATAGATTCACTGTACTTGCTACCCCGGATAATAAAGATGCAGGACCCACTGTAAGGGAACAAAACCCACACCAATTTACTTGCGCGAACAAACATCAACTGCCATTGTAAATATACAAATACAAGAAACAAAGATCCTAGCTCACACTGAGAAGAATTATCGCCTCATCGCAAATCGACTCAATGCAGAAAATAAGAGCTATTATACATATCAACTAAAAGGTGCTAAAGGTTTGACAATTATCATAAAGGGCATTGTCAGTTCTGTTCCCACTGAGGAAATAAAAAGTGCCATAGAGGTGGAAGGTTATGTTGTAAGGTAAGTGCACAATATTCTAAATAAGAATACAGTTCCCCAACCTATGCATCGTGTTGAAATAGTATTTAACGCTTCGCAGCTAAAATCAAAAAACTCGGTTCACCCTATATACAATTTTCGCTACCTTTTGAACAGAAGAATAACGGTAGAAGAGCCTCTGAAACGCAATGGTCCCCGTCAGTGTACCAACTGTCAGGAATTCGGATACACGAAAACTTACTGCAACCTACCATCCGTATGCATTGTTTGCGGTGATGTGCACCGGACTTTGGAATGCACTTCTTCTAAAACCGACCCCAAAGTCAAAAAACGCAGCAACTGTAGTGAAAACCAAATTACAGGGACTGCAAAGTCTTTCAATACGCAAAAAATAATACGAAAGTAGAACTTAAACCGGAATATGAACAATATAGGGCTTCCCAATTTCCTCGGCTTCATACTGGTTCTATTGCCAGTACACAAGCTACACAGCCACATACTAAACCAAACTATTCGTATGCCCAAAAGTTATATTGCGCATAAATATTCATATGCCCACGACTTAAAAGAGGGTGCACAGACACCCCTCACTAAAAATTCTAACTCAATCGAGAACTTAATACAGACAATGAATAATTTCATTACAGCTATGCAGAGTACGTTTCAGAAAATGATGCGAACCCAAAACATGCTTCTGCATGTTTTGCTTAGCAAAAAATGAACCAGTTAAAAATATGCTTCTGGAACGCTAACGGACTCTCCCAACATAAATATGAAGTAGAATACTTCCTGCTAGCATGAAGCACACTTCACTATGAAAAACTGCACTAGAATTGATGGGGTTTTTATATATGACACCAAACACCCCAGCGAAAGCGCATGTGTTGCGATTGCCATTAAAGTCCGGAAAACCGTAAGGCATTTTCATTGCCCGAAATATATATCTTACTGATTTTAAAATTGCAGTCATCAGTGTATTGCCGCCTAGGCAGAAAGTCGAAAACCATCGATTTGCCAGGTTCTTTGCAACACTAGGCCAAAGGTTATTGCTGCTGACGATTACAATGTAAAGCACGCATATTGGAGTTCCAGACTCCTTAGTCCCAGAGGAACATTCAAGCAGACCTTATCGCTTTTGCCATTGTAAAAAACATAAGACATTATCAAATATTAGTTAGTTCATCCTATGACCTATCTTCTGATCATTCACCTACAATTTTTATTTTACACGACAGTTTTGTCACTGCACCTGAAATTCTTAATTTCTACCCAAATAGAAACACGAATTGGTTTAAAAATATAAAATATATGTGAGCGCTTACTTTGAACATCTCACGGAGAAAGCCAGCTGATATTCAATCAGCTGTAGATAATTTTGCAGACGTCGTAACTGCCGCAGCCATAGTTGTAACGCCAACGAAGCCGAAATAAAATCGTACCAGGCAACAGAATATATACAGATGCTTGGCATTTAGAAGAGAAGGCTAAGAAGGCAAAATAGTCGTTCTCCACACCTAGAAATGCAAATGAACTTATTGCAAAATACCTTACGCAATAAATTTAGACAAAAACACGAATTCGTTATCGACAGCTTTTTGAAAATCTTGGATTCAATGCAAAACACGGATTATAGCCTGTGAAAAGCTGTAAAGCACTTACAATGTTCTATTGCTTACGAACCCTTACTAAGACTTGAAAACCGTACTTGGGCTAAAAACTCAAGTGAAAATTTAGATTATCTTGATTCTTGATTTGATATTCTGACAGGGTCTTTTGATGTAGAATTTTGGAACGAATTTCCGTCATCCCTTGTCAAGTTTTCGGCTATGTACCATCGTCAGTGTCAGATCGCACATAACCGAAACCGGTTTGCCTCCAAACCAAACTTGACAAGGGATGACGAAAATTCGTTCAAAAATTCTACTTCGATTATCTTCTTTAAAATCGACAATTAAAAATAAGGATATGAGGAAATCACCTGGACCTGATCGTATTACAAGGTCAATGATAATAATGTACCTAATTCAGCTGTAAGAATTTTACTGTACATATTTAGTGCCATATTGCGCGTCGCCTTCTTACATTGCTCTTGGAAGAAGTCTGAAATTTTTAGGAGCCCGAAACCAAGAAATTCGAGATTAAATCCTACAGGCCCTTTAGCCTACTCTCACTTTTGTCAAAGATATTTGAAAAATTATTCGTCTCGAGTGGAACTCATTGAACAAGTCCATAGAATCCTTACCATTTTTAAATCGGCTTTTCAAAGAAAGCAATACTGTTCAGCTTTATTTATAGACATTTCCCAAGCATTTGATAAAGTCTGCCACGATGAGCTACTCAATAAAATTGTAATAACTAATTGTTCATATTCAAATCTTAGTAAACAATCTTTTATTATGTAGAGAGAGAGAGCCGAACCGCCAGGCTTAATGTGTCAGTTTTTTAGCCTTTGGTGCCCGTAAAATTCCAATAAGTTTTGTGCAAGAGTGTTAGGATGGACGACTAGTTTGTTTACGTATATGGGCGTGTATGTTTTAACTTCTTCCTGGATAGTGGGAACTTTTAGGTCCCTATGGATGTTTTCATTTCTTATATGTATACCAGGGAACGCATACAATAAGACGTAAATTCCTAGACTGTGTTATCTGTAAATTTTGGATGTTTGATGCACAGGCAGTGCAGCACAGCTGAATGTCATATGACGAAATTGGCATTATAATGGATTTGTATAAAAGTACTTTATTCTAGCCTTTTTTTTTTTTTATTAAGAAATTCCATTGAATAATGGAATGTATGGTTATTTAAACAGGCTAGATAGTTTGTGAGTGCACCACACATAAATGATCAAAATATAAAAGGTAATAACAACAATGCTTATTACTCTTTTAGTTACACAGATGTTAATAATGCAAGGAACAAATTAAATAATAAAACAAGATGACAGTGCTTTTTTAATCACCAGGCCAATTGACCGAACGCGTTGATTATCCGCCAATATAAACATATCTTTAACGCCTGAATCAAATAAAAATAAACAAATAAGCAGGTAATATAACAAATCTCGTACAAGAAGTGCAAACAGGTAGGGATCGATATATAACCATAACCAAAAGGAAGGCCAGTCTTAAGTCTTCGCAACAAGATCGCACAGCGAAACAATATAAAAGTTCTGATGTAGCTTAAAAGCCGGTAAGTGAAAATAGATTCTCCATACTTCCCTCCTCTAATGATGTGGCCCGGTGTCAAGGAACAAAACCCCCATCGATTTACTTGCGTGAGCAAATGTCCAATACCACTGTAAACATGCTGTCCCAACACGTCGGAAAGGAAAATTTCTACGTCGCCTCCATTCGACGGGGGCAAATCCAAACGTATCAATTAAAAGTGCTAAAGGTTTGAATATTATTGTAAAGGGCATAGACAGTTCCGCTCCAACTGAGGAAATAAAAAGTGCCATAGAAGCGGAAGGTTACGCCGTAGGTTCTGTGCACAAACTCCTAAACAATAATAAAGTTCCCCAACTATGCATCGAGTTGAGATTGTATTTGATGACACTCAGATAAAATCTAAAAATTCCTTCCACCCAATTTACAACTTATGATACCTACTTAACAGAAGAATTAAAACCAATTGCCAGGAATTCGGGCACACCAAAACTTACTGCAAACTACCATCCGTATGCGTTGTTTGCGGGGACGCCCACCATACTTCGGAGTGCACTGATCCCAAGTTAAAAAAAATGCAGCAACTGCGGCGAATATCACACTGCAAACTATAGGGGCTGTAAAGTCTTTCAACACGTAAAAAGTAATACAAAAATTGTACGCAAACCCGAAAACGACCGATATACGGCTTCCCAATTTTCTAGGCTTCGTGCTGAATCAATAGCTAGTACAAGACCTAGTAACGTACCACACACTAAACCTAATTATTCGTATGCCCAAGCTCTAAAAATAATGCTCATTTAATAATTACTAATCGTGATGCGAAAAGTCAGTTCTCGCAAAAACACTTACGGTCACATCTTAAAAGAGGATCCACAGATATCGTTTACAAACAATTCGAGTTCAATCGAAAACCTAATTCAAACAATGAACAACTTGCGCACCTAAATATGCTGCTGCAAGTTTTGCTTAGCAAAAAATGAACCAGTTGAATATGAAGTTCGACATTTTCTGCTAACACAGGAAATAGACATACTCTTGGTCTCTGAAACACATTTTACTACAAAAAACTCTTTTATAGTCAATGAATTTTTCACATACGACAGTAAGCATCCGAGTGGAAGGTCATTTGGTGGCACCGCCGTCATAGTGCGGAAAAGCTTAGGCACTTTCCAATGCCAGAATTAGGAGAAGATTTTATTCAAGCTACGTCTATAAATCTTACTGATTGCATAATTTCAGTCTCATCGCCCAGGCACAATTTTTGTTTGACAGGACAGTATTGTTACAGCAAATGAAAGCCTTATTTCCAATCCGAATAATTGCACGAATTGGTTGAAATATAAAATGTATTTGAGCTCCCACTTACCTCCGAACATTCCACTGAAAAATCCGGCTGATATTCAAGTAGCTGTGGATCAGTTTACGGACGTCGTGACGGCAGCAGTCAGAAATGCAACACGAAGCAAACGATCAGAGAAAAGAAATTCATACCAATCATCGCCTGATATACAAACTCTCGTCAGTGAAAAGAGAAGGCTCAGAAGGCAATCGCAACAGAGTCGTTCTCCTGATATTAAGACCCAAATGAACTTATGTCAAAGAACTTTACGCATGAAACTGAGACAGAAACACGTCTTCTCTATAGAGATATATTTTAAAAACTAGGATCCCACAAACAACGCTGACTATAGCCTGTGGAAAGTCGTAAGGCACTTAAAATGTCCTATTTCCTACGAATCACCATTAAGACTTGATAACCGCAAGTCAGCAGAAAAGGTAAATGCCTTCGCAAATCACTTAGAAAAGGTTTTTACAACACACGACATAATTAGCTTCACTATTCCAAATATTAGTGACACTGTCATTAATCCCATGAAATTTCGGCTATCTTTATTAAAGTCCACAATTAAAAATATAGATATGAAAAAATCACCCGGGCCTGACCGTATTAAAGGATCAATGATAAGGAATTTACCTAATCATGCTGTGAGAATTTTACTATTCGTATTTAATACCATTTTACGAGTTGGCTTCTTCCCATGCACGTGGAAGATGTCTGAAATCGTTATGATCCCTTAACCAGGTAAAGACCTTACTCAGATTACGTCATAGAGACCCATCATCCTACTGTCAATTTTATCAAAGTTGTTTGAAAAATTATTCCTTTCATCTTTAAAACCTTACCTTAATGAAATTTAGTACTTGTGATTTCCTTTTAGTACTTTTTTATTCCAAAAATTACCGAAGTACTCCTACGTAATTGCAAGTACCCTTTTTTTACATTCATTTCTCTTTGTATAGAAATTTAACGTTGCGTTTTTTACACAAGCCTTTTATGTGTTATATAAAAAATATGCATTTATGTTATATTTAGTACCATTAGATTCTTATAAATGCACATAAAATACACACATAAATATGTATGGACATATTTAATGAAAATTTGTACACAAATAAATTATTTTTTATAAATAAATTTTAAGTGTTAACGGTCTTATTTAGAAATATTTAACAATACTTTACAATTCATTGTCAATGAAAACTGTATTTAAAAACAAATCATCGAAAAAATTTAAAGCAGGTATAAAGACGATTGACATAATTAACCTACTTTTAAATGACATTTTTATTTTTTCTGTAAAAAATTTATAAAGAAACAATATTTTTTCAGAAACTAACAACTTCGCTCAGTATAAATATCCTTTCACCTTATCCGTTCTCACATATTCGCGTTCTTCCTTTTTATCCACCATTGAAATTTTTTTGAAATAAAATTCATAATCAACCATAAATATAAGAAATTATTTCAGTGATGTTAAAATGATGTAAAATTAAAATAAATAAAATTGCCATCCCTTAAAAACAAGACGTTTTGTTTTTACTTAATACAACAATTATTACATATCTTTATTTAAACGGAAGAAATTATTTTATTTGAAAATGGTAAAAACTTATTTATACTTTTTATAAAAAGTACCACTTCAATTATCTACTACTACATACAATAACAGCTGTTGTTTAAATAACACTGAAAATCAAACGATTTTGTTTTTTAAATCTAGTTTTACATTATGACAATAAATAATATTTAACTTACTTCGTCGTTAACACCGGGTATTAGTTTCAGATATATTTTTCTTTGTTTTAAAAAAATTTTTTACTTTTTATTTTATATCCACAAATGCTGAACAGCTGATTTAGTGATTTGATAGTTTACCATTTTACACACATAAAAAGTACGGGTAAAGTCTGCAAAAATGTGGATCAATTGCATTTCTGCTGATTTTGGTAACATAATCACTTCTCCATCCTCAATAGTTTGTAATTTACTTAATATTCCTTAAGCCTTGGCGTGCAATTTCATATTAAAGCGAAGATGCGTGTACTTTTGATCTTTAGGAGCAGTCGGTTTTCGCTAGGTTATCGTCCCATTTGGACTGGCCTTTTCCGAAATGGCAGCGCATAAAACTGATAATCGTGTTGTTCACCCTTTCGCTTAGAATGCTTTAATGGCGAATAGTTTGCGGTTGTCTGATTATATCCATTGTAGCATTCCAAATTTGTAAAACACTTTATCCCGTAAGATTTAATATTTATTTTCTGATTGTATTTATTTCTCACGCATATTTTGCAGTTTTTAATGATTGAATGGAGCAACTTCTTAATTTAAGGAAACAAATATTTCGATGTTATGTGTTTGTGATTGTCATGTAAATATCTATGAGCTCCGTTATGCTCTAAATTCAAGAAATTCAATTGGTAATTTTTATTTGTTAAATCTATTACAAACTTTTGAGCGTAGATACATTTTATTGATGGAAAACGATCAAGTACGTCATCTTGAATTTCCGGTTAAGTGCTTAAGTCACAATGTATTGCATTGACTGCTCGAGAGTTAATGCAGTCTTGCAGAGTTAATAAGTGTTGCCAAAGAGAGCTATATTTTATAATGTATCTTCTGTATTGTTGAATAGAAATTTAGTTATTTTATTATCACCAGATGCTCTGATTTGTAAAATGATTACCAGTAGCAGATTTTATTGTTTTCGCTACTGTTTTTGAGTTCGTGTTACTAAAATTGTGCATATACTGGCGCGACTATGCGTCCAATGCAATATTTTCTTTCCCGGACTTATAATGGCACTTTGGAGGATTCTCGGTTATAAACGCCTGCCATCTTTTGATTTTAGGGTATAGGTTTTTGTCTGAAGTTACAAAGATTAACGGCCGCTGGTAGGTAAAAAAGTGCCGAAATTTCTGTAAAGACCAAACTGTACAAAGAAGTTCACGCTAAAAAATTTTGCAATATGGCTTTTCGCGTCGTCGAAAAAAATTATTACATTACCCATGTCAACAAAATGTTTTTACGATCGCGAGTAGTAAATTATCGTCAATGACTCATTGAAAATTGCTGGGAGCGTTTCTGAGCCCAAAATGTAAGGGAAAAAAATTACATTCCCCATTGTTGACTCCTATTTTTCTGTCGGTATGATCTGCTGAATTCCGGATTTTAAGTAAGTCAAATGTTGACTTGCCCAAGTTGGATAAAATAACTGCATTATTCGGCATAGAAGACTTATCTGGGACAGTGAAATCATTTACTTTCCGGAAATATACAACCATTCGTATATTTTGTTTACCGTCACAATCAACGTGTGATCATGCCCTAAAAAATTTAAGTCCTCAATCGCATCATCCTCGGAGTCGTTGCAAGAAAAATCCTCATCTCCATATATATTATCATTCCCGTCATAATTTTCGCCTCTTGGCTATTGTAATTTGCTTTGAAACTTTGAGGTAAAGGCAGAACCTATTCGAATTTGCCATTGGTTTTTTGAGATATGATGTACTTTTATCAAATTGCATTGGATATTGCATAAGCGTCTACGAAGACGTGATATAAATACACGTGGCGCGTTTACCCTTGATTGCTCGTTTAAGTCCTACATAATCTCTTTTTTACCTGTTTTAGGTTGGCTGTTATGGCCAAAGGAGGAATCCGGAAAAGATGGACAAGAATGCCTGGCGAGGGATTAACGGGTCAATCTTTAAAACGTGAGATTCCGACAGGGATGGACAATGAAACCTTGCACCATGTGGATTGGTTAATCTCTGTAGGAAGACTGATGTTTATTGGCCAATGGAGGAATTCTGAAGAGTTGGATAAGAAATCCTCCTAATCGGTTGGATGAGACAGTTTTGAAAGATACTCCTGAGGAAGAGGCTGAGATGGTAGCACACATTGTGTGTGAATGTTCAGCACTGGCTAGCATACGACTTATGACCACGAGCAGTTATATGTTAAGAGGAGAAAGGTCGGCAGTCACCAATCGACTGTCTGAAATCAGTATGGTCGATATTTAACGCCACTGGGTAGCACTAGACTTGTGTAAGACTAAGGTAATCATAAGTTACAAATCGGTTGCCTGCAATCAATTCCAGGAAAGAAGGGGATTGAAATGGGATCCATAAAGGTAGCGGTCTGCTTCGATATCACCCTACATTAAAAAAGAGTTGCATATTAAGTTTTTCATAATACTCGTTTATTGTCGACCTACTTTACCTACAAACAGTGACCTCATTTTCGAATAAGTACAACAGATTCTCATCGGAGTAAGATTGATCTAATCGTGATATTATAACATCAAAACTAAGAATGGTGTTAAACGAATTTAGAGTAGAGTTTTTCTTAAAATGCCCATAGTAACATAATATGCTTCAGATAATTTATACCGAATTTTGCTGATTCCCTCCATATCAGGTATTCGCTTGCATTTCCCTGTGTGTGAAGATAAATTCGAATTTAGCCAGCATAGACACAATCTGATTTTTAGCATAGCTGACTTTGAACTCAAGAGAGCTTCGTTAGCAATTTAACAGTGGGAGTAATTTTGACTTTATTTTAAGAAGCAGAAACCAGATCTATAAAAACCCCTTTTGTAAAAATTGCTCCAAAGGATAATGGGTAACTAATTGACCCATAATAGTATAAAATGCCAAATATTTACGAAACAAAAGTAAATTGCATTTAAAAACAGCCCTTTTGTCGACACTATCACTATATTTGGCGACAATTTACTAATGGCCACTGGAACATTATTGAAGAATTATGGCTGACCCCAAACCGCTAAATAGGAGTGGTGGTCCATGGAGTACTTAGTTGATAAAGGTGGAATATCTGAAATAATTTTAGAATCTGCATATAGAAAAATGATGACGGGCTGGCCCAAGCCACTATATTGGAATGGTGGACCAGGGAGCCCTTAATTGAGCCGTAAAGGTTGGGATATCTAAAATAATTCACAATTTGATTAAAAAAGGAAGATAAGTGGTCATTATAGGAAAATTGAGATGGGCTGGCCCAAGCTATTATATATATATGGTGGCCCAGGGAGTAATAGATGGAGCTATGAAACTGAGATGTCTGAAATAATTTTAAAATTTGATTAAATAAATAAAAAACGGGTAATTTTTGGAAATTTCTAGAGAAGATAAGTAGCCATTATGCCAAAATGATGATGGGCTAGCCGAAGCTACTATAATATATAAAAGAAATTTAGATTTTTCAGACAGATTTTATTATGCGTTTGCTTTATTTCACATAAATTAATCCAAAAATTACACATAGACTTGTACACACAAATAGGGCTTGTATGCGCATTGAGTTAGTACCTAGTAACTAAATTTTTTTTATAGGCACGCCAATTTTGGATTTTATCTGACTTTTTGTTAAATTACCAAATAAAATATTTAGAGAAACTTTTTTATGTTGGTTGTTTGGTTACGATTTTAGGTGTAAATATTTTAATTTGCTCGTAAATCTTGTTTATTACGCGACGACTATAAACTGAGATTAATGGGGCTCTTTTTTTTTGCTTATTAATATTTAACCAGTACTTTCCTCACGATTTGAGTTTCTCCTGACGAACATTGTTTTTCGCCCATTCACTTCGACACGTATTACACGAATGGTTTAGACTTCGGCAAAAATGCATGCATGTTCTAACCATATTACATACCGACGCCAAAATCACCACACTCCTTTTTAACTACCTACCCACGCAAATTATCAGCCATATTTTAAGGTATCAGCATTGTTTTTACGGTCATACCTTAGGTGGATATGGGCATGCGTAGAACTTACGGCAACACATGTCATCGATATTACTTGCCAACACAAACCGGCGGTAAAAAGCCAGCTCTTTGCAATCAACCTGTTAAAGGCAAACAGTTGGGGGAAAAACTTAAACTTCCTTGCATAGTGTCTAGGCTGATAAGAACGTGGTGGCATCGAGTTACCCTATGTGGAATATAGCTCCAATCCTTGTTTTAGATGTTGGCCATGTGTTATCCCTTTTATGTCACGTTTAAGTTTGTCTATCTTATACATATATATTATTTCCCACTACTTGTCTTATTCCGCATTTTATCCAAGGTTTGAAGAGTTTGCCGTTTATTTCTTTAGTAAACAAGACCAGGGGGGAACTTCAGATGGCTGCTTCTACGGATGTAGGATTATACGTTTTTCTGGCATGCGTCATATAGTTTTTCGCTTATTTTTCTGTGGATCAATTGCATTTGTGCTGATTTTGGTAAGATAATCACTTCCCCATACTCGAGAGCTTGTAAATCTTGTGTGTTACGCGACGATTTACACTGACTTTAATTGGTTTATTTTATTTTTGTATTGCTTATTTAATATATAAACTGTAGTTTTCTCACGATTTGAGTTCCTTTTAATATACATTGTTTTTCGACCGTTTACTTTGACAGTTACTACCCAAATGCTCTAAACTACGGCGAAAATGCATGTTCAAACCTTATTCATTTACCGACGCCAAAGTCTCGCCACTTTTTTTAAACACATGTATGACTGGGTGCCTTGGAGTTCCAACTGCTCAGCTGTTTTGTTCTATGTACATTTCATCTGGTTAAGGGCTTCTACTTCTTCAGAATATGTACTTGATTCAATTTTTTATACTTGGGGTTTGTGGTTTTGACTTTTGTTTTCCCAATAAAATAAATGACGTTAGATTGAATTCACTCTACTACTAAGCTGTATTTAATTTTTAAACATTAAGGAAATTAATTTTACAAAGCTTTTTATGAAAAAAATTACAAAACGCGTGTTGGCGTGGGTAGAGACAAAAAACGAATGAATGTTTTTTTTAAATCTATTCGGTACTGAATAGTAATACTCATGAGTGTTGTCAACAGTGTTGCTTCAAGCAACAGGGCGCCACATCATTCCCCCTGCTGGAGCGGACTTACCTGAATCTAAGCGAAACGTGAACAAGGCGACCAGAGGTGGTAGTTCTCGGCAGGTTGATTTCTGGTGAAAAGCTTACCCTCGGTGTTTAATTTGTGGACTGAATGGTGTGGACTGGTAATATCAGTTGGCTGACAAGCTGGAACATCAGGTTTTTTAGGACTTGTTGAATTGTCCATGGCGTCATTGTTTGAAATAAAGGCAGGTTTTAATCGGTCTATATTTATGTTGTTGTGGCGGCGGCGTATTAAAAGCTTGTAGAATTTGTCATAGCTTTTATTCACCAAATAAGGACCATCGTATGGCTGACTGAGTGATGGTCGGATGAAATCGTTGCGAACGAAAACGTGAGTTGAGTTTTTCAGGTCCTTTGAAGCGTTGCATAATGAGCGATGTTAGTTGGTCTAAGCTTTTGCATGGCTGTTCGAAATTCCGAAACGAAATCGCTGCCAGTGTTGTTTATTTTGACCGGCTGAAAAAATTCTGCAGTAACTGATAGTGTTGCGCCGTATACTAATTCTGCTGGTGATGCATTTACGTTGGGTTTAAAGGCGACCCGTAGCCCCAGCAAAATCATAGGTAAATGAAATATCCATTTGGCTGAAATATGGAACAAGATTGCTGCTTTAAGTGTTCGGTTGCACCGATCGTGTTTACTAAATCGGCGAAAATCGAGGACTCAAATTGACGACCACGGTCCGATGTTATTCTTGCGGGAAGACCAAATCTGGATATCCACTGTGACAAAAGAGCCCGTACGACGGTTTCAGCTCTCATGTCAGGATTTGGAACCGCTTCGGGCCAACGTGTAAAACGATCAAATATTGTTAAACAGTATCGCTGGCCTTCACACTATGGAACTGGGCCAACGATGTCAATGTTTATGTGGGCAAAGCGTTGTCTAGTTATTTCGTATTTGTCGGGGGTTGAACGAGTGTGTCGATGAATATTCGACCGTTGACACTGCAGGTAGTTCCGAACATCAACGGTACAATCTTTTCGAAGCTCAGGCCAACAATCTGCTAGTGGTTAATTTGGTTGTAGCGCGGGCAGCTGATTGCGATAAGCCATAAATCGCCGTTAAAATTTGTTGGCGAAATTCCTTCGGAATTAAAGGCCGAATATTCGATGTCGATGTATCACAAATTAGTTGGCCGTTGCAACCTGGGATTGAAAAAAGTTTAAGTTTAAGGGAATTCATTTGAGTACCTGGATCTTTAAGCATCTGCTGGAGTTCCTTATCACTTTGCTGTGCTGCTGTTATGCGGGAGTAGCCTACAATATGGCTGATTGACTCTATACGAGAAAGCGCGTCGGCTGTAGCGTTTTTAATACCTGGCGTGTGTTGAATGTCCGTGGTGAACTGGCTGATATAGTCTAATTGGCGGATTTTACGAGGGGAAGTCTTTTCGAGCTTTTGCTTAAACGCAAAAATCAGGGGTCGATGATAGGTGACCAGGTAGCATCGTCGACCTTCTTCATGTACCAAAAATGGCAAACTGCTTGGTACATCGCCGTTAGCTTTCTGTCATATGTTAAGTACTTTTGTTGCATACTAGTAAGTTTTTTTGAGTAAAATGCTAAGGGTTGAAAACAACCTTCGATTGTTTTGTGCAAGGCTGCACCGACAGCCGTGTCGGTGGCATCACTGCCTGTGCATCAAACATCCAAAATTTGCAGAGAACACAGTCTAGGATTTTACGTCTTATCGTATGCATTCCGTGGTATATAAGAAATGAAAACATCCTGAGGAACCTAAAAGTTTCCACTATCGAGGAAAAAGTTGAAACATATACGCCCATATACGTAAACAAACTAGTCGTCCATCCTAACACTCTTGCACAAAACTTATTGGAATTTTACGGGCACCAAAGGCTAAAAAACTGACACATTAAGCCTGGCGATTCGGCTCTCTCTCTCTACATAATAAAAGATTGTTTACTAAGATTTGAATATGAACAATTAGTTATTACAATTTTATTGAGTAGCTCATCGTGGCAGACTTTATCAAATGCTTGGGAAATGTCTATAAATAAAGCTGAACAGTATTGCTTTCTTTGAAAAGCCGATTTAAAAATGGTAAGGATTCTATGGACTTGTTCAATGAGTTCCACTCGAGACGAATAATTTTTCAAATATCTTTGACAAAAGTGAGAGTAGGCTAAAGGGCCTGTAGGATTTAATCTCGAATTTCTTGGTTTCGGGCTCCTAAAAATTTCAGACTTCTTCCAAGAGCAATGTAAGAAGGCGACGCGCAATATGGCACTAAATATGTACAGTAAAATTCTTACAGCTGAATTAGGTACATTATTATCATTGACCTTGTAATACGATCAGGTCCAGGTGATTTCCTCATATCATTATTTTTAATTGTCGATTTTAAAGAAGATAATCGAAGTAGAATTTTTGAACGAATTTTCGTCATCCCTTGTCAAGTTTGGTTTGGAGGCAAACCGGTTTCGGTTATGTGCGATCTGACACTGACGATGGTACATAGCCGAAAACGGTTTGTCTCCAAACCAAACTTGAAAAGGGATGACGGAAATTCGTTCCAAAATTCTACATCAAAAGACCCTGTCGGAATATCAAATCAAGAATCAAGATAATCTAAATTTTCACTTGAGTTTTTAGCCCAAGTACGGTTTTCAAGTCTTAGTAAGGATTCGTAAGCAATAGAACATTGTAAGTGCTTTACAGCTTTTCACAGGCTATAGTCCGTGTTTTGCATTGAATCCAAGATTTTCAAAAAGCTGTCGATAACGAATTCGTGTTTTTATCTAAATTTATTGCGTAAGGTATTTTGCAATAAGTTCATTTGCATTTCTAGGTGTGGAGAACGACTATTTTGCCTTCTTAGCCTTCTCTTCTAAATGCCAAGCATCTGTATATATTCTGTTGCCTGGTACGATTTTATTTCGGCTTCGTTGGCGTTACAACTATGGCTGCGGCAGTTACGACGTCTGCAAAATTATCTACAGCTGATTGAATATCAGCGGGCTTTCTCCGTGAGATGTTCAAAGTAAGCGCTCACATATATTTTATATTTTTAAACCAATTCGTGTTTCTATTTGGGTAGAAATTAAGAATTTCAGGTGCAGTGACAAAACTGTCGTGTAAAATAAAAATTGTAGGTGAATGATCAGAAGATAGGTCATAGGATGAACTAACTAATATTTGATAATGTCTTATGTTTTTTACAATGGCAAAAGCGATAAGGTCTGCTTGAACGTTCCTCTGGGACTAAGGAGTCTGGAACTCCAATATGCGTGCTTTACATTGTAATCGTCAGCAGCAATAACCTTTGGCCTAGTGTTGCAAAGAACCTGGCAAATCGATGGTTTTCGACTTTCTGCCTAGGCGGCAATACACTGATGACTGCAATTTTAAAATCAGTAAGATATATATTTCGGGCAATGAAAATGCCTTACGGTTTTCCGGACTTTAATGGCAATCGCAACACATGCGCTTTCGCTGGGGTGTTTGGTGTCATATATAAAAAACCCATCAATTCTAGTGCAGTTTTTCATAGTGAAGTGTGCTTCATGCTAGCAGGAAGTATTCTACTTCATATTTATGTTGGGAGAGTCCGTTAGCGTTCCAGAAGCATATTTTTAACTGGTTCATTTTTTGCTAAGCAAAACTTGCAGAAGCATGTTTTGGGTTCGCATCATTTTCTGAAACGTACTCTGCATAGCTGTAATGAAATTATTCATTGCCTGTATTAAGTTCTCGATTGAGTTAGAATTTTTAGTGAGGGGTGTCTGTGCACCCTCTTTTAAGTCGTGGGCATATGAATATTTATGCGCAATATAACTTTTGGGCATACGAATAGTTTGGTTTAGTATGTGGCTGTGTAGCTTGTGTACTGGCAATAGAACCAGTATGAAGCCGAGGAAATTGGGAAGCCCTATATTGTTCATATTCAGGTTTAAGTTCTACTTTCGTATTATTTTTTGCGTATTGAAATACTTTGCAGTCCCTGTAATTTGCTGTGTGGTTTTCACTACAGTTGCTGCATTTATTGACTTTGGGGTGGTTTTAGAAGAAGTGTATTCCAAAGTTCCTGACAGTTGGTACACTGACGGGGACCATTGCGTTTCAGAGGCTCTTCTACCGTTATTCTTCTGTTCAAAAGGTAGCGAAAATTGTATATAGGATGAACCGAGCTTTTTGATTTTAACTGCGAAGCGTTAAATACTATTTCAACACGATGCATAGGATGGGGAACTGTATTCTTATTTAGAATATTGTGCACTTACCTTACAACATAACCTTCCACCTCTATGGCACTTTTTATTTCCTCAGTGGGAACAGAACTGACAATGCCCTTTATGATAATTATCAAACCTTTAGCACCTTTTAGTTGATACGTATAATAGCTCTTATTTTCTGCATTGAGTCGATTTGCGATGAGGCGATAATTCTTCTCAGTGTGAGCCAGGATCTTTGTTTCTTGTATTTGTATATTTACAACGGCATTTGATGTTTGTTCGCGCAAGTAAATTGGTGTGGGTTTTGTTCCCTTACAGTGGGTCCTGCATCTTTATTATCCGGGGTAGCAAGTACAGTGAATCTATTATCACTTACCGATAATAACGCGTTCAGTCTATTGATCTGGCGGTTAAAAAAGCACTGTCGTCTTTTTTTAATTATTTATATTGTTCATTGCATTATTAGCATTTGCATAGCTAAAAAAGTAATAAGCATTGTTGTTATTACTTTTTATATTTTGGTGTGCTCATGCACTCACCCAGTTGCTTAAACCGGTTTAACCATGTATTTGCACTATTTGTTTTTTATCACACAATATATTATTATTTTTTTTCTTTTTACGAACTATTCATTGTGTCTCTCCACGGCTCAATTGAATTCTTTAAAAAAAATCTTAATTATGCGCTTAATATGACGTACATACGTCTGTACTCAAACACGGTCACTAATGATCTACAAAACACACAACACAAATAACGAACAAGATGTACCAAAAACAATAAAAACAAAATACCAAAATAATAAACAGATGGCTACGTGATTAAAGTAGAAAAAAAGGTACCTATAACCTTTACCCAAAACAAAGCAATAAAACAGTATTCGCTAACATCTACCAATCCGTACAAAACACCCGACCTATAAGCTTTACCTACTACCTTCTCACACCTTACATGATAAACCTTACTAGATAAACGAGATTCACCTGCTACTAGCTTACATGACAAATAGATACCTGACAAACAATAAAACACTCACGAATTGATGCAAACTTCTCAGAACGAAAAATGGCACTTAAAATAGCACATATCCAAAACCGGTTTGTCTTCAAACCAAACATCACAAGGGAGGACATAAATTCATTCTAAACATCTACATCAAAACACCCTGTCGGAATATCAAATCAAAAAACAATTTTTTTTATCTTATTTATTTTTGACTTAACACATCGTATCGCTGCGCTTGCTTCTTAAAGAATAAACATAAGACACAGAATGCCGATAACTAAAAAAGTCTACCGGGTAGCCCTTTGTTTGTGTTTGGGAAATTCAATACTAATTATCGCTGGACAGGTGATTAAATAGGTAAAACTAATCATACAAGGCTATACGCTAATTATAATTAACCCTTATTCTAAACAGGTAGCAGTTTACGAAATCATTGAAAATAGATTGACCATCACAACAGTGTGTATTTATAATACGCATGTGTTCTGAATTTGGCTTAATGGATTAAGTAAGTGTGCTCATAATGTGATTTGGCTTACGA
Source organism: Phania funesta (assembly GCA_963932375.1). Lineage (NCBI taxonomy): Eukaryota > Metazoa > Arthropoda > Insecta > Diptera > Tachinidae > Phania > Phania funesta. The sequence continues at coordinate 56,456,173 of OZ010653.1, read as the reverse complement.
AGTAAGTCTACCAGGTTGTCAGAAATACTAGTTTTTCTCATTTTGAAATTTTAAGGAATTAGTAGTAAATTATTTGGTGCTGTTTTTAAAACTCAATTGCTTAGAATTATTTTATATTCATACTTCCCGAAACTTCATGTGACTTTTTTAGTTCTACGCTAATGAATTCCTAAAACGACCCAAATGTAGGGCGTTTGAAGAACTCCGCCTACTAACGTAAAAAAGCCTAACAATTTTTAAAGTCGAATTTATATAAAAAATAAGCAAAATTTTTTTAAAAAATTAATCTGTACATAAAACAATATCAAGCCTAAGTTTTTGTCGAAAATGTATTTGTTTTTTTAAATCCAAATAATTACTATCTTTGAACAGCCATAAACCCATAATTTTCATACTTTTGACAAAGAGCATTTTGATTTTTAATCAGTAAAATATCCTTTGGTTTAACTTAATTTACAAAATGTTGTAGTCGAATTTTTGATTTTTGCCACGGTTTTTAACAAAATGAGCAACTGTGCGGCGGTGCACCATCGCAAGAAATCGTCAAACTAATTTCTTGCGATGGTGGAAAGTATATAAGCTGACTCAATTTATATTATCCATCAATCCCTCCGAGTGTGCATTTGTATTACATTGTGCTAATGCCGCCCATAAAGAGAACTTCACTGTGCCACGTGTTGAGCTCCGATGCCCACTTCCAAGCATAGGCCAAAGACACGACACGCTAAAATGCTTCAAAAGCAGGCAGAAACTCAAAATGAAATTCTCTCCACCCTAAAGAAGATTGAAGTCATAAAATAAAAAACTGAAACTTATTGAAAACAGTTAAGAAAGAAAAGTGTCCTTAAAGAACTAAAGATAAAAATAGCGTAAGCAAGACTGGCAAATCTCGGGAAATACATGAGTGTAAATAGTATGTATATTTAGTAAGGAATTTTTTATTTGAATTTAAGACTTATTTTTTAAATGAATGTGGTTTTAAATTGTGAAGATTTTCAGTGATGAGTAGTAGTACATAGTATTTTTGTATGTATAGGAAATTGTTTTAAGAGTTACCTCGTTTAATTAATGAAATATTATTATTTCTAAACTGTGAATATTTTAGGTTTTATGTATAAGTAATGAAATATTGTTTTTAAGCCTTTTATTTTGTTTGTAGAATAATAGTTTTTTAAATAAATGAAAATTTTATTGCAACGAATGCATTATGTTGCTCCTTATTCCTTCTGCCTCGCCCTTTCTTAAAGAATTTCTTATTTCTGTTATGGATTCTTGTTATTCAAAAGATTAGGAAATAAAACGCAGCGGGATATTGTGCAAAGCGCAACATGCATTAACTACTTTCACGCTTTATCCAGAGGATTGCGCAAAGCACGAGCAGAACGCATACAGCTAAACTTTCTTTTCAGCACTCCAATGGTTCTGTCAACAGAGTTCTTTGCTTAAGCATGGATTTTGTTATACTTCATTTCCGGTGAAGCTTCAGTCGTATTACACAACGGTATTAATATGACTTTCCCAAGAGGATATCCTGCGTCACCTACAACAAATAATCTTAAACATGGCACCACCACCATAAACATGAAAGGAAAGCAAAAACTTACCTAAAATTCAGGTCTTTGTGATCTCATTCTTGATTTGGTATTCCGATAGGGTAATTTGACGTAGATTTTTGGAATGAATTTGCGTCGTTCCTTGTTAACTTTGGTTCGGAGACAAACCCATTTCGGCCATCTTCAGTGCAATTTCTCAGGAATGAATCATAATTTAATCCAGGATAACTAGCGTCAACGAATCTAACGTTTTGCTTATAGTCTGAAAACGAAATGCAAAAAAATAAAAAAGACCTTAAACTTTTGAAGAAACGCACAATCATAACGTTTACGCTGTAATGATGTTTTCTTTTAAAGTACAAACGGTGTATGTATTTTCTTGTTGCACAGATAAGAACATGCGTGCCAATTACTGCTGGGAACCTACTACGAGTATAAACACCCAGTTTCACATTTTGGATCTCAATATTCAAAGCTCTTTCAAATACGATGGTAAATATGGATTGTACAAGGCCGACGTTAAAATTATTGTCCGTACACTTTTGGTAACTACCATAAGCGAAAAAACGCAAAGCGGCGCATAGTGAAGGGAGACATGACAGAAGTTCGCATTGATTGCTTAAAGTGGCTCTCCGTTTCATTGAGCAAATACATAAACGTTCACTTTGGATGTGCCGACAGGGCGATTTGATATAGATTTTTTGGATTTACAAATAAACGCTTCCTTGTTTAAAATAAAATAAAAAAAAACAATTAATCAGAAAAAAGAAATTGAGTAATGCATTAACTTACTTGGAAGTTGGTAATTCCAATGAGTTACTCCGACTTACACTTTCTTCCGAAAAATGGACGGATATGTCTATTTTTTTCAATAAATTTCTACATTTTCAGAAAATATTATAAACAAACTTCGAATACTTGCTGACATTACTTAACCAAGACTAAAATTTGTTGTAAATCGTAATAAAACAATTTTGGAGTAAAGAAAAATACAGTTTATTTAAATCTTTTGGTGGCATCAGTGCAGAACTAAAGTCGACTTTTCTTACGGCCGGTTTTATAAGTGAATTAGTGTAAAAACACTCAGGAAAAAAATAATGGAGATAAGAAAAAAGGTTTTTACACTTTTGCAGAACCAGAAATTAATACTGTAATGAAACACTAGAAGGTACTATGCCAAAATCAGTGCAATAAAAAGGCGATACAATTAATATAACAAATCCAATACAAAAAGTGGAAACAGGTGTGGAGATATACAAAACGAAAAGAGAGGCAAGTCCCAAATCCTCACAACAAGAGCTTGCTGTCAGTGAGAAAAGGGCATTGACAGTTTTGTTCCTACTGCGGAAATAAAAAATTCAATAGAAGAAGAAGCAGTACATAATATTTTTAATAAAGTCCTAAAACCAATCGCTGGCACCTCCGAAACGATTGCAGCAAAATATATGGCAATTGGTCGCTCTCTTTCCAATTATGCTGCTCCGGTATGGACCTCTTTTCTGAGCGACAAACAGTGGCGAGCACTAAAAACAGTACAGGATAATGCACTTCAATTAGCAACTGGATGCGTCAAGATGACTAATGTAGATTATCTACATGAGAAGACCAACGTATTGCCGGTTAGATAACAAAATGATCTGCTAACGAAGAAATTGTTGACGGCATGTCACCTGACCAGTCATCCAAAAATTGTATACACCTCCAATATCTCCAGCTCCAAATGCCACCAATGTGGCTTAAAATGAACATACATATAATCCAAAATTTTCAGAGGAGAACTTTAGACAGCAGCAGAGCTGTTACAATAACAACTCGTAAGTCCAAGCATTGAAAAATGATGCACAATTACCTAATGCTAATCGTGAAGCAAAATGTTCTAGCGCGCAAAAATATTGATAAGCCGTCTTAAAAAATGGTGTAGAGATACCATTTACGGATAATTTGAGGTCAATCGACTATGGAGGGTATGTTTCGGGCAATGATGCGAACCCAAAACATGCTTCTACAAGCTTTTGTTAGCAGAAAATGAACCAGTTGAAAATATGTTTCTGGGACGCTAATGGGCTCTCCCAACATATATATGAAATAGAACATTCCTGCTAATACAGAAATATACATACTTTTAGTCTCTGAAATACAAATCACTAACAAAAACTGCTTTAGAATTAATGTTCCAATAATAATAATAGTTCCAATAATCACTTATTGCCTAACAGACTTAAATAAGCTGTCTGACCTTATTGACTTTGTCATTGGCAAAAATATCCTACGATTTACCTTCTGACCATTCAACTACAACCGATATTGCTTACCCAAATAATAACTGGAATTGGTTGAAAAAATAAAGGTATGTGAGCTGTCACTTACCTCTGAGATTTTCGACGGATATTCAAGCAGCTGTATACTATTTTAGAGACGTCGTAGACTGAATTGCAATGCCAACAAAACCATCAGTTAAAAGAAAATCGCACCAGCCATCAGCTAATATACAGATGCTCTTAATCGAGAAGAGAGGGCTTCGAAGGCAGTGGCATATACTCGGTCTCCACATATAAAAATATAAATGAACTCATGCCAAATAAACCTTCCAAAATAAATAGAGACATAAATATGATTCCGCAATCGAGATTTGAGACCAACAAAAAACACCTTTGGAAAGCTGTAAAGCACTTACAATATCCTATTGCTTGCGAGTCCGCACTAAGACTTGAGGAACACAGTTGGACCAGAAAATGAAGTGAAAAAGCAAATGCCTTCGCAAATTACTTAGAAAAGGTTTTCACACTACATGAAATAAAAAGATTCATTTCGAATGTCAGTGACAGTGGGATCGATCCTGTAACATATCGGAGACCATTATTGAAATCGACAACGGAAACTTGAGATATGAAAAAATCACCCGGCCCTGATCGTATTAAAGGATCAATGATGAGAAACTTATCTAATTTTTTGTTTGGTTTTTAAATTAATTTTATTTTTTTAATATTTCCAATAAAGGAAATTTAAAATAACTATTTAAATCTTATTTCTAAAATATTATTTATTGATTCTTGGTATGATATTCCGGCAGGGTGAGTTGATGTATATTTTTGGAACGAGTTTCCGTCAACCCTTGTCAAGCTTGCTTTGAAGACTAACCGGTTTCGGCTGTGTACCATATTCAGTGTCAATATTCATTCTTTTATTCTATGTTATTTTAGTTTTTAACAATGTAATAAAACTAACCTAATTTACTATTTAATGCAACGTTGCGAGTTAGCTTATTCCCAAGCTGTTGGAAGATGTCTGAAATTATTATGATCCCTAAGCCAGGAAAGGGCAGTTTACCTCATACAAGCCAATTAGCCTGCACCCAGACCATCAGTTTATAGAATTGTCAACTTTTTTAAATCGGCATTTGAAAAAAAAACGCAATACTGTTCAGCTTTGTTTACTGACATTTCGAATTTTAAGTAACTTTTACTTAGGACTCAAAGGCATCCAGAAATTAATACTGTAATGAAACACTAGAAGGTACTATGCCAAAATCAGTGCAATAAAAAAGCGATACAATTAGTATAACAAATCCAATACAAAAAGTGGAAACAGGTGTGGAGATATACAAAACCAAAAGAGAGGCAAGTCCCAAATCCTCACAACAAGAGCTTGCTGTCAGTGAGAAAAACCGCCGCCAATTCGTAAAGGGCATTGACAGTTTTGTTCCTACTGCGGAAATAAAAAATTCAATAGAAGAAGAAGCAGTACATAATATTTTTAATAAAAATAAAGTCCCTCAACCAATGCATCGTGTTGAGATTTAATGCATCTCTGCTCAAATCTAAAAACTATGTTCACTCTACTTACAATTTATGATACCTCCTTAACAGAAGAACAATGGTAGAAAAGCAAATAAGGCATAATTCTCCACGTCAGCGCAGTAATTGCCACCGACAAAAGTAAACGAATGCAGAAGCTGTGTTGAAAACCACACTCCAAACTATAGTGGCTGTAAAGTCTTCCAACATATAAAAAACGTAAATAGTCGAAAACTCGAATGTGAACAATATAAGGCATCCCAACTTCCCAGCTTTTGCGGTGATTGTACTGCTTATATGAAGCCACAGCTAAACCAAACTACTCATATGCTCGGGATTTCAAATAGAAAATTAAAATCTCGGAATAAAGTCCTAAAACCAATCGCTGGCACCTCCGAAACGATTGCAGCAAAATATATGGCAATTGGTCGCTCTCTTTCCAATTATGCTGCTCCGGTATGGACCTCTTTTCTGAGCGACACCCAGTGGCGAGCACTAAAAACAGTACAGGATAATGCACTTCAATTAGCAACTGGATGTGTCAAGATGACTAATGTAGATTATCTACATGAGAAGACCAACGTATTGCCGGTTAGATAACAAAATGATCTGCTAACGAAGAAATTGTTGACGGCATGACACCTGACAAGTCATCCAAAAATTGTATACACCTCCAATTTCTCCAGCTCCAAATGCCACCAATGTGGCTTGAAATGAATATACATATAATCCAATATTTTCAGAGAAGAACTTTAGACAGCAGCAGAGCTGTTACAATAACAACTCGTAAGTCCAAGCATTGAAAAATGATGCACAATTACCTAATGCTAATCGTGAAGCAAAAAGTTCTAGCGCGCAAAAATATTGATAAGCCGTCTTAAAAAATGGTGTAGAGATACCATTTACGGATAATTTGAGGTCAATCGACTATGGAGGGTATGTTTCGGGCAATGATGCGAACCCAAAACATGCTTCTACAAGCTTTTGTTAGCAGAAAATGAACCAGTTGAAAATATGTTTCTGGGACGCTAATGGGCTCTCCCAACATATATATGAAATAGAACATTTCCTGCTAATACAGAAATATACATACTTTTAGTCTCTGAAATACAAATCACTAACAAAAACTGCTTTAGAATTAATGTTCCAATAATAATAATAGTTCCAATAATCACTTATTGCCTAACAGACTTAAATAAGCTGTCTGACCTTATTGACTTTGTCATTGGCAAAAATATCCTACGATTCACCTTCTGACCATTCACCTACAACCGTTATTGCTTACCCAAATAACAACTGGAATTGGTTGAAAAAATAAAGGTATGTGAGCTGTCACTTACCTCTGAGATTTTCGACGGATATTCAAGCAGCTGTATACTATTTTAGAGACGTCGTAGACTGAATTGCAATGCCAACAAAACCATCAGTTAAAAGAAAATCGCACCAGCCATCAGCTAATATACAGATGCTCTTAATCGAGAAGAGAGGGCTTCGAAGGCAGTGGCATATACTCGGTCTCCACATATAAAAATATAAATGAACTCATGCCAAATAAACCTTCCAAAATAAATAGAGACATAAATATGATTCCGCAATCGAGATTTGAGTCCAACAAAAAACACCTTTGCAAAGCTGTAAAGCACTTACAATATCCTATTGCTTGCGAGTCCGCACTAAGACTTGGGGAACACAATTGGACCAGAAAATGAAGTGAAAAAGCAAATGCCTTCGCAAATTACTTAGAAAAGGTTTTCACACTACATGAAATAAAAAGTTTCATTTCGAATGTCAGTGACAGTGGGATCGATCCTGTAACATATCGGAGACCATTATTGAAATCGACAACGGAAACTTGAGATATGAAAAAATCACCCGGCCCTGATCGTATTAAAGGATCAATGATGAGAAACTTATCTAATTTTTTGTTTGGTTTTTAAATTAATTTTATTTTTTTAATATTTCCAATAAAGGAAATTTAAAATAACTATTCAAATCTTATTTCTAAAATATTATTTATTGATTCTTTTCATGATATTCCGGCAGGGTGAGTTGATGTATATTTTTGGAACGAGTTTCCGTCAACCCTTGTCAAGTTTGCTTTGAAGACTAACCGGTTTCGGCTGTGTACCATATTCAGTGTCAATATTCATTCTTTTATTCTATGTTGTTTTAGTCTTTAACAATGTAATAAAACTAACCTAATTTACTATTTATATTTAATGCAACGTTGCGAGTTAGCTTATTCCCAAGCTGTTGGAAGATGTCTGAAATTATTATGATCCCTAAGCTAGGAAAGGGCAGTTTACCTCATACAAGCCAATTAGCCTGCACCCAGACCATCAGTTAATAGAACTGTCAACTTTTTTAAATCGGCATTTGAAAAATAAACGCAGTACTGTTCAGCTTTGTTTACTGACATTTTGGATTTCAAGTAACTTTTACTTAGGACTCAAAGGCATCCAGAAATTAATACTGTAATGAAACACTAGAAGGTACTATGCCAAAATCAGCGCAATAAAAAAGCGATACAATTAGTATAACAAATCCAATACAAAAAGTGGAAACAGGTGTGGAGATATACAAAACCAAAAGAGAGGCAAGTCCCAAATCCTCACAACAAGAGCTTGCTGTCAGTGAGAAAAACCGCAGCCAATTCGTAAAGGGCATTGACAGTTTTGTTCCTACTGCGGAAATAAAAAATTCAATAGAAGAAGAAGCAGTACATAATATTTTTAATACAAATAAAGTCCCTCAACCAATACATCGTGTTGAGATTTAATGCATCTCTGCTAAAATCTAAAAACTATGTTCACTCTACTTACAATTTATAATACCTCCTTAACAGAAGAACGATGGTAGAAAAGCAATTAAAGCATAATTCTCCCCGTCAGCGCACTAATTGCCACCGACGCCCAGCGAACATCGGAATGCACTTCTTCCATTCAAAAGTAAACAAATGCAGCAGCTGTGTCGAAAACCACACTCCAAACTATAGTGGCTGTAAAGTCTTCCAACATATAAAAAACGTAAAAATAGTCGAAAACTCGAATGTGAACAATATAAGGCATCCCAACTTCCCAGCTTTCACGGTGATTGTACTGCTTATATGAAGCCACAGCTAAACTAAACTACTCATATGCCCGGGATTTCAAATAGAAAGAGAAAATCCCGGAATAAAGTCCTAAAACCAATCGCTGGCACCTCCGAAACGATTGCAGCAAAATATATGGCAAGTGGTCGCTCTCTTTCCGATTATGCTGCTCCGTTATGGACCTCTTTTCTGAGCGACACCCAGTGGCGAGCACTAAAAACAGTACAGGATAATGCACTTCAATTAGCAATTGGATGTGTCAAGATGACTAGTGTAGATTATCTACATGAGAAGACCAACGTATTGCCGGTTAGATAACAAAATGATCTGCTAACGAAGCAATACGGCATGTCGCCTGACAAGTCATCCAAACATCGTATACACCTCCAATTTCTCCAGCTCCAAATGCCACCAATGTGGCTTAAAATTAATATACATATAATCCAATATTTTCAGAGAAGAACTTTAAGACAGCAGCAGAGCTGTTGCAACAACAACTCGTAAGTCCAAGCATTGAAAAATGATGCACAAATACCTAATGCGCGCAAAAATATTGATAAGCCGTCTTAAAAAATGGTGTAGAGATACCATTTACGGATAATTTTAGCTCAATCGACTATGGAGGGTATGTTTCGGGCAATGATGCTTCTACAAGCTTTGGTTAGCAGAAAATGAACCAGTTGAAAATATGTTTCTGGGACGCTAATGGGCTCTCCCAACATATATATGAAATAGAACATTTCCTGATAATACAGAAATATACATACTTTTAGTCTCTGAAATACAAATCACTAATCCGCATTATCACTTTTGGATAGGAAACCCTAACTGTGACAAACTGTCTGTTCGGTTATTTTACCAGATTCTTATCAATTCGCTTTCCACAACATGAACTCTCAGTTGACTTCTGAGTTGGACTATTTTCGATGTATATACCGATTCCCTGATTTCTTTATTGTATGATATTTAAATGTATTCCAATATCATACAGGGTATTTCATCCGGTATGACCACAACCAGGTGCTAGCAGCGCCAGTTACCAAATGGTTGAATGCTTTCATGATTACGTCCCATGGACAATTGTAATAATTTTACAAATTCTTCGACAGAAACCGATTTGTTTATGACGTCAAATTTTAGTTCCCACTTTTCCAACTGGTATGGAGTCAGTGGTTTACTTGTTTGGCTTTTAAGTTGGGCCGATTTAAACCTTACAGATGATAGCGGCGCTTGAGGGTCAAACCTTGGCTGACGAAAATTTTGTGGATTTTTACCTAATGATTGACAAGATGTCTTTTTCGAAGGTGAGAAATGCTCTTACAGAACGTAGGGTTGACCCCATTATTATATATTATAAATCTCAGAGATGGGAGAACAGGGATTCGAGGTAGGGTAGTTAGGGGGTGCCCACAGGGAGGTGTATTGTCACCTCTTTTGTGGAACATCACCGTAGATGGCCTTCTTTGGAGATTGGACTCAATAGGCGTCCATACGATTGCGTATGCAGACGATCTGCCACTAATGGTTGGTAGTAAGTTCATCGGGGCCATTCAATGTTGCATGAGACAGGCTCTCATGGGGACTGAGACATGGTGCAGTGACCAGGGTCTAACCATAAATGCCAGTAAATCCGACGCTATACTTTTCACTCGGAAGTAAATGTGTCCAGGAAGGTGAATTATCTTGGCGTTACCCTGGATAAGGAACTTACCTGGAATGAACACATCGAAACAAAGGTCCGGAAAGCAAAAAGGATTATGCATCAATGTAAACGAGAGTGTGGCCGTAGGTGGGGAATATCGCCAAAGGCTGCATTCTTAATTTACACAATGATGGTGAGACCCATTATAACTTACGCATCCGTGGTGTGGTGGCCGAAGGCCTCTCAGGGTACAATTAAGTGTAAGTTGGATGGGATTCAGAGGGTTGCCTGCATGGGTATAAGTGGTGCAATGCGCACGGAGCCAGCACAGGCAATTGAGGCAATGTTGGGATTGCTGCCATTGGACTTATTCATTAGGTCAACGGCCGCATTGTCAGCTTTGCGAATGAGGAGCGATGCGGTTTGGCATAGCTTTGGGTCGAACATCGGGCATAAGAGTATCCTGGACCTCGTTGGGAAAGAGGTTAGGGCTGCTCAGATTCCAATATGTAATGTTTCTTATAATTTGTCTCAATATTTAGCACTAACACATTTTCAAAGTTATGACAGTGATTCAATTCAGAACAATGGGAAGATAGAGTTGTTTTATTTGAATTTCTACATCTATGGTCCAACTTATGTCCGGCTATTTTTCAAGTCGCTCTGATATTCCTGGCACATAAGTTAAAGACATTTAATTCTTGTGGTATATAACGCTTCTTGTGTTAACATTTCTACTATATCTAAAACGATTAATTAATTTATTAGAAAGTTGTTCGGGAAAACTATTTTCCATTAATATATTCCTGATCTTTGGCTTGTTCTTTCTATGAAACTCCATGTCACTTATTCGATATTTATAAAACAATAATTTTTTCCATAAACATATAATTTATTCGTTATTTTTAATTCCTGATGATGCTACACAATGGAGTAGCGAAATATCGAAAAATAAAGTTATAATTTTTAAAGAAAGACCTTCAAGCTTGGACAATTTTAATAAATTAAATTAAAAAAAGGTCAATATCAGCCATAATTTTAATAGTACTTTTATTTTTCTTGGTAATTATACAAAACATTACAAAATTACCAATATTTGTTATAATATTAATTTTATTCTAATATTTTTGTCGTATGTTTGGAGTCCTTGGAAATAATAACCCTATCGGAATATCAAATCAAGAATCAATTTTATCTTTATATATTAAATGTGTTTTATTAAGTAACTAGCTGACCCGGCCCGCGTTGCTGGCCCTAAGCAAATATTAGTGTTCTATTACCACCTTTAAGTAAGAATCCATGGAATACATATCTTAAAGCTTTTTTTTAGAGAATAATTTACATATAGTGTAGATATGGCAAATTGGTAAATATATTTATTTATTACTTCATCTTACGGCTAGCAGATAGACAATGTTTTTTGTTTTATTATTTGGTGTAAAAACGTATAAATTTTTTGGCGTGCCAACTCGGGAGCAAGCCACATACAACTGGCCGTGTGAAAAACATGAATTTTCCAAAATTAAGCCATCAATAGTCAATGATTGGCCTTATGTTTTGTTGATGGTAATAGCAAAGGCTAGACGTAAAGGGAATTGGAGCCGCTTGAAATGGAATGGTAAATCGTTGGAAATCATCGGAATTCGTGGAATAAGTACGTCTTCGCCTTTGAATCTGCCACCAATGATTGTTGCCTCGCTTAAATTTGGTGAACAGTTTTTGATAATCAATCTGGTTCCGTTGCATAACTTTGGTGCGTTTAAGTTGCGAATAAGAATTACCGGTGATCCAACCTTTAATGTTAGTACATGCGGTGGCATTCCGGGTGGTTCTAATGAATTCAAAAATTCAGTGGGATAATGGACGGCTTGTTCTTCATCCATTACAGCGTCGATCGATTTGTATTTGATTAATTTGCCGGGCAGTTTCAATTGAATTTGCTCATTAAGCTTGTTAACATCATAATTTTTTGGTGCTACAATTGCACGTTCGCTCAATCAATCCGGATTTTTGTAGGAGGGTGTTAGACTTGAGAAAACCTTGTCGACAACGGTCGATTTGTTTTGGGTAGCACGTGAGTGACGCCTCTGTTAGCGTTGTGTTCCAATGCTGATCACTTTCAAGCAGACCCAATCGGAAACACGCTTCTCTCTAAGTCTGATATTCATTTCCATGGATGGTTTTTAAGGCGGCGAATAATGTTGGACCTTTGATCGTATACAATAGCAATCGCAAATAATAGCATTCAGCATTATTCGGATGAACGGTGTACACGTCGCAAAGCATTAGAAGAATGCACACCAGCATATTCTGCGACAATCGCACCACGCTTTCTTCTCATGAACTTCTTCGTCGAAGTGTGCCAAGTATAATATTTGGGAATTTCAGGATATATTAAAGTTTTGGCGAAATTGTCGGTTGTACACAATTCGAAGAAAGCGGTGAGAGTAGTGTGTGGCGGCTGTTCGGCTCTATTTTCAGCATTTCGTTCGGTGAAATAAACACGCTGGCCATTTTCCAAATGAACGGCTAGATGTTGAACTGTTGGATGTCGCTCGTGGATGTTGAATGAAAGTATACGCCAAACTGCTTCATTGCTGCTGATGTAACGTCCCATCTGGAATTGCGTGATTTCGTCAGTTTGATTGGCAAGCCCGAATACCATGTCGCTGCCTTTGGTGAATGACTGTGTATCCACAGTCATTCAACTTTCTTCGCCTATACAGAGGATATCCATCGCCTCCCGTTTGAGTCTCTTGAAGCAGCTCGCGTGGATAGCGCTTTATGCATTTGCCCTCTTTCATGCATGGTGAATTTGTGTTCAGTTCCCCGCAAGGCCCGTGGATCATGTGCTTTCGGATTGATTTGTTTGAATACTCGGGCGAGGATATCGTGTCTATGTGTTGAATTTTGGCCGGTAAATAAAAGGTCTGTCTTTCCATGTTGGGTTGCATGTGAAAGTGATGAAGAGGTCTGGCCGTCAATACTTGCGCACGTATGTCATGGCATGTTGAGCGTACTGGTGCATTTGTCGCGGACTGCCTATGTATGTCGCTGGCAAGATCACCATTTGGCCGATATTCGCAGCGTTTCCATCATTGGCGATCGCATCGCGTAAGTGGACATATTCTTCAACGCTTATCTTTTGCTGTTTAAACCGAATGAAGAGCAGACGTTCACTTCCAATTTTCGTGTACATGTCGACAATGAATTGATGGAAGACTTCACGACATTTCAACAAATAATTACATTCGTTTAGCCTGATCATAAGGCGATAGGCATAAAAGTCCATACAAGAAACTTTTTTTGTCGACTCTCCATTTGAGTTGGTGTTAATCTGCATAACGTTGAAATTATACCCATCCTCACCCCGTGGAAAAAGCTGTGGATATTGTAGTCCATCATACAATCGAGGAGTTTCCGCAATGCGTTGAACACTTGCATTCCGGCGATGGATGATGATATCGCTTCGCTCGAAGTCTGTACCGACCATAACAACTGCGACGTCACCTATCACCGGTGCATTGAAGCGCCGCTCATGCTCACCAGCCGGTGTCTTGTCAGCTCTTATTATAACCGTGTAATTATTTGCCAGCATCTGGTCTAGGGCTGTTTGGAAAAGACGGATGAGGCTGTTGTGTTCGTGTAATATAGCTTGAAGATTTGAAACGATTGCCCGTGTGACTTCAGTACTGATTGCACAACGCTGTTCAAGCTCTGTAGCTTCATTGCCAGTGAAATAAATTTGGAGGAACTTGGCATCATCCTTGGGGAAGTGTGAGCAACGATCCAATCCTGTGGTAGATTTGGCCTTGAACTTTGAAGGTGGGCATGTAACCGTTGTTGTTGATAATTATAGTTGCTCCGAAGGACTTCATTTGAAAGCATGAGTTGTAGTTTCGGATGTTTTGAAGGAAGTGCTTGTAAATCGAATTGGCGCCATAAATGTAACTTTGTAGGGGGTCAGGCGGCTCAATCATTGGTGGTAAAGCAACTTTACCGTTCGAACAACACATTCCTGGTGATTCCTTAGCGAATTTCAGAGCGCGACAATGTAAGCAAACTTTGTCCATTGCTCCAATCACTACGTCCTTGTGATTGCGGTAGTCAACGTCCCTGTTGTAGTGAAATGCCTACAACTTTAAATCGATTCTTTCTCTTGACCGATCCATACGGGAGCGATTGGCAGCAAGTCTTTCGGCATACTGTTGAGGTGTTTCAGCAGCTGTAAGTGAAGATGCACTGAAGCCGAGATTCGCGTTCTGTTTCCATTTCTGCGGCTCTAGACGTAGATGCCCTTTCGCGGTGCCCAATTGATGTTTTTTTAGGTGGCATTTTAGTAAACTGTAATCGTGTTAAAGGAAAAATGATGTGTTTTGTTTTTTTACTTTTATAACGTTTTATTGGTTGTTGGAACCACAATAATCATATTACCTGTTGGATAAATTGGCACTAAAAATAATTTTTAAACTTATTTTATTATTATTTCAAATTGCAAAGCACTTGTTATTCACTTAATTGATTTCACTTATAGGTTTTTAACTTATGAACACAAAACAAAACAATTGAAAGCAAAATTTGTTTAAATGTACAGTTATTTTTTTACCAGCGTTTAAGTAAAACTAAAAAATGTACATAAACAAATCAAATGCAGTCAGTGAGCAATTATAAATAGACCGAAAAAATATTTCGAAAGTTTAAAATTTTGATATTGGATCATTATTGACACAGGTTTTTTGTAAATATCTACGGAACTACACAACCGATTTAAGAGTTTGATATCTCATTTTAGAAAACATGACAACAGCTTCCCAAAAAGAAAAAGAAAAATTAAATAAAAGGCAAAAAGAAATAAATATATGTACACGTCACTGCAGGTGGAATATGAAAATATGATTTTGCCACGCCCCTCCACCCACAGACCGGAAATAAAAAATCAGACTTCACAGTGTTACCCGCCTGAATATTCTGATAATTCCCTGAAAATTTTATCAAAATTTTGTGAAATATGAAAGCAGGGAATGGAAAATAGTAAAATTTGCTATTCTTTCACTTACATGAATCTTTTAATTGAATTAATTAATTCATGAGTGACAAGTCTAAGTTTACCGCTATATAATGTTAACTAAAGTGAAGACTTCTATTATATATGTTTTAAAGTAACTAATATTGATTACTTTTATACATTTTTAGTGGTGGATTTTTTTAATCGCATAAATCTTATTTATGGCACAGTTTCAGAATATTGTAATGAAATAACGTGCCCAACTATGTCTGGAGGATGCCGTTACGAATATCTATGGGCGGATGGAGAAAAGTAAGTACCATTTAATACATTTATAATTTAATCATTTATTTTCTCCCCTAAACACTTGATTTGATTGATTATATAGTCGAACTTCCCTATAATAAGTATGCATGGGATCAGGAAATCATTCCTTTATATAGCACAGAAATTCTATTTGTTTCACTTCAATTTAAAATGCATAGATATCCAATTTTATTCTGCAACAAAACCTAATATAATACACTTAGAGATTAATGTTTCAAGTAACTTTTCCTAAATTAAATCTTACCTAAAAATTTTAGAAGTATGTCAAAATGCGATACTATTTGTTATTGAGAAAATTACCTAATGGCTCGAAAATATATCTTCCATATGCTGGCAGGGTAGATGACCACATGCGAATGTAGAACCACATGCGTATGTGTGTTTCTCATGCATATGTGCTTAGGTCACATACATTTACTAATTCATATACATATGAATATTTGCAATACTCACACTAAAAATATGAATAAAGATGGATTTTATATTTTGGGAAAATTGCGTATTTATTACATGAAAGCATTTACGATCTCTTTGTTTGTCTGCCCGTCCATTCCCAATTGCATCTAACTTGTACTTTTTTTTGTGAACCATGGAAGTTGTTCTTTACTTATTTGTTAGAACTGTTGCTAAGGCTAATAGTGTGGTGTTTTTCCGTAAGTGAGCCGCATTGTTTCGAACGATGCAAGGGGTTTTTAAACTTAGAGTGCGAAGAGGCAATAGAATTTATTGTATTGGCATTAATGAGTTTTCCACATGTTTCTAGTTGCATTTGTTCTACAAGTATTATTTTTATAACAATTGTGTATGCCATTTTACTCTTAGGGTGGCTCTAATTTTTTTAATACACAATTGCATCTTTATATCCATCACCACAGATGTACATACGTTTTTCATTCTGCGTATAATTTTTACAGTATATATTAGTGGCCAAATAACGTATATATTTATTAATGTATGTAATTTAGAGAGAATAGTAATACTGTTTGTCACAAATAACAGTCAATTCAAAAAGTCCATAGGATGACACATAGATAGCGTTACTATAATTTTTTCCCACATGATTTTTATTTAGTACTATCCTTTAAAATTTGGCAGCAATCTGACTGTTGATTGGTGAGTTATAGCAATTTGTGTGAAGCAACTTTTGTTTGTTTTGAAAAAAAAAAAATGGAATAAAATGATTTTCGAGTTTTGATAAAGCATTGGTTTTTGATGAAACAAAAAACAAAAATACAGTGTAAACCAAACAATGGCTCGATAAAAATTATCTGAACTCTGATCCATAGAGACAAATGGTAGAGAAGTGAATTAAGTCCAATGATGAAGTTATCGCCGAAACTGAGGCCTATTTTAACGAGAAAGAAAAATCGTACAATGAAAGTGGTACCGAAAAGTTAAAAGAACACTATACTCGCTATACTGTATCGCCCGAATGCAACTATGTTAAATAATAAAATCAAGTTTTGACAAAATTCTTTTTTTTATTGAATGAACTGTTATATATTTTTGTACTATTGTTTTGTTTTTTAAGCTAATGTTGCACAAAAATGTTTAAATTGATCCGATAAGTTTGATTTATAAATAGGTTTTTATTGTTTTTAAATATTTTTTTTTATAAAATTTTGTATTAAATATTGTATTAAGTCAAATTACTAAAAATAAAATAAAAAATATTTAACAATTTGCACAACTTATTTTGATATGGTGTGAAAATGGTATTCGAATAAAGTGCCTTTTTTATTTGAAAATCAATAAAAAAAAAGTAAAAATGATGTATGAAGAAGGACTTTAAAAATGTGTAAAAATTAGAACGTATAATATTGGGGGAATATTTATACTAAAAAAATATGTCTTCTAAAACAATTGTTTCTCAACAAAATTAACATGTCAATTTATTGTAGGTTTGTTGAATGTGTCTACCTACTTTAAACCTGCAATAAAATTATTTCATAGTAAACGTTTTTGAATACAATTATCCTATTAATGGATTATGTGCCAGCTCTAAGTCGGCCTGTTAATCCACATCTTATCAAAGGCTCGAAGTACGACAATTGAGAAGGAAATTCGTTCCCTTAACTTAATTAAGCTGTAATAGTATTTTATTGAATCTATTATAAATATTATTTATTGATTATTACCAACGTATTATAACTAGTTTATTTTATTCTAATCTTAATATACTATTTACTATTGGGTAGGGAGAGCCGTCTCGCCAGGCTCAATGTGTCAGTTTTTTTTAGTCTTTGGTGCCTGTCACATTGCAGTAAATTCCGTTTGCTTACATATTTGGATGTGTATGATTTTTCTTCACCCTTAGTGGGAACTTATAGATCTTATGGCTATTTTCATTTCTTATATACCAAGGGGCGCATACGATAAGTCGTAAAGTCCTAGACTGTCTTATTTGTAGCTTTCGAATGTTTCATGCACAATCAGTATTCCACAACTAAATGCCATTTCAGAAACGTATTGCATCTGCAAACGTTAACGTGTATGGGTCCCCATTTGTTAGAAAGTTTATCCTTTCACCTTAGTTTAAATGTTCTATCTGTCAAATAGCTCCTCAAGAGCTTGTGGGAGTTTTGCTTATTTTCAAACGCCGATCTAATAACCGCCACAATTCTGCGAACTTGCTCAATAGTCCTATCTCTTGCTCGAAAACCGAACTGAGAGGCCGGGATAATATTTCATTAATTAAGATAAGGATTTAACCCCGAGACGAATAATTTTCCAAAAAACTTGGTTAAAACTTAGCGTAGGCTAATAAGTCTGTAGGGCGTAATCTGACCTGGTTTAGTGATCATGACAGTTTCAGGCATCTTCCAGTAGCAACATGTCATTAAATATAAATAACATAATTCTCATATATGAATCAGGTATGTTTCTTCTCTTATACGATCAGGTCCGGGCGATTTTTTCATATCAAGATTTTTAATGTTAATAAGCATAACTGAAGTATCATTGGATCATGTATATTGTCACTGATACTTTGAGTAGTGCAACTATTTATGTCACGTGATGTGAAAAGTTTTTCTAAATCAGTAGCGACCATGTGTGGACTTCAAATCTTAGTGGGGATTCGTAAGAAATGGGAGATTGTCAGTGCCTTACAGCTTTCCAGAGGATTCAAGATTTTTAAATAGATCTCAATAGCGGAGTATTGTTTCTACATATCGTAGTATGGTACATAAAGATCTTTGACACAAGTTCATTTGGTCTTGATTTCAGGAGAACGACTATGTTGCCATTGCCTTCTGAGCCTTTGTTTTTCTCTGAGAAGAGTCTGCATATCAGCCGATGATTGGAATACATTTCTTTTAACTGATCCTTTGTTTGGTGTTGAAACTTTTGCTGCAACTCCTGAGCGTTTATTTGGGTAAAAAATAAGGGTTTCAGGTACAGGGACAAAACTGTCGTGTAAAATAACAATTGTAGATGAATGATAGAAAATAGGTCATAGGATGATGTTTTTTCAATAGCAAAATGAATAAGTTCTGGTAACTTGGTCTAGTCTATGGCCCAGTAAGTGGGTTTACTATCTGATACAACGTCTGGCTTGTTTGCCTCTAGGACTAAAGAGTTTGGAACCCAAATATGTGTGATTTGCATTGTATTTGCCACCTGTAATAAACTTGTAAATTTACGGTGTTCGATTTTATGCCTAGGCACACTGACAATTTTAAAAGCAGTAAGGTTTATAATCGTGGCTTTCAAAAAGCCTTTGTGGAATTTAGTGATTGGAATATGCCATGTGTTTTTCGAATTATAATGACAGTGCCGCCACATGCCCTTCACTTAGATGTTTGGAATCATACGTAAAAAACTCTTTAATCCTAAAGCAGTTTTTGTAGTGAACTGTATTTTAGTTTCATGTTTCAACTTTATGTTGGGAGATTCCATTAGAAATCTAAAAGCATGGTCATTTTCTGGAACGTACCCTGCCCTGCATACATGTCAGGATATTGTTCATGTTTTCATTAGGTTCCTTATTAAGTTCGAATTGTTCGTGAAGGTGTATGCGCATTCTTTTTTAAGACGTATACATTAGTGGTCTGCACAATTACAATTGTATACGTAAACTGCACGTGAAGTGCCAATGTATGAACACTTACTCGAAGTATCAGAGCTCAATTTTGAGAACAACAAAATTGTCGGAACACTAAGTACGCATATGAAGTCCATGTTGTTCATATGGTTGTTCATATGTACTCGGCTGTATTCGTTCTAGGAACATGATACGAGCTCAAAACTTCACATGTACTGGAAGTACTA
Source organism: Phania funesta (assembly GCA_963932375.1). Lineage (NCBI taxonomy): Eukaryota > Metazoa > Arthropoda > Insecta > Diptera > Tachinidae > Phania > Phania funesta. Next base: position 56,436,489 of record OZ010653.1, on the reverse strand, counting down.
CATGAAGAAAATGTTGAATGTTCAGTTCCACAAAGAACAATTGTTTTCATGAATTGAATTCGATGTGTACCTAACAATGCACATTAGTTTAATAATATTTGTTTTATTATTTTTTCGTAGTATGTATGTAAGTAATTACATTTTAACCTTTTTTGGTGACTATTGGATTTTGGTATAATTTTTAAAACAAGATACATATTTATATTATTTCTTACTTTAAAAATATTTATATTAGTTATGAGTACCTTAAAGGATCATTAAAAAAAATTTTTGTTGCTGTGCATATTTTAGTGTTTTATTTTTACGTGAATTTGAATTTTATTTTTCATAATATAAACATTTATTTCATAGAAAAAATATAAGTATTTCGTATATTATAATGAAGATTATACGTTTTAATATACTTTATATAGAATGTTAATTGATATTACTGTGTTTGTATGTATGAAATAGATTCAGTTTTACCAGAATTACTTTCATTTAAAAAAATTTTTATTTGTCTTCATTTAACAGCTAGTGTACAAAAAAAAGAGATGCTGTAAACTTATTTGGTGTTAATACTGGGTTTTCACACATTTTTTACCTGTAAAAAATACACACCCATCAATTTTTAAAAGTCACATGTACTTCTTAAAAACCGGCAGCGAAAATAAAATCTAATTGCTACAAAAATCAACTATTTCTTTAGCTATGTGTTAATATAAGTGTACAGTGAGGAGCTTTTTCCTCACCAGTGGCTATATAGATTTTTAAATTGTTCTATATATGTCACTGAATATTCACAGCGCAATAATAATTTTGTTCCAGAAAGGTTGGCAGTGATAAGAAATAGAAAAAATTAAACGGCTGATGTGGTTCACGTTTAAAGTAACAATGTGTCCTCTATTCTACAAATAATTGTTTCAAGCTGAACATTGATATAAATAAGTAATGTTGCTGTTGTTATATTTCTGTTTTACTTCCAATGTACCAATTTAATTGTTTGCAATTTGTGTATGTACTTGTTGATAACAGCAACATTACATACCAGTTATAAATTCTTTTTGAATGAATCTTACTGATTTCAAAATTATAGTGTCATCTGTGTACTGTCGGCCCAGTCACAAAATCGGACTTCCATCAGTTTGCAACGTTCTTTGCTACACTAGACCAAAAGTTCATTGCAGCTGGTGACTGCAATGCAAAGCACACTTTTCGGGGCTACATACTTTTTAGCCTAAGAGGGAGGCTGCTTTACAATACAGTTAATGCAAATATGTTAAGCTAGAAGTCGTATCTCAGATAATCGCATCTACAGATTTTACTAAGCTGCAAGATCTAATTGATTTTGCCATACTAGACGTGATCATTTTTAAATCAGTTCGTCCTATGACCTATCTTCCGACCATTCACCTACAATCGTTATTTTGCAGGAGAGTATTGTCACTGCACATGGAACCTTTATTTCCGATCCAAATAAAAAATATAGAATAATGTAGGCTCTCACATAGCTCCGAACATCCCACTAATAAATCTGTCTGATATTCAAAAACTGTAGATTATTTTACGTAACGGGCCACGGTGGTTCAGAATCAATTTTCATCGGCCAAAACCTATATTTTCTTGAAATATTCTTGAAATTTTTACGACATCAGAAAGGAATCAAATCTAAGGTAGCAAAATATTTGTTAAAATATTTGCGACAGTGGGTGTGGCATGCTGCTATAAGCAAAAAAATTATGCTAATTAAAAAAAATCGAAAATTTGTCATATTTGATCTGAAAAGAAGTATGATTTTTCGAAAACCCTTATCGATAATGGCCTGCGACTTATTTTTTGTTATGTTGTGTAAACTGTTGTTTTTTAATAATGTGCACACCCGGTACAATTTGTAGTTAGGGTGCTATGTAATAAATTGTAAACCTCCATATTTTCGTAAAATTTTAAGTTAATAGTGTATAAGTTTTAAAGATCAAAAGGGATTAAAAAACCGAAATCATCCAGAGAAAGATGATAGTGTCCTCTTTAAGCCTATATATGCTTTTGCACCCGCCATAACCCGCCTATACCACAGTTATTTATTTTAATGAAATATTAAAAAATTAATTAAATTTTTTTTTTTCAAAATTGCTAGTAAATTTACCTTAGAAACCACGTAAATGCCATTCTACCTGAACAAAATAAAAAGAAGAATGACAAGTTATTTTTATATAACACTAGCCAAGCCCGGCGCGCGAATTATAAATATTCTTTATTTCTTCAGAAATAAAAATAAAACAACTTTAAATTCTTTTATAAGAATTTTTGTTGTTTATTGAGTCAACTTTAATTTAAAACTAAAATTTACAATATTTTGCATTCATTTATGAACCTTTGTTTTTTGGTTACAATTCTCAGCAAACAATTTTTGCTTTAGCATTACTGAAATATGATATTAGATTTTATTTTATAGTATTTGTGCTTATGTTTCGACAAACGTAAAGAAATGTTGTCTGCAAAAATTATTTAAAATTAATTGTATCTTTTTAAAAATGCAACTAAGCTAAAAATTTCTGTGAGAACGAAAAATTGTCAAAATTTTTGTCCTATCCCTTTCAATTATCTCTTTAATTTGCAAAAAAGTTTTATTAAAATTTTCATTTATTTTAATTTGTTGATTTGAATTCTTTATTAAATGATGATTATTTTGATCAATTGTATTTAAATGATCCTCTATATCTTGTCGATCATCATTGTTCATTGTTCCGAAAGCCCATCTAAGTAAAGAACCGCCTAAATCTATCAATGCTCTTTTGTGACGATATGGTATTAAAGTTTTAATTTTATTTCTAATTCTAATGATTCTATTCCTTATTAAATCTTTATGATTATCTGTATCTAGTATTGAAAATGTGTTTTCCATATTTCGGAGCATTTCTAAAATTTCATTTGGATAAACCCTATGTAAAATAATTTCGAAGTTATTTGCCATTTCAATAGTACCAACCTTAATTTCTGCATACCCTACCTCCGATTCAATTTTTTCAATTGTCATTGTTTGTTGAGACATTCTTGGAATTAATATTAATAGAATCCATAGAATTATTGTCTTCAGCTTGATTGTTCTGACCTGCAAATTTAAATGGTCGTTTAATATTGCTCTCATAAACATTAGATAAATTATATTTTCTAAATTTAGGTTCTTCTTTATGCCTAACGGATTTGTAGTTTCTGATGAAACCAACTTCTCTGTTCTCTAAATAGTCCTCCCTACTTTGACTTCTTTTAAAGATAATCCTTTCTTTAGCCTTCTGTAACCTTTCGTATATTGTATCGAAGTCCACATCTCTATTTTGAACGGACAATGGTGTTGTTTTAATCGTAGAATGATATGACCTATTATATATTTCAACAGCTTTTAGTATTTGTTCTCTAATTGGAAGTTTTTCTTCTAGATTCAGAGCTCTTAATTTCTCTGTTATTGTACCATTAAACCTTTCTATGTCGGATTTTCCTGTATGATTATTAGGCTTCGTCATATGATAATCTATTCCTTCCTTCTCACAAAAATCTTTTATATATTTTGAACCAAATTCATTATCAAAAACAACTTTTCTCATTTTCCCTCTCAATGCTATAACCTACCTAATTTTTTCTAATAATGTAATATGAGTTCTATCTTCTAAATATAAGCAAATGGCATGTTTAGAGAATTTATCAATTATATTCATAAAGTTATGTTTACTATTTGTATAATTGTCTATGTGAGCTATTTCGTTTATTGCTTTAGGTGTTTCTGTCAACTGAAATTTTTTCTTAATAGGTTTTCTATCATACTTTGCTCCCGTACAAATTTCACAATTATTTAGGATTGCGTAGATATATATTTTTAACTTAGGATGATAGATTTTACTCTTTAGTCCTTCATATGTAGCAATTATTCCACAGTGTCCAGATTCTTTCTTATGGAATAAATAAATTTGCTTTTTCAATTCCTCAGCACCTTCTATATCCTTAGCCATAAAACTACATTTTACAAACTTTATCAATTTTCGATTTGGAAATAATTCTATTAATTTTAGTTGCAATTTATTATACTCATGATCGTTTAAATATGAATAAATTCCTATTCTTCCCTTTTCTATATATTTTCTAAAAATATCTTCTACATCTTCTATATTATTTATTTTTAATTCAGACGGGATATCTGGATTTTCTTTATCAAATGAATTTATCTCGTTTGTTTCTATGTTAATGCGACTTAGAAAATCAGCAACTTTGTTTTCTTTTCCTTTAATGTAATCGATTCTAATATCGTATTCACCTAATTGTATAAGCCATCTTTGAAGACGAGGATTAATATCCTTTCCAGTATATTTTGAATGTAGCCAGTTAATGGGTTGGTGATCTGTTTGCAGATTAAACTCCCTACCGTACAAATATGGACGAAAATATTTAACTCCCCAAACTATAGCTAGAAGTTCTTTTTCTATGGTAGAATAATTTTTCTCATGATCATTTAAGGTTCGAGATGCATAACAAACAGGGTGGCCTTCTTGTGTAAGAACGGCTCCTATCGCCAAATTACTTGCATCGGTGACAAGTTTGAATTTCTTATTGAAGTCAGGGTATCTTAATATAGGATGACTAGTTATAAGTTCCTCAAAAGCCGCGATATAGCTAGGATCGTTTACATTTACCTTAACGTTTTTCTTAAGATACTTGACTAAAGGAGTAGCTACTTTTGCATAGTCCTTAACAAACTTTCTGTAATAACCGGTGATACCTAAAAATGATTTTATTTGCTTTTGAGTGGTTGGCAAATTCAGTTTTTGTATACTCGCAATTTTGTGGGGATTTGGTTTTATTCCTTAAGAAGTTAAAAGGTGACCTAAAAATTCTGTTTCTTTCTTTAGAAAGTTGCATTTATCAATTTGAATTTTTAAACTAGCTTCTCTTAGCGCTTGTAGAATTTTTCTGAGATTAATTATATGCTCCTCTAATGATGTACTAAAAACAAGAACATCATCCATAAAAACCACACATATTTTGTTAATATATTTTAGTAATATTCTATTCATTAATCTTTGGAAAGTTCGAGGTGCATTCTTTAATCCATTGGGCATTCTAATGTATTCGTAGTGACCAAATGGTGTTGAAAAAGCCGTTTTTTTTTCTATCTGAATCTTTCATTAAAATCTGGTGAAATCCTTTAGCCACATCCAATGTACTAAAATATTGGGTTCTGCCAAGTTTATCCAATATACCTTCAATATTTGGAATAGGATATTGTTCGCCTACAGTCACTTCGTTTAAATTCCTATAATCGATGACGATCCTCCATTTCTTTTGCCCTGAGTTATCTAATTTTTTCGGTACAATCCATAGTGGACTGTTATAAGGAGAGTTGCTTTCCCTAATAATACCTTGATCTAACATTTCTTTAATCTGTCTTTCTA